>OY856392.1:12655767-13093997 GCA_963693495.1 Malacosoma neustria
TGCCTATGGACGTCTGCGACGCCATGGACTCCGCTTACATGCTGCCGTTCGCGTAGAGGAACTGGAACTGGTTGTTATGGCGACATACTTGGAGACCAGGGTGTAGTCGTCATCTGATTGGACTTGCAGCCCTTTTTTTGGTCTCGGGGAAAACCCTCTCTTGACGGGTTCCCCGGCCCGGGGGGGACCAATGGATATGTGGGACTCCGGGTAAGATGTTCGGCCATCCAACTACCCACTAAAAAACCCCGCTGTTCTCCTATCGCCTGTGCCCGGGCCCACGGATATGTGGCCGGCCAATCTCGTGGCTTGGGCCGGAGTTGGCCCACCCTTTGTCTCAAGGTGGGCCTCTTCTAAAGTGTTGTTGTTTCGTCCCCCCAGCGCTCTCCTGTATTGACTCTAGGAGTTGAGGGAGGCCGCGGAACAGCACGCGGCCCTCTCCCTCGCGGCAATAGTGCGGGCGGCGGATCCTCCCCCGAGGGGCCGCGCGCAGCCGTTTTCTATGGCGGTCGGAGGTCGTTGCTTGGGGCTTGGAGCCCTACCACCGAGCTTTTATAACTTGTAAATTAAATTTTTACTTTAAAATAATATTTCAATACCCACTTTCTTGCGTTTATATTTTAGGTACAAATACTTGTTACTCGTTCGAACAGTTTCCGTACGGACCTAAAGTGGCCACCAGTCCAACGCTGCGTTCGAGATATCCATCTAAATGACCTGTTCGGCGTCGTCCCTATATATCTCGATTACATATATCGATTACATCTCCTGCTGTCGTCGACCATCCTGCAGCTACTACGTCTTTAGGAAACCACAACAGAAAATGAAAGAAATCAAGACCTTTGAATATGTTCAGATTGTGAGTTTCATTACGAACTCTGTCACATACACGCGACAATCATTATTGAAGGCCTAAACAAAATGAAATACACATATGGCCTCCTCTTTTTTACAATAAATTATGTAATCATGAACATTTTTTTGGATGGAAAAACACAGGCACTCAATTACAACACTGGTTACCAACCGAAGGGAAAATCAATTTATGAAAACCATTCAATAAATAAATACGTGTATTGCTGAACATTGATGTAGCAAATTTAGAAAGGACTTTCTTTAATTTTATTTTTTGAAAAATCGAGCGAGCAAAATTAAAACGGAAGCAATTCTATCGTAATTTATTCAAAATATCTTCAATTTTCCTCGTGTTGTTATGCCTTATATTATATTGCTGCTAAATCAATTCTCCGTCTTCAGAGTTTAAAGTTATGGATGGAATTCACCACTTGAATTATTGGTTGTGTCTCACTATGTGCCGTCGCTGAGCGGAGTGACGGTAGTCGGTTTGCACCTTTTTGCCCGCCATGCTGTATCCCCATGTCACTAGGAGTTAATTGCGCTCCAACCAGCCCTGCTTATGGTGTAGATGATCCAGATTGAAGCAAACGTAGTAGAAGCCTGTGTGATTTTCTAATACGTAGTCGACACTGTTTCTGCGAATCTACCTGGCCTTGTGAGGCGTAAGGGCATTTATAGCTGTGCATTTTTCAGTCCATTTTTAAATGTCTGCACTAACATTTAAGTCGTATAATATTTCGTGAATATAATCATCAATTTACTTTAACTCCATAACTACGAACAACTTTATGCAAAATTGTGGCCAAATTGTACATTACCTACCTAAAACTCCGCATGTCCCTTTGAAATACTTCGTTAAACATTTCGCGTGTCAATATATTTTTATGCGTGACGTAAATATCAGTAATTTGTTTTAATATTCGATTCATATCAAAATCATTTTAAAAGAATCATTTTTCATAACAGCCCGCCACTCGCCGTAGTAGGTAGTATCCCATCATTTCTTTTATTTTTTTTTACAACCTGTTCGTTATTCTTTTCCTTTTCGAGTTGAGTGATAAGAGTCACGTTTATTCGCGTGGTACTGAAGAGCGCAGTGTGGAGAAAAGAAGTCGGAAAGCTGAAGTTTTGGTTGCAACCGATATTTAACACTAAGATGATGTAACGCTAATAATAATGAATCCTCAGAGTACCTCAAGCTTTGAAATGTAAACACATTATACAATCGACACTAAACTCTTAAAAAAAACAGTAGAAATAGTTTTTTTACATGAGTCTTCATGCAGAGACGGATTAAGAATACTGACCCCTGCGGCCGGAGGCGGCCTCACGTGAAAGGTGACTAAACAACTCTAGCTAAGTGGTAAGGCTCCAAGCCTGTCTGTATGGCAACCACCCCTGGTCTATAAATATGCCGCCATAATAACCTTGTTCCGGTATAAATGAGCCAGATTCAAATTCCCTTACGTAACGTATTAGTGGCGTCGCAAACATCCATAAGCGTGCGGTCATATTAAGTCGGTCGTCAGACAGGCCGAATGCCCACTTAACAGTAACCATTACCGTCGCCTATGGACGTTTGCGACGCCTAGCTAGGTAGCTAACATTGTTTTGTCGCTTTTTACGACAGGGCGCCTTGCTGCAGGGATCAGTATGAAGCAGTGTGCCTTTACGGGCAATTTCATATCATAAACAATTTTTACCAATAAATAATTGAATTAGATGACTAACCATCTTTAAAACGCACACAAGCACGGCTGATCTTTATGAATGCGAGGGACGCGATCGACATGCATACGATTGCAGCCACCAAAAGGTAGACCTAGAGAAATCATCAGTAGTAAAGAGGTCTACCAGCTTGATAATAGTTAGTCATCGCCTGTAGATGTCACTATAGACTATGTTAGGTATAGATAACATTGAGCTACAAGCTAACAAAATTATTCTAAATATTAATTACTAGTTGACCCGGCAAAAGTTCTCCTTCTCCAAGGTCCAATCTATGACTATACCGAAATTCATCAAAATTAGTTCAGTGGTTTAGGCGTGAAAGCGTAACAAACAAACAAACTCACTATCGCATCTATAATATTAGTTAGAACACACATTTCAGACCATGACCTGATTTAAAGTCCCAAGATTACACCTCTTAGATGGCGAAGGAATACATAATAAACTTACAATTTAAAAAAACAAAAAAAAATCACGCTTTTATAGAAAATCAAACAAAGTTAAAAAATAATTTTCAATAAATTTAAATTAAGGATAGTGTGTAAACAAGTGTGAGGTGCTTATTGTCAATTGTTATAAATATTTTATTGACAGATATTGGTAAAAGTAGTAATTTTGAAAATATCTTAAAAAGTACCCTTATCTTATAAAATTCATTTTTTGTTATTCACACTAACCTTACTTTAAATTTATTGAAAATTATTTTTTAACTTAGAGTTTGATTACATATAACGCTAATGATACAAACAATACAAATTATTGCTTTGTCATCGGTCCTTGATAAGTGTGCAAAGTTTCAAATCAATCCGTCGTTTTGAAAGGGGCGAAAATCACGTTCAAAGATTACTCGTACATACCAAGCTAATAAAAGCGTATTAAAAGGGGGGCTCGACCAAAGAAAAGATGGACGGGTTGTGTAAAAGATGATAAGACAAAAAAGCGTGAATGTTCAGATGACAACTAATAGAGAAGAGGCGAAGGAATACATTGTGAGGAAATTACACCGAGAATGCTAATCTGCCTTGAGGAAGTGTGGCGGGGGGTACTGTCTAATTATTTCCTCCATTCGTTTATTTTTTAGATCATCGGCAAGAAAATAATTAGAATAATTGGATTGAATTTGATTTTGACACAGGCAACTAAAACAAACGACAAACCTCAAAGGAAAAACTGGTGGTTTTCTTTTGAAGCTTTGCATACTTACGACGCCCAGGAACGAAATGTTATTTGTTTTTTCTCTTATCTTCGCTAGTTGAAACAAAAGTAAGTTTATAATATATCAGCTGATATATAAATCAAGTTATATATAGAAAAAGATGTATAGACTATTAACACAATATATATAATATATAAAGGTCATCATCATTATCATCTCAGCGTTGAATCTCGGTAGCGGCCCAAACTCTCGCTTCGGCGCCCGGGGTCCGCTTTCCGATTTTTTCTTCTCCACTTTGTACGATCTTTGGCATCTCTGGTAGTCAGTTCATTGGCACGCATATCAACCTTACAACGTCAAGGCAGTACTTTTTGGGACTTTATGGCCCACGCGGCAGAAATGCGTGCCTTAATGTTGCAATCAATGTCACCAGACGCGTGAAATAGAGATGCCAGGTATTTCACCTGTTCCGTGCGCTTGATCGTATCGCCGCCTATGCGCACGGGTGTGGTATCTGTGGAGTTATATAATATTTATATATTATATTTTATATTTAGCTTTATAGCTATATAGACAAAAAATTTACAAGAAGCTAAATTAATGAAACAAATTTTTTCACCAGCATAGCCCTGCAGTTTTCCGTCAAAGCCACCACAACGAGGAGAAACCCCGCTCCAGTTAATCCGCTCAATATCGCTCCGGTCGCAATGCTCATGACTGAAATACATCTCAACGTTAGACCGTTACTCAGACACAAGAATCCATCCCCCTTGCCATCTCATTCCAAACAAAAAGCATTTTAAATTTATAAATATCTGTAGCCAGCAATACTGTACAAGATTAAGGTGTAAAAATCCCATCAAGACATCCAGGGCCCAAGATAAACTCAGCTGCGAGACCTGATTAAACAAAAGATGGAATTCTAGTCTTCCAGCCAACAATCAAATCTATTCCATCTTTTTGAATATACTAAGTTAACACGCTATTTAATACAAAATTTAATAACAGAGCGCTTGTGCGTGGATACTCGTCAACTGATACACTACTTCTATGCTATTTCTGTATACTTTTATAATTAAATACCTAGACTCTGTACCAGAATTGGACCCGTGAACCTTTCAGACGTTCTACAAAGGTCGTCTTCTCGGTTACTCTCGGTGTGTTATAAGAGCAAGCAGTCTATCGCTGACGTAATAATGATAATTTATTTGTAACTGGGAATAGACACCTGAATGATAATATTAATAACAATAATAAAGACTACATTGATTACTTTGTGTACTAGAAGTTTTGTGCATTTCATCATATTGCTTCCCATGCGTCAGGATGAGGGTGAGCAGTATAGACCCAACCAGGACTTGGACGAAGCCTATCAGAAGAACTCCTGGGAACAAATTACAGATTCCGCAGCAACTCTCGAAATGGCAGCCCGGTTTGTGGACGGCAAAATGTAAAGGCACTGGTCCGCTACTCCTGCTTCCACTTCTTGTCCGTTTGTCATTTGATTTCACGTCTTCATTGCTTTTCGGCATCATTGAAATATATAATACTTCTCATAAATTCATTTGTAGCGAAATGTCAAAAAATATTCAACTTTACAATGACAAATATCTTTTAATCTCTGATTGCATAAATACTGTTTAAATTATTATTATTAAATTTTGAAACAAATATATAAGTATATACCTTTAATAGAAAATCAAATTTTGTTGATGACTATTTCTATGTAAAACTTTTTTTATTCGTTTGGTCTTCTGTTCATGCATGCATTATTCATTAGAATTTTTAAGCTATGATTATATTTTAATAAAAAAAAATACGATTCGTTCAATTCGAGAAACGTTCCTCTTCACGAGAAACTAGTAGTAATAATCAACAGAGCACAGGGAATTTCCAAGAAGCGTAAACAAACCAGCACTAGTGAAATTTAGATCTCAAACATTTCTAATCCGTATCAAAATGCAGTCGGTGTTGCAAGTTTTTGATAAATTTTGTATGTATTTTTTTGTAAATCGTAACCTGAGGAACTTCCAAGAAAATACTGTTCCGCTAGTTCTGGCTCTACGTTCCAATCCATCTCCATCCATCTGAAGGTGCGTTTAAGATGCGAATGCTGGAATGCATGTGGGGAGTTAAGAAAATGAATTACATTAGAAAGCAGTATTTAAGTTTGAAAGTAGCGCCAGTGAAAAATAACAGACAAGCGTAGTATGGTTATATAACGCGAATGAGAGAATGCTACATATACTTAGGGTGAGAGAAGATGGATATAGAAAGAGAGGTAAACGAAAGAAAATATGGAGGGCTTAAAAGATGATATGGCGAAAAAAGTTGCGAACGTTGAGATGGAGGCTATTAGAAGAGGATGGAGAAAACATGTTGTGCTGACTCTACATAATGCGGGATAAAGGTGGAAAGAAGAAGACAGGTACGACCCCCATCTGAGCTATTATATAGCCTCGAGGAGAAAACTGAAAGTCTTTTTTACTATATGTCAACTAACTATAGCAATAATATATTAGCCGTTTTTATAAATCGTCTAGGTTTCATGTGTCACAGAACAACAACCAATAGTCTATCCGCTCTACATAAGGCTCAGAGTGGCAGGGGTCTTAAGTGTTACGTTGGACAACACAATCACTGGCTATCAACAGAAATGCAACTGCCATAAAGACGGTGAGCCCAACATAACTATACTACCGGCACGCTATGATGGCCGTTTTGACGTTTGTCCACTCATGAAGTTTCGTATTAATTAGTAATTACATTTGAAGGAGCAAATTGATGTTCTTTATTGTCAATAGCGACGTGCAATTATTGACAGCAATTTGCTCCTTCAAATGTAATTACTAATTAATACGGAATTTCATGGAGTGGACAAACGTTAAAACGGCCATCATAGCGTGCCGGTAGTCTAGGTTGGGGAGAAGTTTTCTCGATATTTAAAAAATTAAAGTCAGTTATGAAAAATTTACAATAGAACTAATAAAGTTGATGAAATAGGATGAATTTTATTTTAAAAATTATGTAACAAAGTAAAAGTAGTTGTTTTAATAATAGATACACGATAAATGTGAATAATTGCATTATTGAATACAGTGATGGCAATACCCTGGACCGCAGGCAAATTGCAAGTTACATGCCAATCCCCTCTGCATCCAAATTCATGTTTCGTATTCTATGAATGTTATATTGGCTTTTGTGAAATTAATTGTTGTGGGGGTGACTGCGACGTACGATTTAACGCTTAAATTATTACAGGATTTTATGTTCGCTCCGCTCCGCTGACGACATTGTCATTTTTTCAGAGGCGCTGGAGGATCTTGCTGAAATGCTGAACGCCATAAATGAGTCCTTTTTATGAGTCGGTATCGGTATGAGCTTGGACAAAACTAAAGTCATGTTTAATGGACATGTCATTCCGAAACCGGTCAGTGTAAATGGCGTCCCCCTGGTTAAGTGTCAGACTGTCTGCCTTGGACAGAAAACCCAGTTTGACAGGCACAACTTTGAGGGGGAAGCTAATGGATTCAGCTAATCTAGTTCGGTGGCTTTCGGCAGGCTTCGTCAGGTCTTCTCGTTGACCAGCCCTCGACGAAAGTCTTCGAGATGTGCATCCTACCAATATTGATCTACGGAGCCGAGACGTAGACAAATTACAAGTCTCTCAGCGGGCTATGGAGCAATCTATGTTGGGTGTTTCTCTTAGGAATAAAATCCGAAATGATGAAATCCGTAAGAGAACGAAAGTAACCGATATGGAGGAACTTATGGAGCGATGACCTGCACAAGGTCGCTGCTGGTTGGGGCTGAATCAGAAAAGTATGAGACCAAGATTAGTGGCGCAAACTTGGGGATGCCTACGTCCAACTGTGGACAACGGACGTCAACATGTTAGCTGGTGTGTTCCATACACTAATTATCAGCTTTAAAAACAATTTCCTTCTACTCATATAATTGACAAACTCATACATCCAGACTAGAAAAAGGCCAAAAAGATAAAATATATAAGACCGTATTAAGACCTGTCATATTGAATGGATCGGAATCATCATCATCATCATTTCAGCCGGAAGACGCCCACTGCTGGACAAAGGCCTCCCCCAAAGATCTACACGACGATCGGTCCTGAGCTGCCATCTTGTGGGAGGCCTACCAACATTGCGTCTTCCAGTACGCGGTCGCCATTCGAGGACTTTTCTGCCCCAACGGCCATCTGTCATCATCATCATCCATCATCGGAATGCTGGGCCATGAAGAGGAAGGAAAAGTTATTAAATGCAGCAGAGGTGCGAATATTGAGATGTATTTAAAATCACATGTATATTTATGAATTTTTTTTATCTTCACTGATTGTTACGTGTTGTAATTTGTGAATATTTGAGAAACTGCTTTAAATATAGTTATGAGTATTCACGGAAACTCGAGAAACTGCTATCTTAGCTGATATTGTCATTTATCTTAGCTTCATCATGTCGTTTTTGGCTGTTAATATGCGCGCGAAGAAATGCATTATGTACACCCCTCTGCGGGAACGTGAGGAGGGTTCAGGGATATGCAATTCATCCGTACGTTCCCAGCTTTGGATCAGGAGACGGACGTCGCTTGCACACCTTTAATAATAATAGATGTATATTTAAAGTAACTATTTTTTGAAGCGCGTGTTCTTACAGCAAAGCTCGGAACGCCCTTCACATGCGTCAGGAATCGTTTATTTTTTCACATAAGCGTTTCGTCACACATATCCACTAAAATCACTGCAGTGTTCCAGGGGCCGCGGAACGTGTCCTTGCGAAGTAATACTTGAATGTTACTAGACAAAAGACTACTACTGACGGGTATGCCTCAGCACATTTTATAGCTAAATAATATAAAATAGACGTTCATTTGGGAAACGCTAGTACATTGATGAAGTACCTAATCCAGTAGACAATAGTGTAGTTATTCGAGTGCGGCGTAACTTTCAATACTTTCCAGACGCAACTAATCATCGGTTATTACTTCTTGTTATGCAATTAAACTACGGTTAATGTTTTATATCAACTGATACGGCAAACTTTGTTTTGCCATATAACAAAAAACATTTTCAGGACAAACAATAGCCTATGTCCTTCTCCAAGGTTCAATATATGTAACGAAGTTCATCAAAATTGGTTAAGCGGTTTAGAGGTGAAAACGTAACAAACAGACAGGTAGGTAGCTAGTCAAACCATTTCAGATGTCAAAAGTTTAATTCCCATTATTTTTACTCTATAGGCAAGATTATTTAATGTGCTATAAAATGTAACCGCCACGTATTGACTGAAAACATTATGAAAAAACATTTATTTACATTTTATGGTCGATATCTTCGACTAGTAACGTCAATTCGCCTCGTAACAAGCGTGGTCCAAGCCCAGAAATGGAATATTAATGCAGTATGCAGGTTTGCCACTATACTTTCTTTCTCCGTTTGACAAACAACGTACTCCTTGCTGTTATCTTTACCCATGAAATTGTCGTTCTGCAGTACTGGCCATTTCAAATCAAAATAATTTTTGTTTGGCTAAGAATTCTAATTTCAAATTAATTTTATTTTAAAAACATGGAATTATTTTTCCATAAGTAGTCATTTGTTTATTGATTAGTGTTACATTTTCGTCGCATTTCAATCTTTTTCGTCATCATGGATACGTTAAAGTAATTATGGCACGCAACATCAACGACGTTTACGGAGCTAACACTACAATCCAACGCACCACCTGTTATTGGTTTGCTCGCTTCTGTTCTGGGAATTTCGACCTGAAAAATTAACCTCACGGTCGTCCGAAGACTTTGGTCGACAATGACGAATTAAAGGCGATTGTGGAAGCTGATGATACACAATTTACGGTTGAATTAACAGCAGCTTTCGACGTTAGCGTCAAAACAATATTGATCCATTTGCGTCAAATTGGCAAGGTAAAAAAGCTTGACAAATGGGTGCCCCACGAACTCAATGATCGCCAGCGCGAAGTACGCGTCGAGACGTGCCTTGTACTGCTCAACAGACACACAAATGAAGGAATTTTGAACCGCATTGTTACCTGCGATGAAAAATGGATTCTCTTTGATAACCGCAACCGCTCAGCTAGTTGGTTGGATCCTGATTCAGCACCTAAACAGTGCCCTAAACGAAAACTTACCCCTAGAAAAGTGATGGTCCTGTTTGGTGCTCTAGCGCCGGTGTGATTCATCACAGCTTCTTACCAAACGGGGTGAGCATTACTGAAGATGTGTACTGTGAAGAACTGAACACAATGATGGAGAAGCTGGCACATCTCCAACCAGCATTGGTTAATCGCTCGTCTCCGCTGCTCCTGTACGACAACGCGCGACCTCATACTGCACAGCAGACGGTCTCCAAGTTGCAAGAACTGGGGTTGGAAGTTCTCCGTCATCCGCTCTACTCACCAGACCTTGCGCCTACAGACTACTACTTTTTCCAGAATTTGGATAACTTCTTGGCGGGAAAAAAATTCAATACCCGAGAGGCAGTACAAAATGCCTTTGAAGAATTTGTTGCATCCCGTCCAGCTGATTTCTTTAAGAAGGGCATCAATAAACTGCCACTGCGTTGGCAAAGATGCATTGATTGCATGGGTGATTACTTCGATTACAAATAAAAAATATAAGAAAAAAATTCGTTTTAAATTTTTTCATACAAAACGGCAATTTCATAGGTAAAGACCTAATATTATCTAATATATAAAATTCTCGTGTCACAGTTTTCGTTGCCATACTCCTCCGAAACGGCTTGACCGATTTTGATGAAATTTTTTGTGCTTATCCGGTATCTATGAGAATCGGCCAACATCTATTTTTCATCCCCCTAAATGTTAGGGGTGACCCACCCCCAAAATTTTTTTTTAATTTCTTGACATTTTATTATTTATATGGCAGAACAACGTTTGCCGGGTCAGCTAGTAATATATACATTCGACGACAAAAATAGCCCAAATGCTGCCTGCCTTCAAACTGATTTTTCTCCGTGCAGGGGCGGGGTAAACATAATGATCCCTGCGGCCAATGTCGGCCTGTCGTGAAAGGCGTCAATACAACCATATCTATGTGGTAGGGCCACAAGCCCGTCTGGATGGCAACCACTCCTGGTCTGTAAGTATGTCGCTATTGTGTTACCTTGTGTTGTGTTCCGACATTTGTGACACAAGTCCCAGTAGCTCTATGCGGACAGCAACGTGTTCGCGGTGCCCCTGGCAGCGCAAACATCCATAGGCGACGATAACTGCTTACTATTAAATGGGCCGTCAGCCTTTCTGCTGTTGTTCAGTAATGAAAAAGAATAGCCTTAGTTCAAGTACATAGGAAAAAATAGATTTCTAAAAAAATCAGAATGATTTACGTCATCGTTGAACCCGTGATATTTCATTCTTCGAGGATGTGAGTATAACGCGTTTATTCAAACACCTTCCAAATGTAGCACTTTCAATAACTGGGGATGAATATGTGTTATTCCAGCTTGGTATTACATTCAATATTTATTTAGCTAATACAGTACTCTTATTGAAGTACCTTTGTAGTATGCTACCCACATTTGGTTTTATTTAATTGTAGGTAAGAGTAATTAATGTAGTCTAATAGTAACTTTTTTATAAGAGGTGAAAATGCCTGAAGCACACCCTGTCGCGTGGCGACAGGGTAGTGTGGGACTATGTGTTGCAAAAGTGAACATTTAAAAGTCGGTAAATTTTCCAGCTAAAAATCGAAAGAAATCGGGAGATTCTTTTATTAAAATAAAAGAAAGTATTTTACGTATTTATTCATCCATACAAATAAATAAAATTGGAGTGTCTGTTTGTAATATTAAAATAACCGCTTTTTACTAAGTTCAGTCGGACGTGTACACGGTATATATACCAAAACAACATTTTTGTCTGTCTATCTGTCCTGTTTGTTCCAGCTAATCTCTGAAATGGCTGCAACGATTTTGACGGGACTTTCACTGGCAGATAGGTGATGTAACAAGGAGTAACTTAGGCTATTTTTATTTATAAAAAAAAATAGTTTTTGTTAAAAATGATAAATTTCGAAAATTTAATACCAATTTAAGTTGAATTCAGATTTATATCAACAATCATATGAAATAGGGTTTAGCGTAGGCTGGACTTTGTAGGTTCGAACGCACGTATTCCAGAGGCGCATGGCGTAACAGTTGCATTCGATAACACTGACTGTTTGCATATTTCATTTATTTATATTTTAGGGTTTGTAATCCAAAATAAAAGATTTATCCAAAAAATTCTGCCCAAAGTCACTATTCCACGCGGACGGAGTCGCGGGCATAGCTAGTAAATATATATATATATATATATATATATATATATATATATATATATATATATATATATATATATATATATATATATATATATATATATATATATATATATATATATATATGTATATATACCTAGTCAGGTCATAAGTATTGTCACACAGTAAAAACTTTTCTTTTAGAATGCTGGCCACAAAAAAGTTTATTGAATTCGAATTTAGAATTGTTCATGAAAATGAAAATGTATAACTTTTAGAATTTTACTCATTTTTAAATATGGAGTGGACGCTTAAAGAAGACCGTGTTGCAGTTATTGCGTTGCATCGTTGCGGTTACGCGCCAATTCAAATTTTTAACATACTGAAAAATTTGAATATTACCAAAAGATTCGTTTATCGTACTATCAAACGATACAATGAAGACTCTAGTGTAGATGACAGGTCAAGAAGTGGTCGCCCTCGGTCTGTTAGGACTCCAGCAGTGATAAAAGCTGTGAAGGCACGAATTCAAAGAAATCCCAAACGTAAGCAGAAACTGTGGGCCCTTCAGATGGGGTTAAGCAGAACCACGGTGAAAAGGGTGTTAAATGAAGACTTAGGGCTTCGGGCATATCGAAGAAAAACAGGACATCGTTTGAATGCTCGTCTAATGGACCTGAGACTGAAGAGATGCCGCGCTTTGTTGAAGCGGTACGCGGGAAAAAAATATCGGGAAATTCTTTTTTCGGATGAAAAAATGTTTACCGTAGAAGAGAGCTACAACAAACAAAATGATAAGGTGTACGCACACAGTAGTGAAGAAGCGAGCAACCGTATTCCGCGTGTCCAACGAGGTCATTTTCCATCCTCGCTCATGGTATGGTTGGGAGTTTCTTATTGGGGCTTAACAGAGGTACATTTTTGTGAGAAAGGTGTAAAAACGAATGCTGTTGTGTATCAAAATACAGTCCTGACGAACCTTGTGGAACCTGTTTCTCATACCATGCTCAATAACAGGCACTGGGTATTCCAACAAGATTCGGCGCCAGCTCAAAGAGCGAAGAGCACACAAGACTGGCTGGCGGCGCGTGAAATCGACTTCATCCGGCACGAAGACTGGCCCTCCTCCAGTCCAGATTTGAATCCGTAAGATTACAAGATATGGCAACACTTGGAGGAAAAGGCGTGCTAAAAGCCTCATCCCAATTTGGAGTCACTCAAGACATCCTTGATTAAGGCAGCCGCCGATATTGACATGGACCTCGTTCGTGCTGCGATAGACGACTGGCCGCGCAGATTGAAGGCTTGTATTCAAAATCACGGAGGTCATTTTGAATAAACTTTAATGTCATAAGAATCTATGTTTTGTTAAGTTCATTTTGGTATATGAATGGTTACATAATTAATAAACTTGTTACAATTATTTTACATTAAACATGTGACAGAATTTATGACCTGACTAGGTATATATATATATACACATATATATATATACATATATATATATATATATATATATATATATATATATATATATATATATATATATATATATATATATATATATATATATATATATATATATATATATATTAAACATAATATACATTTCATTATAAACAAATTTTCTACGTGAGTTTTTGGTAAAGTCATTACTAAATGATTATGTCTCACCATAACAGTTGCATCATCAGCAGCGAAACTTATAAGATTTTTTATTACCGGACTCGGGCTGGGAGCCAACGTGGTTTATGTCCACCTAACTGTTCCATCCCTCCGCTTGCTGCTTTTGTGCTCAAGGTGTGACGGTCAACATGCCGACTGAAACCCCAGTAGCTTCCCTAAAGATTTGTGAGTCACAGAACCGACTTTTGATTAGTACCCTGCGACACGAAAGACTGCATATACCAGGTCTATATACCTGTAATATATACCTGTAAACATTTTCTTTGAGAATTTAATAGACAAAACGTACTTGAATAATAGAATAAATTTAACTATAATCTTAATTTACTTATATACAATTTGTAATAATTCCATATTTTGCTTAATTACAGATCACGAATACGTCATCACGGAAACCCGTTTGTTTATGCACCCGTTTAATAGAAACATATAAACATAATATTATCTCTTTTACGCGTATTATATTTACAATATCCATCTTCTTCACATCGTAAACTTGACCTTTTGGATAATCTGTGTAATTTTCTTTCTCATACGCAAAGTAAACGGCGCAGGAGTCGCCCGTTGCGACTTTGAATTTTAAAAAACAATTTTTTTAAACAATAGTTGTTTTAAGGATACGTTTAAAATGGTAAGATTATTTTTAACTTTAACAAAAATGTGTTGAGGAAATATGCAGTGTGATTGTGAATAGTAATTGTGATAAACCGGTTTGGCGATGTGTTTTTTTTTTTTCATGTGAACAGGATTTTGCATCTTTGCTTGATATAACGCGGAATGAGTAAGTAGCAGTATTGGAATTCGCCTAAATAAATGGTACGTAATTGAAGAGGTCTTCTTTGTTTAAGGCCTTAGTTCCCAAAGTGGTCCAGGTGGACCCTCAGAGGTCCATGGGAGACTCGACGAGGATCTACGTAAGCGTGACAAAAAAATGGGGTTTCACTAAACTAAACTTTAGGGATTGTGATGATGGGAGAAACTTGTTCTTCCTGTCTTTATCCCAAACAATGTGGAGTCGGCACGATAATCTATTAGTTAGTTGTTAGTTTATCTGAACATTCACACCTTTTTGCCATATCAAGTTTTAAATAAACCATCCATCTTTTCTTTGGTCTACCTCTCCTTTTGTATCCATCCACTCTCATATCTTGGAATATACTCCCCAGTATTGGACTGGAAAAAATCAGGTTTCTTGCCAACTTAGTCATCGCCAACAATTACTGATGGACGTACGTCCATCCAAGATTGCGCCATTCGTTCCCATTATGTATCTAAAATAAATGAAATTTTTAAGAACACTGCTGATTCCGATCTATATTAGGACCTGCATCAATCCCGAGGCCAAAACATAATATATTTATTATAGGGTGTATTAAGTTGCCCTTTAGTACAGTGTTACCTAATGTAGGGACATATATTAAAAAGTATACGTGCTACAGCAGAGCCAGGTGTTGTAGAAAACTGTAAAGGTCAGCGGTGAAGTTCAAGTTATTACATCAAGTTTTTAACCACCCGACTCCCCTTGATCACCTGTGGATGATCATCCGTAGTATATGAAAATAATCTCTCTCCCTCTAATTATCACTTAGTAATTCATAAATACAGGTTTCAATTCTTTTTTTGCGAACGGATTTAAATTAATATGGCTCATATTTGTGTTATTAACACAGCACTAAACTATGCGCTGTTTGAATATGACTCGAAAAAGCGTGACGAATCCCTAAACCCTACCCACTCTTATCTGTGACCAAACGTGATATTTTGAAGACTCTTTAAGGGGTCACAAAATATGAGTACGTTCCCTTCTTCTATAAGAGCCTAAAATTTTAATATATTTTTATGCTGTAGTTGGCGCCACCGGGTAAGGTAAATATTAACTGTTTTATCATATTATCAATTATATCGTTGTCTTCACATACGTTATTAAATTATTATTGTATGATGTTGAGATTCTTATGAAATACGTCATTATATATGAAAATTTCGCTACATTATTAATTTATCATAAGTGCAAATGGGTTTTTTATAGCAAATTAATGGGATTTTTATTTCGAGCGAAACATGTGATTAACCCAGAAATGGACATGAAAATATATTAATGAAGTGGTTGTAACATTTATTTATTAAAAAAAATGCCGAAAAAGCTATCTCTTGTTCTCGAGATTCAGTTACTTTCGGAAACGTGAATGGGATTCCTCCATCAGTCGCCCGGCAGCAAGGATCAGTATTTTTATTCCGCCCCTGCAAGAAGAATAGGGAACGTCCCCATACCAGGTGACCTATTTTTACCCCCTCCCTCTCTTTGGTGACTATCCGTAGTATACGGGAAGAAACTTTCTCCTGAACAGATCACATACTATTGGCATGGTGGTATTCTAAACATATAAACCACCCCGAATATCCTAAAAATGAGATTTTTTACGATAACGTTTAGCGCAGATGATATTATAGATACTATCAAAATTTGATACGTAAATATTTATCAGCGCCCCTAGCGGTGACATGAAGAACTACATTTTTACCAAAAATTGCTTGCGAACGTGACTAAGAGACCGGCTAAAAGGTAACAGAAGCCAGGATCGACGTGTAGGCACGGTGAAGCTACGAGCTCTTCCGCTCGAGCAAAGTCACCTGGGTTATTACCCCAGAATTTATACCGGGGTGGATTACAAACTCAAGGCTCTAAGCCTTCCCAACTACACAGAAGAAGAAACAGACATTTTATGAAAAAGATTGTAACCAAGGCTCACACATTAATCAATAAATAATAATTGATAAATAGCAATTAATACTAGTCAGTGATTGTTTTACGATGTCCATTGTCCA
Organism: Malacosoma neustria; assembly: GCA_963693495.1. Taxonomy (NCBI): domain Eukaryota; kingdom Metazoa; phylum Arthropoda; class Insecta; order Lepidoptera; family Lasiocampidae; genus Malacosoma; species Malacosoma neustria. Next base: position 12,672,317 of record OY856392.1, read on the forward strand.
ATCACTAGCGACTGACCGATGCGTTTTATGATCCCCAAAAATTTCATAATCATCATTTGTATCCAGGAAAGCATTGAAAGCAGTCGAAGTGCGTGAGATCGGAGACTGCTCGTGAGACAGTACGGCAAGACGGGACTGCGAACAATCTGTGTTTTCTTGCTCGGCAATAGTTATTGGGCATGTATCATTAGCTCGTTGTGAGGGTCTGAGGCATTTATTTTCCAACTAATGACATTGCACATTGTTACAACTTCATGGAAGGAATATTTCTCTAAGCTCCTATAGTCCAGGCATCCTAGTAGGAACTTTGTAGAATACATTTATCTACAATGCTCTCTCTTAGGTAGCCAACACTGATGTGCCCAAGCCATAAAGACAAGACGAACTCTTGTCTTCGTAGCGATTAATACTAATTACGGCCTATGTCTCTTTTAATATCAATAACAAGCGCCTGTATATTCTACATATATCATGATTATTTAACACTTTCAACACCTATATAACATACACTGAAACCTTTTACAGTTGTTTCTACATATTTTCCAAAAGTTCAACAAGCCGGCGTTCCACGCAAAGCAAACCGCGGAAATCCCCTAATTAAAATACTTTGGATTGCTGTGTTTTGATTATGTTTTAATAATAAAAGCGGTTTCTTGCTCCGAAAAACCCATTTACTTATGAGTCATTTATATTTACAACAATATTTATTTTGTAGAAATATTAATCACGGTTAAACGTCTTCAGTCATTGAGAAATGAGAAGGTCAGACGGCAGTCGCTCCTATAAAAACCAAATTGAGACATCTCACCAGTCTTCTTGGGACTCGTTACTCAGAAAAAGTGTCATTCAAAGAATGCAATCATACCCCTATGTGGACAGCAGCATGTTCGCGGTGCGCTTGCGGCGCAAGGATCCATAAGCGACGATGACTGTTTATTAATAAGTTTATTAATAAGTCTACTTGTTCCTCAGCAATAAAAAATAAAGAAACCGATGAAAATAGATGCGCAAGAGTTTAACCACTTGATAATGTCCTCGGGAAAAATAAATTTAATAGGCCTGTTTCGTACATTGGATGACTATTAATCCTAAGTCGTTACTTCTATTTTTGCAGCACATTTCTTCTCATTATTTAGTATAATAATTTATGCCACTGTCTGCGGTACAATAATAAAAATATTAAAATGATAATACCGGTTTTATAACTATAAGGAAAATGACACGACCACTTTTCAGTATTTATTGTATTAATTACATTTTCTGTTTAATACTATTTCTAATGAAATCCATACGTACATTTCCTTCGTAGAAAGGTCTTTGATTCATTGTTAGGATATAAGGACCATATATCGTAGTTATCTATGGTTTCCCGGTCTGTGTTTAAGCCAAAGGAATCATGCCTAATATACGTTTTTTTTATTGCTCTAGGACAGCAGATAGGCTGACAGCCCGCTTAGAATTTAGCAGTTACCGTCACCTATGGGTGTTTGCAACGCCAGTGGCATAGCGAACACGCTGCTGTCGCATAAGGATACAGGAACTTGGGTCACTAATGCCGGAACACAACACAAGGTTATTATGGCTACATACTTAAGACCAAAGGTGGTCGCCATCCAGACGGGCTTGGGGCCCTACCACGTAGCTAGGGTGGGTTGTTTTGTCACCTTTTACGACAGGCCGACCCCGGCTGCAGAGGTTAGTATTCTTTCTCCGCCCCTGCACGGATAAAAATAGTCACGTCTTGAAATAGTCCTAAAAGAGTTTACGCGTCGCCCTGGTTTTTAAGAAAGATGTTTTTCGTTGCCCTGGTTTTCTTAAAAACTATTCCCTTGAAATAGACATATAAAATATATACCCAAAATGTTTAATATAAGAACAGATCCTTACAACGACGACAACGGAACCCCATAGCAGACTATGGGGATCCGTAAATCTTTATTCGTGCAGGGGCGGAGAAAGAATACAGACCTCTGCGGCCGGGATCGACAAAGGCGACAAAACAACCCACCCTAGCTACGTGGTAGGGCCCTAAGCCCATCTGGATGGCGACCACCTTTGGTCTTAAGTACGTCGCCATAACTAATAATACTAATAAAACCGCAATAACTTTGTGCTGTGTTCCGGCATTAGTGACCCAAGTTCCCTTATAGGACAGCAGCGTGTTTGCGATGCCACTGGCGTTGGAAAAACCCATAGGCGTCATAACTGCTAAATTCTAAGTGGACTATCAGCCTGTCTACTGTCATAAAGCAATAAAAAAAGTTTAAAACCGCTTGAGCACACCGATCACCCCATGAATTTTAACATTTTAACGTTCCATTGCATGTTTCTAATTTAACGACCTTTAGTAAATATAATGATTGTACGTGGTAGCCAAATGATATCGCTCGGAGACTAACCTCGAGGTCCAGCGTTCTAATTCCACGATGACCTACATGCATTTCATCGTCTAATGTCCACATTACAAAATAAATATCTCGCACCGTCGGTAAAAGAAAACGTAATGAGGTAACCTGCATATACAAGCTAGCACATGTATAATGGCCCTTCTTCCTCTCTGGAGGCCTTAGCCTTAGTTGTTATATAGACAATATGTCTCCTTCTTCTTCCTCCTGCCCTTATCCTACATTATACGGAGTCGGCACATCTTACATGTTGTAATAGTTGTGGCTTAGTTTTTACAACCGGCCGCCTGCCTGACGTTAACCCCTTTTTGGAGAAAAATCTGTCATCCTTTTTATTTAAATTATTTTTCTCGTTTCACATTGAAAGTAGGACACGAAATTTCGTTGTCAATCATTTAGTATATCCTCAAGCGACACTTTTATTGGTTTCTTCTTGAGTAAACATCAACCGAGTGTTGGTTTGGGTGTGCAGGGTGGCACTTTTGTATGTACTAATATGTATCGATGATACTACCATTCATCAATTTTTTTATACAGATCAATTAACTAAATATAATTTATCAAACAGACAGTTGCTTTTTAAGTTAAATGTTATGATATTACTTATATTTTAATATATTCGCGCCAAAACTGTTATGACCGTCGCGCGTCGCTGCCTAAAGAATTGTTTATCAGGCACAGCTTGAAAAGTTGTTTTTACTTCATAATTTTTTTCATTACCTCCTACTGGTACCGGAAGGTACAGTAGCGCTGGAAAGCATTAAGTCAACAACAAATTATGAAAAATAAAAAATATTGAATTTCATCAAATTACTTGTTAACAACGATATGTTTCACAAATAGGAACTGGTTATCTTCGTGCAGAAGCGGAGTAAGAATATTATCCCCTGCGGTTTTAGGAGTTACAAAACTTTAAGAAATATGAAAAAAAATCTCTCTACCGGTGATTATCTGCAATCGGGTTTGCATGCCTTCAGTTATAAAAAAATGCTCTTAGATACATGACATTTAATTAACAGTACCCGGATGACCGAGCTTTGCTCGGTATTTTTTTTTTATAAATTGTGTTTTTTGGAAATTAACAATTGATTTTCTTAGTCTAACCTCAAAGCAAACACTCATTGACTTCGTGTTACTTAACAACGCCATCTGCTGGAATAGCTTTAGTGTTGTTGTGTCGTTAAAGCAATTAAAAAAAAATAGTATTATTATTCGCCGATAGATGTCAGGAAGTCATTTTTCAGTTTAAATTGGGACTACTCATACGCCACCTTTTGACAATTTCTAGAAATGATTCCTAGCTAGATCGATTTATCGCCCCCGAAACCCCCCGTATACTAAATTTCATGAAAATTGTTGGAGCCGATTCTGAGATTCCATATATACCTAGTCAGGTCATAAGTATTGTCACACAGTAAAAACTTTTCTTTTAGAATGCTGGCCACAAAAAAGTTTATTGAATTAGAATTTCGAATTGTTCATGAAAATAAAAATGTATAACTTTTAGAATTTTACTCATTTTTAAATATGGAGTGGACGCTTAAAGAAGACCGTGTTGCAGTTATTGCGTTACATCGTTGCGGTTACGCGCCAATTCAAATTTTTAACATACTGAAGAATTTGAATATTACCAAAAGATTCGTTTATCGTACCATCAAACGATACAATGAAGACTCTAGTGTAGATGACAGGTCAAGAAGTGGTCGCCCTCGGTCTGTTAGGACTCCAGCAGTGATAAAAGCTGTGAAGGCACGAATTCAAAGAAATCCCAAACGTAAGCAGAAACTGTTGGCCCTTCAGATGGGGTTAAGCAGAACCACGGTGAAAAGGGTGTTAAATGAAGACTTAGGGCTTCGGGCATATCGAAGAAAAACAGGACATCGTTTGAATGCTCGTCTAATGGACCTGAGACTGAAGAGATGCCGCGCTTTGTTGAAGCGGTACGCGGGAAAAAAATATCGGGAAATTCTTTTTTCGGATGAAAAAATTTTTACCGTAGAAGAGAGCTACAACAAACAAAATGATAAGGTGTACGCACACAGTAGTGAAGAAGCGAGCAACCGTATTCCGCGTGTCCAACGAGGTCATTTTCCATCCTCGCTCATGGTATGGTTGGGTGTTTCTTATTGGGGCTTAACAGAGGTACATTTTTGTGAGAAAGGTGTAAAAACGAATGCTGTTGTGTATCAAAATACAGTCCTGACGAACCTTGTGGAACCTGTTTCTCATACCATGTTCAATAACAGGCACTGGGTATTCCAACAAGATTCGGCGCCAGCTCATAGAGCGAAGAGCACACAAGACTGGCTGGCGGCGCGTGAAATCGACTTCATCCGGCACGAAGACTGGCCCTCCTCCAGTCCAGATTTGAATCCGTTAGATTACAAGATATGGCAACACTTGGAGGAAAAGGCGTGCTCAAAGCCTCATCCCAATTTGGAGTCACTCAAGACATCCTTGATTAAGGCAGCCGCCGATATTGACATGGACCTCGTTCGTGCTGCGATAGACAACTGGCCGCGCAGATTGAAGGCTTGTATTCAAAATCACGGAGGTCATTTTGAATAAACTTTAATGTCATAAGAATCTATGTTTTGTTAAGTTCATTTTGGTATATGAATGGTTACATAATTAATAAACTTGTTACAATTATTTTACATTAAACATGTGACAGAATTTATGACCTGACTAGGTATATATATATATATATATATATATATATATATATATATATATATATATATATATATATATATATATATATATATATACATATATACAAGAATTGCTCGTTTAAAGATATAAGATTCGTACTATACTTTTGATTATATATATGTATTCCTACCTAGTAGGGCCCTAAGATCGTCTGGATAGCGACCACCTTTTGTCTTAAGTATGTCGCCATAATAACCTTGTGCTATTCCGACATTAGTGACCCAAGTTCCTGTACTCTTATGGGACAGCAACATGTTCGCGATGCCACTGGCGCTGCAAAGGCCCATAGGCGAGAGTAACTGCTAAATTCTAAACGGGCTGTCAGCCTGTCTGCTATAATACAGCAATAAAAAAATGTATGTGTATAATAATTATATATATGCTGGCATTTAGAGTGACCTCAACAAGCCGTACCCGGAATATGAAACATTACATTTGCATTCAATAATATCTGTTTCCAAAATGTTAGCAGAACTAGTGGATTTAATTAAATATTTTCCTTAAAAGTTGTGTAGCGTGAATAAACGGGTTTAAAATACAAAGTGAACACCATGAGAAAAAGAAAAAGCTTGGAATTAGAGTGGTTGGATATTAGAAGGGTAGGCAAAAAAATTTTTTTTGGGGAATGAGCAGTTTGTAGTCGATCCCCTAATTATTAGTTGTCGAGTTGGTGTAGTTGGACGCAGAGTCTCGGCACGCGGTGACATTTTTTGCCAATATATAATAAAAAAATTTACAGTATGTAGGAATTTTTGTTTACATGAAATATGCTTAAATTAATTATAAAACTGCACTATATTACAAAAAAAAAAAACAAAACAAAAACAAGAAAACTATAAATAATAAATTGATTCTAAGTGTACTTTTAAAATTAATACAAGCATATTTGTTGTAAATAAAAATACCTTCACTATACTTGTGTATCTTGTATATTGAATATTATTTAATTTTACAAAAATCACAATGATGGACACGTTATAAATTGACAAAATTGTGAGATATTGATGATGCGGAGTCTCGAGCCAGACCAGAAGTGCGAATTGCGTTGTTTTATGTTTTGTTTTTGAATTTTAAATAGAATTTCGAAAACTCATCGGTCATGACTATACCGAGTAAAAAAAGTATTTATTAAAACAACAAAAAATATAAATAAAAAGTAAATAAAAAAATGTGTTGTTCGACCTGAGGGGTCGTTCCAATAATATTTTTTATTGCTGTGGAACTAATAGTAAGCACTTACCGTCGCCTATGATGTTTGACGCCAGGGGCACCGCTAATACGCTGCCGTTTACGTATACGCTGGAACATAATGCAAATGGAAACTTAGAGACCAGGGGTGGTTGTCATCCAGTCGGGCTTGAATCCTAGCTAGAGTTGTTTAGTCGAACTGGGTTAGTATTCTTAATCCGCCCGGAGAACATTAATTGCGTGAAAGGTAAAATGGCGATAACAGTTGTGAAATGTTGTGCCCCGCCCAAATTATGTGGGATAAGGCTAGGAAGAAGAATCTCCGTTAAGACACCAATAAATAAAATCTTCTTCTTCGTCGTGTTCTTCATTCCTGAAGGTCGTGCCCGTCTTGATAAGCCTTTACGGAGATGCTGACGAACTGCCTCCACACCACTCTGTCCTCGGCCTGTTTCCGAGCTGCAGGCAAAGTGATTCCCGTGATAGCCTTAATTTGATCCGACCATCGGGTTGGTGACCGTTCTCTGGGCCTTTTCCCCTCTATTTTGCCTAGCACTATCTAAATAAAATCTACCACTACAGAAATTGTGATTTAATTTTCACTTAAGAATTTCAAATCATCTGAAGTATATTATATTATATATATTCTTTTATCCCTCAAATGTCTTATGTTCATACGTTTGTACATATCAGAAAACGTTCCAAATGTCTTACGTACCGCATAGGTTTTATCTGTGCAGGGACGGAGAAAGAACGCTAACCTCTGCGGCTGAGGTTGACCTGTGTAAAAGGCGACAAAACAACCCACTCTGGCTACGTGGTAAGGTCTCAAGCCCGTCTGGATGACAATCACCTTTGGTCATAAGTATGCCGCCATAATAACCTTGTGTTCCGGCATTAGTAACCCAATATGCGACAGCAGCGTGTTCGCGATGCCACTGGCGTTGCAAACACCCATAATCGACGATAACTGCTAAATTCTAAGTGGGCCGTCAGCCTATCTGCTGTCCTACAGCAATAAAAAAGAGTCTACATGGGTAGAAACCAGGTGTGATTACCTACTTTTTATTATCCACTTCACATCGTCTATGTTAAAATAATTGATATGCATGTCGATGCCACAGCTATGAGTCAAGGCTAGTAGACATCTATAGATAACATTATAAACATTGTAAAAACTCAATCATTATTCAATTTCTTTACACGATTTTACCGAATTCGATGACATTTTATAAGAGATTCCGTATCATCTAAGCAGCACCCACACTTGGGAAACCATCGTTTATTATAAAGCATTATGTGGGCGAATGTATAAAAATGTGCGTCTGTATACAAAAATAAACGTCAAGTTTGAAATTTAAGACATCTCTTAGTAACTAGTGTCCTCTAAAATAATATAAATAAAAAACAAGATACTATTTTCTAATAGTTATAAAAGTATGTGTGTGTTATTAATCGGTGTTATTAACTTTGAACGTACTTTTTTATTTAACTTGTTTCGAAATATAATACACACGTAATTCAGAAACATGGATGAATTGCGCAAAAGATCGTATGGCGAAAAAGGATGAGAATATTGAGATACAGAGGAGAGTGGAAGAAGAGAAATGTGGAGAGTGGAGTAAGGGCAGGAAGAAGAACTTTGAGTATTAATATATGCTTTTTAATAATATTCTAAAAAATTCATTGGATCAATATTCGATAAACGTGATTGGAAAAACCAGATGTATGTTAATGTGTTAAATATTTTTCTCCAATTATTTACTAGTGAGGATTTTTTTAGTAAAACGTGTTGTTAAAGTCCGTCACAATTCACCGATACGCTTTCAAAGCTTCCCACATGAATGAATGAATATACAATGAGATACAAATGAATCTGAATATACATCTTACAATATTTTTATAGTACTTTATATGAATAATATTGCTATTCTCGTATGTATGTTACGTGCTACGTAAAGAAAGAGTTATTTTTTATTCAAGACAATTTACATTAATAATTTAATATATGTAAAATGTTTAATTATTTCTACTTTTCTATTCTATTATGAATAGTGCTATTATATGACGGACGCTCGGTATCACGTTATTGCTCGCGATAACCTCCGAAACTATTTAACCGATATTAATGTTTTATAAATATGTGTTTAGTTGTTTATATCATGTATTTTTTATTAATTAATTGCAAAATAAACTATTTTTATATTCCATATACTAACAACGTATTGTGTAGCGTCCCTTAATTTATGTGGCAGAACGTTTGCCGGGTCAGCTAATTTTACTATAAATTCGATATCTTCTTTAGCTTGAATAATGTCTAGCATATCTTATGCTAGTCAGCATAAGAAAATTGCGAGTTTACGGAGTGAAGATGCAGAGGCAAAAAAATTTCTGCTCACCTCTTGAATTTGAGGGGCCCAAGATAGCAAACTATCAAAATGAACGTCTAAGTTTTATTATAATAGAATATCACTCGACACAAATACGTTTCCGGTAACCAAACAGGTAACTACGAAATCTTTTTTATCCGTACAGGGGCCGAGAAAGAATACAAATTTTTCAAAACTGACATTATTCTACGATCATGAGGAGATGTAAGTGACGTAACGCCATACAAATTAAAAATATATCTTGAACAAAGCCTCTTGGGAAGAATTAAAGGTCGATTAATTAGGCAATTAAGCAATTTCCGAAGCCAATGAAATGCTTAGCTAATTGGATAACTAATTACCGGTTATTATCTGCCGTGTCATTCACAATGGGAGAATATTTGCTATATTGCCTTGTCTTTATGTGCAGACCCGGAGTAATAGTACTGGCCCCTGAGGCTGGGAGCGCCCTGTCGTAAATCTCTATTAATAGTCAAAACTACGTCAATTACGTCAGTCACGGACTCGATTACCATTCCAAGTGCGGGTGTAATTTAAAAAAAATTTAAATGAACCAGTCGTTTAGTATCCAAAACAGGAGCGCTTTGCTGCTTACTAGTTCTGTGAATTGTCTTAGTAAATATATTATAAGTATCTATATGTTTATTTATTAGCATGTAATTAAAATTAAGTACTTTTAGTGTGTGACCATGGAGCATTTCAAGAGCTAGCAGAAAACCTGTGTGAAGCACATGCTAAAATGGGTCTTATTTGTTACCACCGCGAGACTTGTTACAGCTTTGTGTGTTATATTTATGTACATTGTAAATAAACGTATTTTCTCTTTTCTTTCAAAAGCTGCAGGATGTAGCTGGATGTAGCTTCAATTTCGTGTTCTAATAAAACTCTTGTCCGCCTCGGTTCACCATCGTGAAGACCGCTTTCTTTTTATCAGTTAACGATAACAAGCTTCTATTTTTCCAGATTCGAACAATCTCTTCTCTTCTGTTGCTGATATGGGCAGTTCCGACCCACGAACAGCAGAACACGCCTCCGTCGCCATGTCCAAATGTCTTCAGCTACGAGCCGCCGGGTACAGAGCCTGGAAGGTGGTACGGCGTGGTCCACTTGTCTACAGATAGCACTCTTCATTCTTTATGGCTGAATATTGTACTCGACAGCAAAGCTGATATCGTTGGGGTATGTATGATTAAGTAAGGATAATCTATAAGGTCCCCCTACTGGGTAAGAACCTAGAGAAAACTGTGGTGGTACCTTTCACACTAGTCCAAAATCAAATCCTCGTGGATATCGAACCAGTTATATTGGAATTGAGAGCTTGTGTTTGTTCCCTTAGAACGTGATTATTTTGTAGCATTATATTGTACTTACAATCCAACTGCCGTTTTTGCTAACCCAGAGGTCAGCTCCCGCGGCTCGCGAGCCGTATGCGACTCTGACTCTTCGGCTCTTCCGCTTCATGCACAGAATATTACTTACTTATTATCTATAATTATTTCCATAATAACGTCTCCAGCTAAATCAAATGTTAAAAAAATGGCTCTTTGAATAAATTTCAATTGTGTATTATCAATATTTTTGCTCTTTTTGATGACAAGATTGCAACCGATAATTGCAATTAGAAGTGAAAAAATTCTATAGTATTTGAGTTTACATGGAACAAATAAAAAAATTGTTCTCATTATAATATTAATATAAACAATGTGTGATTACTCATAGTAATATATTATGTTACTCAACGAAATATATTGAGTATAATCTGATTCACAAGAGGTTATGGTCATCTTAGACAAATATACCTAGTCAGGTCATAAGTATTGTCACACAGTAAAAACTTTTCTTTTAGAATGCTGGCCACAAAAAAGTTTATTGAATTCGAATTTCGAATTGTTCATGAAAATAAAAATGTATAACTTTTAGAATTTTACTCATTTTTAAATATGGAGTGGACGCTTAAAGAAGACCGTGTTGCAGTTATTGCGTTGCATCGTTGCGGTTACGCGCCAATTCAAATTTTTAACATACTGAAAAATTTGAATATTACCAAAAGATTCGTTTATCGTACCATCAAACGATACAATGACTCTAGTGTAGATGACAGGTCAAGAAGTGGTCGCCCTCGGTCTGTTAGGACTCCAGCAGTGATAAAAGCTGTGAAGGCACGAATTCAAAGAAATCCCAAACGTAAGCAGAAACTGTTGGCCCTTCAGATGGGGTTAAGCAGAACCACGGTGAAAAGGGTGTTAAATGAAGACTTAGGGCTTCGGGCATATCGAAGAAAAACAGGACATCGTTTGAATGCTCGTCTAATGGACCTGAGACTGAAGAGATGCCGCGCTTTGTTGAAGCGGTACGCGGGAAAAAAATATCGGGAAATTCTTTTTTCGGATGAAAAAATGTTTACCGTAGAAGAGAGCTACAACAAACAAAATGATAAGGTGTACGCACACAGTAGTGAAGAAGCGAGCAACCGTATTCCGCGTGTCCAACGAGGTCATTTTCCATCCTCGCTCATGGTATGGTTGGGAGTTTCTTATTGGGGCTTAACAGAGGTACATTTTTGTGAGAAAGGTGTAAAAACGAATGCTGTTGTGTATCAAAATACAGTCCTGACGAACCTTGTGGAACCTGTTTCTCATACCATGTTCAATAACAGGCACTGGGTATTCCAACAAGATTCGGCGCCAGCTCATAGAGCGAAGAGCACACACGACTGGCTGGCGGCGCGTGAAATCGACTTCATCCGGCACGAAGACTGGCCCTCCTCCAGTCCAGATTTGAATCCGTTAGATTACAAGATATGGCAACACTTGGAGGAAAAGGCCTGCTCAAAGCCTCATCCCAATTTGGAGTCACTCAAGACATCCTTGATTAAGGCAGCCGCCGATATTGACATGGACCTCGTTCGTGCTGCGATAGACAACTGGCCGCGCAGATTGAAGGCTTGTATTCAAAATCACGGAGGTCATTTTGAATAAACTTTAATGTCATAAGAATCTATGTTTTGTTAAGTTCATTTTGGTATATGAATGGTTACATAATTAATAAACTTGTTACAATTATTTTACATTAAACATGTGACAGAATTTATGACCTGACTAGGTACATTTAAACCATTTGAAAATAACTTATTGTTTATCTACTCGTTATTTGCTTTGTTATATTTTGTACTTTATTATTCTTACGACAATAACATTTTTTTAAATATTTACACAACATTGAAATACAAATACTAATACTTTATACTAATACAATAAATTTAAAAATTTAAAAATAACTAGGCTAGCATAAAAAATAAAGAAGAACAGTTTAAATATAAAATAGATTCTCATCAAGGCTGCTGCCCTTAGGGAGAGTGCCTAAAATGCTGGCGACATTGCCCCGCTGTAAAGCCAGGCTTAACCGCTGGCCAAAATAAGCTCCAGCCCTCTGGTCACCTGTGCGTTCTACGAGGCGGGATGATATACAATTGAAAAGCTTTTTCATATCATCTCCCCATGGGCCTAACGTTTCAAACGCCAGCGGCAAAAATATGTAGTCACGGACAATAATACGACAATAATAAATGATATAAATGAATATATGAACTGGGTAATATTAAGGATGTATAAATAACAATAGCATAAAACGACTAACACGAGCGTATAGTAACGCCGTTTTTAACGGGTTATGTAGACCATTGATCTCTTCTGTCAGAAGGTTTTTTTAAATCGGAAATAAGTGAAATATATGACACTAGCTGATTTAGCAAATGTTGTTATGCCATATAATTTTTATTGTCCTTCTACAAAGTCCAATTATCTATATACCGAAAACTGTCAAAATTGGTTCAGCGGTTTAGGCGTGAAAACGTAACAAACAAACAGCCAGACAGAGTTACTATCACATTTATAATATTAGTATGGATAATATGACTAGACGAGAAAACTAACCGAAGGTTACCTTCCAAGACAATAATGAACCCACGCTCTCTACATTGTAATTTGAGTTCGTACCATTTAGCTGTCAGTACACAAGCATCCAAGAAACAAACATACTCGAATAGTCGTATACAACAACATAACACAAGAGGTAGTTTATAGTTTAATATTAATCTAGTATTCCTCTACTATCTCTGCTTTTCCAGAACTGGGTGGGAGACGTCACAACTCAAGACAATATAGATTTTAAGATAGAAAACACTAAGATGCAAATTAACCCTGGACCAGCGGTGGCAGTGCGTTTCTTCGTCCAGTACAACACGTTAAACAAAACACCTAGGTTACAAGCCATAAGGCTTAATGGACGAGAAATTTGCAGTGCAAATAGTCCTCAACCTGCTGTAGACAGGCCAGAAAGTACAAAAGGGCAGAATACAGGCCAAAATAACAACAGGAACAGGTTGGATACGACTTCGACCAGGCCTCAGGTTAAGCCGAGGCCGCAGCAAACTGTTGACTTGCCAACTTCGAGGCCTGTTCAGGGAAGGCCAGCGGAGGAGGGGCCTGTTTATGTCAGACCCACGAATACAAATCCAAACCCTTCAAGAATGTAAGTTTATTACTTTCCTTAACTACCCGCCCTTTTGACCAGTAGCCTACATTAATATGGCTTTTCCTTCTATCCTATCTAAAAAATCGTAATTCTACTTTAAAAAATCTCCCAGATCTTTGTTAATTTAGAAAATGTTCACCATTAACTCTTTTTTGATAAGAGAGTATTGACATAATATAAAAAATATACAAAAGTTGCTAAAACCCATTTTTTGCAATACATTTACAACTAATTAAAATTGAAAATTAGTTTGATTTTTACTTGAGATTGCTATTGAAGTTATTTTTATAATTTGTTTTCTTTATTTTTTTTACAAATGATTGAATTTTTCGACGACATGGCAGCTGCAATGTCTACACAAATAACCTTGCAGAGTTTGGCTTGTGGGATATCTAGTTTATTTCTTTTTGATTTAATGATTAACAATGATTTGACCAATAACCGAAGTAAAGTCTTCATCATTCATTATGCTAAGCACATTCTAGAATAGTATACTAGTAGAATGTAGCATTCGAAATTCAAGTCCTATATCTCATTCATAACGTCCCTTTTTGAAGTTGTACTTCTTTTGGCGCGTTTGAAAAAAAATATACGAGATAAATATTTACAACGCACGTGCATACTGACAACTAGGGATGCACGATTTTTCTCTTTGAATCGATTTTTTGGATCGTAATGGATCGTAGGCCTCTGAATCGATTCTTGGATCGGATCGTATTCTGTTGAATCGATCTCCTAAAAATCGATTCAAAAATCAAATCAATAATTGCAATAATTTGAACAAATAAAACATTTATTTTTATTAAATACAAACTAATGAAATTTACAAAAAAAATATCCCTATTTTTTTCCCAAAAACATTGGCCTTGAAAATTGACTTTAAAACGAAACAATTTCGAAATTATAAATGCCAATCCTGCACGTCCAAACTTTTAAAAAATAATAATTTTTCAAAATTTCACAAACGACCAAACCAAAATAAAATCAACGAGGACTTTTTAGAACTACCTGCATCATGTTTCATTATTTTTGCCTATCGACTTGCTTCGCTTTGTATCGTCATAAACATTGCAAACTAATAATGTAAATAATTATAGTGTCAGCATTAGTTTGTAATCTATCTTTCTTCATAACAATGTTTTATAATTACCTAAAATCTAAAGGATTCGATACACTTAACTTATGAATCGATTCGAATGAAGATCGCATTGAAGTGAATCGATTCAAAAAATCGCTAGATCGTATTCAATTGAATCGATCTTCACAAAAATCGAATCGTAACGTGCATCCTAACTGACAACCAAAAAACGATATACTCATATGAAGGTAGCTGATAACTGTCTCAAGTTACCCTGAAAACCCATAACTATATTCAAAGTAGTTTCTCAAATATTCATAAATCTATATTTTATTTTGTTAGAATATACGTAGTTTTAAATATTTGTATTAATTCTAACAGTGAAGGCGGTGAAGTCTCTTCTCAGAGTTATGATACCAATGTACGTCCAAGACCTACCGGGCAAGTGACGCAAGCGCCCCCTGTCAGGCAGACGACGAGACCTCGGCCTTACACGGAGCGATATGATGACAATGGAGATGAAAGGTAAATAATTATCCTGTAAATAAAATCAAAATAGCTACTTCGAAGTTATGAACTTATTAAATACCGCACATTCTCCTTGAGAGAAGTAAGGATACTTATACCTGCGGCCGACGGTGGCCTCTCGTAAAAGACGATAACCCAAGTCACGTAACAGCTCCAAGACCGTCTGACTTCGAGCTCGCTCCGGTCGAGTCGTCGACATCGGTTCCGGCTGTTGTTGGGCGTCCAGAACGAGGTTCGTCGGTGACCTTCTCCCGACCCTCCTCGAAAGAAAATAACAGACTGACTATACTTATACGGTTATTATTTCCTATTTTCCTTATATTTGAACTATTTTGAACCCACCATTGCAAGTTATATTGGATAAAAAGATACGACAGAAAAGAAATATGTATAGATATAAAATAATAAGGAAAATACTACCTGAGAAATTTATTCCGTTTCTACACTATATAACATTTTGTTTTTACCATGGTGCTAGCTTGTCGACTTTTAGTGTATGTATTTATATTAAAATAAACAATTTTGATTTGATAACAAATGAATATATAATTATGATAATGAAAAATTTTCAGTGGCAGTTCTGACGGAGGATATTTCACTGGTGGTATACCGACCTTTATCATCCCAAGTTCTTCAGGCAACAACCGCAATACTCGGAGTCAAGTGAGTCAATTTTTAAACTTCCCATTTATGCATATATGCGAAAAATAACAATATTTTATAAATCCAAACTGGACTTACAATATTGTAAATCCCCGTGCGGGAAACCAAGAGCGCAAACATTTTTTTAGAGGAGTCGCCAAAATTTTTTTCATTCATAAATCGTGGAATCTTTTCTGCGACCACTTACTACGTATATAATAACTTTTTACATATCGTTTCTTGATTTGACAGCTATACGATTTATATAATGTGATAATTATTAAAAAGGTGTTTAATATATGAAATGAAATTTATTAGCAAGGAATTTAAAATTATAGCACACAGCACACATTTTGGTACAGGCACACACCACCAATATAATGCAAGATATATTTGTCAAAACATCAAAGAGTAAAAAACTATTTTAACTAAAACATTAGGGTTTTATTCACTTCAACATAATTGTTTTTTTTTATTGGTGTAGAACAGGAAAAGAGCCCGCTTAGAATTTAGCAGTTACCGTCGCCTATGGGTGTTTACAATACCAGTAACATCGCGAACACGCTGCTGTCCCATAAGGGCGCAGGAATTTGAGGCACTAATGCCGGAACGGAACACAAGGTTATTATAGCGGCATACTTAAGACCAAAGGTGGTCGCCATCCAGACGGGCTTGAGGCTCTACCATATGGTAGGGATAGCTAGGGTGGGTTGTTTTGTCTCCTTTTACGACAAGCCGACCCCGGCCGCAGAGGTTAGTATTCTTTTCCCGCCCCTGCACAGATAAAAATAATAAATGTTATTAATAGAATCGTTTAAAAGAAAAGAAATACAAGTCAATCGGCGCACAAATATCTCTTATTTTTTTACAACGTTTATCCTTAATATTATGTGTGTGTGTGTGTGTGTGTGTATACATACATACATGTATATAATCACGCCTCTTTCCCGTAGGGGTAGGCAGAGACCACTTCTTTCCACTTGCTACGATCCTATATATATATATATATATATATATATATATATATATATATATATATATATATATATATATATATATATATATATATATATAGGAGATTTTATCACTTGCAACTCTGTTACGTGTAGCGTAACATGCGGCTGCTGCATCCCACAGAACTGGTTTTGTTTATTTATAAAATCGTTTTGATAACTACGTATATCTAAGGTTATAACTTATGTAAAACAAGTTTTATAACATTCGGAAGAATAACATCTTTTTAACATGAATAGTCACTTTGACTGAATGAGTTATTGTATTATTTAAAGGCGGCTTCAAAAGATCAATCGGCTTTAAAGGTCCTAAAAGTTTTCTTTTTTTTCGAAGAACGACTCTTATGATTGACGATCCAGGGGGATCGAAAGGTGGGTCTCTGGGAAAATTGACGACATCCGATTACCCACTAAAAGACCACGCTGGTCACCTACCGCCTACTGCCTGAGCTAACGGATAATCTCTTCCACCTAAAAAGTTTCCTAACAAGACTTTCACTCCTCTAATGAATGAATGAAATGAATTCGATAAAAGTAACAAAAAACTGTTTTTTCTCTTGTTAAATATTTTTTGTGGAATGCTTTGTTTTTCAAAGAAACGCTTTTGAGGATCATAGGTTTGACTCTCGTCCTAAATCTGGATAAACATCCAACTAACACACATAAAATAATAAAAATATATGTATTTATTATATATATTTATTTACGAAATAAAAGTATAATAATTGTCTATAGTATCCGTAATACAAGCGCTCCACCACTTACTTTGGGACTAGATGGCGCTGCATGAGCTGTCCCAGTATGTTTAAATTATTAAATCACAGTTTGTGTAAACTGTGGATAGGACTGAACAGAAAGGATAGACAGGAACTAGGATGTGTATCCTTTATAAGTCTGCAGACGTTTCACCCAATTTATTAATTGTGTAAAAAAGGGGGTAAGACCAATTTTCAAGGATGAAGGTGGAAGTAAAGTCGACTCGTCATTCACAGAGTATGTTGCTTATTCCAGTGCGGAAGAGTGCTCACCGCGAACCCGCTGGTGGTGAATGGAACTCCAACCCAGACTGGCCAATGGCCTTGGCAGATCGCTTTATATCAAACACAGGTATTACTTTAAATATGGTAAACTATTACTTTATAATATTATTTTAATATATTTTTATCCGTTCAGGGGCGGAGAAAGAATACTAACCTCTGCGGCCGGGGTCGGCCTGTCGTAAAAGGCGACAAAACAACCCACCCTAGCTGCGTGGTAGGGCCCCAAGCCCCTCTGGATGGCGACCACCTTTGGTCTTAAGTATGCCGCCATAATAACCTTGTGTTGTGTTCCGGCATTAGTGATCCAAGTTCATTTACCCTTATGGGACAGCAGCGTGTTGGCGGTACCAATGGCGTTGCAAACACCCATAGGCGACGGTAGCTGCTAAATTCTAAGCGGGCCGTCAGCCTGTCTTCTGTCCTACAGCATTAAAAAAAATATGGATAGGTATAATGTCAAATCAATCTTCATATTAGTAGGTATATATCGTATATTATCGTATATTAAGCATGTATTGACATTCATATGTCATGGGCAGAATGTCATGGAACAAAGAAAATGCTAGAAATGAGAATACTTTGTTACAGAAGAAGGAATAAGCCAAAGAAAAATGGTTATGATAAAAAAAATTAATATTGAGATGTTATTCTGATCATATATATGATCACTATTGAAAAAGCAGTAGGAGTGAATTATTCCGAATTACAACTTAGTTTTTCTATAGGACAGCAGACAGGCTGACGGCCCACTTAGAATTTAGCACTTACCATCGTCTATGGGGGTTTGCCGGAACACAGCACAAGGTTATTATGGCGGCATACCTAAGACCAAAGGTGGTCGCCATCACGGCCTTGGGGCCCTACCACGCAGCTAGGGTGGGTTGTTTTGTCGCCTTTTACGACAGGCCGACCCCGGCCGCAGAGGTTAGTATTTTTTCTCCGCCCCTGCACGGATAAAAAACTTTTTCAATACACTCATGTTCTTCAAAACATTTACACTCATATTATAACATCAAACACAAACATTGTTTTGTTTTATCAATAAAAATGTGAAATGATTTTTGTAGCAATCACGTCTAAGGTTGTGTTCGCTTTGAGAAGAATGCCTGCAATCTGTTTGATTGTCGATGTTCGACGTCTTAAGCAGTTCAGATAAAAGCAACATACTTACCAAAGACTGCTCCTAACATGTCTAGCGATTTTATTTTGTTGTAAGGTGTGTTCGCACACGCGTGGTTTTCTTTGTTTTTTCAAACACACGAAGCATTGGTCATGACGACATTTTTCGTCATAGAAATTTGGAATAGCATATTACGAAATAATTATTTAAATTCATTCAATTATTTTTTTCTGCGTTGAAGTTGTTTCATTTGTATATGTTATAAAATATTTTGTTGAAATAAAATCAATAAGTTAGAAACCATTTCCTTTTATTCCTTGAGGTGTGATGATATTATTTATAAATAAAGAAAAAAACTCCTTTTAGTGCAACAGGTTGAACAAAAGTTCACTCCCGCTTTTACAAGTTAACTGTGAAATGAAATGAAAATTTATTGTATACAGAAATATTTTTACAAGGTACAAGTATCATAGTTAACATTAAATGTTTCTTAAGATTAAAGCGTACCGATGAATAAGTCCCGTTCTCCGCACTAGGTCTCATAAGAGCCTGTGTGGCGGAGGGCAGTAGAGTTCGTTTCGATCTTTAAAATTGCATAATGAGATGTTTTCTTGTTAAGATATAGTATAAAATATAAAATTGTAAGTAGATAAGACCTTATACACTTCCATTTACACTGTTTTGAACGACCTAGTATTGCAGCTATCGACCATAGGGACGTGATTGACAGCCAAAATATTAGCGTCTCAATACTGCTAAACATCGACACTTGTACATTCTGTTTGTGACTTAATGGACGAAACAATTTCTGATCCAGACTGTGGATAACAAGTACATATGCGGCGGTTCACTCGTGACCCACAAACACGTGATCACAGCTGCACACTGCGTTGCGCACAAGAACTCGCGTCGATCCGTGAACCCCAACACCCTCACCGTGTATTTAGGGAAGCATAACCTCCGAACATCAGTGGAAGGGGTACAGATAAGATTTGTAAGTACATATAAACACAATGGTAAATAGAAACCGTGACCCCGACGCTCTAACGTACGAAAGTCGTTGCGTTACAGCGGTTGTCGTAAACGACAACCTAAAAACAATTTTCACAGATATGTTCAAACTTTTGCATTTTACTTTAATTTACATAATCACCTAAGGATCCCAGAAAAATGGTATACCTGTAAAAATTTCATCTACATACATATACAGAGTGACTTTGACAAACCCATCCAAATTCACACAGAAGAATCTTTAGTAAAAGTTATGAGAAACGTGTATTTTAGTTTTGTATCACATAGTACAAAAATGTTGAGTAATCAGCATCACAAAGAACTCGCAATTTACATAATACGGCGCTAGAATGTCAATGACCTCTCCATCTGACCTAGTAAAAGGCCGAGGACGGCAGCATTGAACCGGGCGAGCAAATACGCACTACTCATTTACGCGGGTGCGACAGAGACAGGTAATAACAGGTTAACGTACGCTGTTTGCACCATATGATTATTCTGTACGATTGAATTAATGATCCTATATGAAATATTTTGTGGTGAAAATTTTACATACAATTTTTTTTTGCAAAAATGGGTTCCTTGTATGATGTTTAGAGCGTAAAAAAATTTGGACGAGTTTGTCAAAGTCAACCTGTATATAAAAACTAATGTCAATATTTTATATTGTTTATGAAACTTGAATCTTTATATTATGCATATTGATATTAGATATATTGATATTTGCGAGAATACAATCGCGCTTTTATTCCGTCGGATATAGGTTTTTAATGACTTTGGTTACGACACTGTTTCCACAAAGTATCTCCGTGGGTTTTCTTCCCCTTATTCAGGGGCAGGTAGGGGCCTCGAGGCGAACCTCTTTACCCCGGTTTCGACTCGAAGGGTGACTTACCCCTCGGTGATGTGGAGTTGGCCGCCGGAGCACGCACACCTATGTGAGCGGCGGGGCATCACGGCGGCCGGTTGTGGCCTCTGCTTCAGCCTGGATGTCCATCTTCTTGACCCTGCCTTTGGTCACCGGAAATGGGCGTCCACGGCGGCAACAAAATATCATGCCATACATCCGCATGAGTCTACGTCCACAATTGGCTGAAATTGCTGTGGCTAAGATTAACCTATCGAAGTTCTTCTAAATATATATTAGGCTAGAGATAAAATAATGATGTGGCTTTTATGCCGATGGTATTCGAAGCTTTAATTTCAGAACTCCCCATTCTTACTGTTGAGTATTACGTCGACTCCTTTTCATGACTGTATTTTCTTGAGGAAGAACCAAGAATATATTGAAGACACGACTGGCTCACTGGCTACCCAAGTAACCAGGCACCTATCGTGTCACAATATACTTGTATAATGCATATTGTTAGGTGTGTTTGTAAATTCTGTTTGTAAAGCCCTGTGATACAAATAAGGAACTTTATTATGAAAAAAAAATATTTCTCAGGTGCAACGAATTACAATTCACCCCCTGTACAACGAGTCGACCTTCGCCCAAGACTTGGCGATTCTGGAGCTGATGGAACCCGTCTCGTACTCAAACTGGGTGCAGCCGGTCTGCTTGTGGCCCGACAAGGAGGTCGATCTGGACAGCGTTATCGGGAAGAAGGGATCGGTGAGACAAATCTCTGCTTCATCTTTTTAGCATTAAAATCAGCTCATAACATCCAATTACTTGGAGCTCCTCATATAAAGAACAAACAGTCTACCCGCCATGTATGAAAAAAGCAATTAGGTGGATTACACATACTGCTGCTCGGAGTGCTTTTTTTATTGCTGATGAACAGCAAACACGCCGACGGCCCACTTAATAGTAAGCAGGCACCGTCGCCTACGGATATTTGCAACGCTAGGGGCACCGCGAACACGCTGCTGTCCCATAGGGGCACAAGAATATGGGTCACTAATACCAGAACACAATGTTATTATGGCGGAATACTTATCTGAGTGGTAGCCATTCAGACTGGCTTGAACCTATACCACGTAGCTAGGGTTGTTTTGTTGCCTTTTACGACAGGCTGACCCCAGCCGCAGGTGTTAGTGTTCTTACTGTCCAACCCTATTATCCATTATTGGTACGTAGCAATTATTTTATAATAAGTAAATAATAATAACGTACGGAACGCAGACGTGGTCGCTATGGGCGTTATGAAGAAGCTCATGGTCGCTCAGACGGCAATGGAGAGGGCTATGCTCGGAGTTTCCCTGCGAGATCAAATCATAAATGAGGAGATTCGCAGGAAAACCAAAGTCACCGACATAGCCTGGATGATTGCAAAACTGAAGTGGCAGTGGGCTGGGCACATAACTCGAAGGACAGGTGGCCATTGGGGCAGTAAAATCCTCGAATGGCGACAGCGTACTGGAAGACGCAATATTGGTAGGCCCCCCACAAGATGGACCGATGATCTGGTCAAGATCGCCGGAATAGGTTGGATGAGGGCAGCTCAGGACCGATCGTCGTGGAGATCTTTGGGGGAGGCCTTTGTCCAGCAGTGGGCGTCTTCTGGCTGAAATGATGATGATGAAGCAAATAAAGCAAGAACTTCCTAAATGGTGCATGCATCGTGATCCCAGAGTGTAAAGAGTATTGACCACCTTCAGGTATGTAAACGGTTATAAGAGAATTCTTGACAGCAGTCATGACTTGATTAAAAGCTAGGATTGAGTAGCAAGATTTGATGTAACTCTATTCACACATTATTTTCTTATTGGTAAATACCCAGTTAGCTACCTCATTATTACTCTGAGATCAAATTAGAGGATCCTGGTTCAGATCTCACGGTTGCGTTCATCGCTTAGGCAGTTTTTCTCAACTAATGTGCATAATATAACCTACTATAGCATAATTGCTATGATTATCCATGCAGGGGCGGAGAAAGAATACTAACCTCTGCGGCCGGGGTCGGCCTGTCGTAAAAGGCGACAAAACAACTCACCCTAGCTAAGTGGTAGGGCCCTAAGCCCGTCTGGATGGCGACCACCTTTGGTCTTAAGTATGCCATCATAATAACCTTGTGTTGTGTTCCGGCATTAGTGATCCAAGTTCCTGTACCCTTATGGGGCAGCAGCATGTTCGCGATGCCACTGGCGTTGCAAACATCCATAGGCGACGGTAACTGCCAAATTCTAAGTGGACCGTGAGCCTGTCTGCTGTCCTACAGCATTAAAGAAAAAGTCATCAGTACGAGTATGTGTACCCTGTAGTCTGCCTTGGACAAGTGACGGGACTTGGGTACTGTCACAACTTCGGTATCTGGTATTCCTGGTAATAAGTCCATTATCGTATACGTTTTTTTTTATTATTGAGGAACAGCAGATAGCCTGACGACCCACTTAATAGTCAAAGCCAGAGGATGACCTCGCGGACAGATGACTGCGCGGGAATATATTATAGTGGGTAAACGAGTGCGCTGACGCAGACCCACTCCCTCGTCCCTAAGACCTAGTCACCAGTGGAGCGGAAACCGCTACGACCGGTTAGGACTACAGGATGCAGTGATAAGCTGCATGTCACTATATGGGTCCAGACATGCACCCTTAATAGTAAGCAGTTACCGTCGCCTATAGATGTTTGCAACACTAGGGTACAGGAACACAACACAAGGTTATATGGTGGCATACTTAAAACAAAGGGTGGTTGCCATCCAGATGATCTTGAGGCCCTACCACGCAGCCAGGGTTGTTTTGTAAGAGTTAGTATTTTTACTCCTCCTGCCGGGACCCGGTGGAGACGGCACGGCTGGACATGAACACTAAATATGATATGTTTACCTTTCAGGTGGTAGGTTGGGGATTTGATGAAACAGGCGTCGCCACCGAAGAGCTCAGTCTGGTAGAAATGCCAGTAGTGGACACGGAGACTTGCATTCGATCTTACAGCGAGTTCTTCGTCCGGTTTACATCGAACTACACGTATTGTGCCGGATATAGAGATGGTGGGTAGAAATTGTTTACTATTCTTATAGGAATTATTTAAAGGTTCCTTTCAAACGAACTAAAACACCACAGAAATGTAAATGGAATGAAGGAATGGACAAAAGATTGAAGGATTGGAATTTTCTACTTAAAAGTATTTTGAATTTGTTAATTCACCAAAAATCTTATACCCAAGTAACAAAAATTTATATTCAACATTATATATTTCGTTTTTTTTTTAATATACAATTTATTTTAGAAGAAAACCTAATTTTCGACTTCCCCGACCGTGTCGGAGTGCTTGAGGGACTGCGGGAAACTTCATCCTCTAAAAAATTCTGCCCCTATCGTTATTCAATGTTTATTTTAATTTCTATTTACTGAACCAAAAGGGCTTAAATACTAATTTAAATTGTTTTATTACAACATATTAATATATAATTAATTTTTAATCTATCAACCTGTAAAAATCATTTTCAGAATAATTCGAAAAAGCCTATCCGCCATTTTTGCCTTATCGATACCAAACAAAACAAATAATTAATTGAATTATATTTTATTTCATATAACAGAAAATTACTTGTTAATAAATGTTTTAAAAGTGGCTTCAACACGGAAAAAGCTTTTTCGAACACTCGTTAGTATTTAATAAATGCTTATTGCTTGCAGGGAGCCCCAAGAATCGTACGGGACTTAGGAAAAGTATGTTTTACATGGATATTGCTCAATTAACCGCTGCACTTATTAATGTACTCGTACTAAGCCAGCATGTAATTAACAAAAAAAAACATAATTTCGTAGTTATAGAATGTCACATTTAAAAGAATATTGTTTATTGATATATATTAATAATTCTGGGACAATTCACAGAGCGCCATCTGGTCCCAAAGTAGCATTGCACTTGTGTTATGGGTTAGATAACTAATATATTGGATGGATACTTTTATTTTGTAAATAAATCGTCGTGGTCAAACCAATATCTGTTATGTGCAAAAAGTTTAACTTTGAGATATGGAGTGTTTACATGTGTTGTAAATGTGAGTGATTTACATTCTCATGTCAAATTTTATATGAAACAATTTCTTTTAAAGTGGTATATATTAATGTTAATGATTAGAATCAGCAGGTTTTTCCTTTTGATTAAATAAGAAAAGTAATGCGTGCCGCAAATGCACGTTTTCAGGCACGAAACTTGACATTTTCAAATATGTATAAAGCTTGATGTCAGTAAAATAAAATGACATATGTGTTAAATCATAGCATTGCATACATATGACTCTACATCTGTTAAAAAACCGGTAATGACTATCCGAAACACCTGGTATACATGGGGTTGCCTGAAAGAAATTGCTGTAAGCAATATTGCCATGCAATATTATGTTTCTCCATATTTTAAATTAATTATCTGTATGCAATAGTGTTTTTCATTCATTTCAATAATTTCATTCATATCATTCACTTCATTAATTCATTCGTAATGTCTAAAACACAATTAACTTACAATAATTAAAAAATGTAAATAAATCTCACATTACAGAAATATGCACATAGACAAAAAGAATCAAAACTAGATAGTAAAATTTACATTAATTATTCTGCATGAAGAAACTATTAAAAGCTTTCTAGTGGCTATATACTAAGCAATTATTCGTGATATATATGACATATACACGCTTAGACACCTCATTAAAAACTGATACATGGGGCCCATGGGGTAACTGGTGATTAGGAAACCGACACAAATAATCTTAACAAGCAGCTTCACTGTTATCGTTGCAAAAGCCGTAACAAAACACAATATCGGCGTATTCTTCATTTGTGTAATTTTGAAACATACGCTGCTCATTTTGATCAAGCTCTTCCATATTTAATTTTCAATTCAAATTAAACTACAATCGTAAGTGTATTTACTTCAAAAAACACGGCGCCAATTTGTAAAACAAAATCAATGCACGCGGGGAAAGTTTTTCAAAAAAGAACTCTTTGAAAACTTTGCTTTTTTTACCTACCAGTTTGTATCCTGCATTGACTTAGGTACGCATTAAACCTATTTGCAAGATATTCAAACAGCGATTTTAAGTTTAGTTCTAATACGAATTTCCGCCTGCTTTTTTTGTGATCTTTTTTTTCAGTTTCTTTGAAATAAGTTCCTAGTTGTTATGCATTGTTGGAGAGCTAAGAAAACGGTTGTTTCAAAAATAATCTGCAAGCCAAGTTTCATAAGATTTTTGTTTGTTTTTAAGGCATTTTAGTGGAAAAAATCTCAAAAAAAATATTGAAATAATATCGTTTTTCGTCTCGCAGTTTTAAATTTGGAGCGATAATTGTTGTTTTAATATTGATAAATAACCAGTGTTTACTCGTTTTTTTATAAATCAGAAGAAATACTGAGATTTAAATTGACGCCTTTCTTTTAATAAATTTTTGATGTTGCATTTTTTACTTATTTTGAAAAATGCTAAAAAACAGGATAACTCTAAAATGGTTCACTTTTGCATAATGCAATTGGAGGTTAAAATTATCACAAATAGACATTCCTATCACCTTCTAACGGGAATACGTCGAATTACCAATAACCCTGTATAAAATATTTATATATTACGATGACCTCCGCAGTGCAACGGCTTTCGAACTTCGACATGTCGGAACGCCTTCGAGGACATGGGTTCCCGTCCCGAGTCTGCGTATTAAATATATATTTATTATACATTAATACGCAGTATATAGTATATCAGTTGCCCATGATCCATAACATAGGCACTTTGCTGCTTACTTTGGGACTAAATGAAAAATTGATGCAGAATATTAAAAAAAATACTTCAATGCAATAATGATATACTATTGCCGGCAGGTACCTCAGTATGCAACGGCGACAGCGGCGGAGGCATGGTCTTCAAAATCGGTAACAGCTGGTTCTTGCGCGGCCTCGTCTCACTGTCCGTAGCGAGACAAAACGAGTTCCGTTGTGATCCGTCGCATTACGTTGTTTTTACCGATTTAGCTAAATTTTTGCCTTGGATTAAGGATAATGTGGATGATTATTAGTTTTTTTCTATAATATAGCATTTATAAGCTTCTGTTCAAGTAATTACAACGACAAAATAAGGGCCAATCATGAAAGCGGTATCTTTTCGGATTCAGATTCATTTGTTTGAACAAGAGTGAAAAAAGCACAAGATGTTGCTTTTTCCTGTTCGACAGGTGTACAAATATTATTCAAATAATTACAATCAGTCAAAAAAGGAGCAATATCTTTTTTGTATTGTAAATTTGAAATTTGGAACCCGGACTATCATAACGTTCCTACTTTTCCTGATCATACAGCTATACAGCAAGATATATGACAAGACTAAATAGTTTTAATCGGCGACTGTTGTCAAACTTTCCAGCTTTTAGAGGATAAGCTAGCATTGCCTGAGAAGCAAAATAAGTCAATCAAAATCATTTATTCCAATATAAGATCTTACAGATCACTTATTAAATGACAATAATCTACTACCGTTTCCAATACAAAACGCTGCATAAAGAAACGGCAAAACAAACCCCCAAGCGAATATGTTTTCAATCTTTATTTATATTTACTTTTTTATTCTGTAAAACTTTAATTACAAAATTAAAATTAAATTGGAGGAAACATAAATTAAAAAAATAACTATTTTTATTCCCAATTTGTGCAGTGGTCAATTAATATTTAAAGGTGTAATATCCTTTCTCCCATAGACGTTGCCTAATAGCTTTTTAAATAAATTAAAATAACCCATAAAATTAAAGGTCATTGGCAACTATTCGTTTATAAAAATTATATTTATTTAATATCATTGCATTCTCAAACGTAGGATTTACTGTTGTCGTAATTAAACGTCATACAGATCGGCGTTATGATATACCAACGTGTGCCTACTAATCTAACACACGCTTTTTTAGGACTAAATATTTTGTAAACAATACGCATAAACATTTTGTAAGCGATATACACGCTTTCAACTTTGGCATCTTTTAAAAAAGAAATGCTCGAAATTACGTGAAAATAAAAATATTGAATTTTATTTTAAATTAAGAAACAATGCCAATATTTTTCCACCGTTCAATTTAAAATATGATTACACAATACAATCTTTTTCACTTTATTTTTTCCATTTAAAATTGTGTAAATGTATAAAATGTTTCTGACTAAAAAAAAAAATTCAGCGATAATTCCTTGTTTCGGTTTGTATTTCTTTTGGTTTGGATTTTGTTGTTGAGGTTATAATAGTTTTAAAAATCTGAACATTTTTTTAAAGTGGTGCAGCTCTATTGTAAAACTTGTAGCTAACCTTACAATACGAATAAAAATTAATTCGGATTATTTCATAGTTTCATTCAATTACCTACAATTGTTAATAATTTTCATTTCTACTTCGATACCTGAGGTCTACTTTCCAGAGCGATAGGGAGGACACGGTGCTCCACACGGTCGCCGTATACCCAGTGTTCTTTGTCACCTATACGTGAGTTTACCTCTCGGTCTGGAGTAAGTCCAGATGGATGGTGGAGGGCGAAAGCAGAGAAGTCAGCTCTCTTTACTCTAATTCAGGACTAAACCACGGCAGAGGCGTGCAACGTCCTCCAGCCGCCGTAGATCCCGCAGGGAAAGTTTGCGCCATCCGCAACCGGGAGTCGAAATCCCTCTGGCGCACAGTCCGCACGCACCAGCGCTTTATGAAGCTTGTCCTCACACAAGGGGTAGACCGGCGCTGTTCTGAGTTGCTAACACGATGCGAACTAAGTAAATCATGCTTTTATCCTCGCACGCTAAGACCCAAGGAAATACGAGAATCATCGTTAAATAGATCGAACTGAATGCTATGAATTGATGGAACTTCGAAGCTTAGTCTTCTCAGAGGAATACTCCAAATACTCTACTTTTTCTACGTGCAAGGGCGGAGTAAGAATATTAACCCCTGCGGCCGGAATCCACCTGTCGTAAAATCGACAACACAACCCTGACTATGTGGTTGGGCTCCAAGTCCGTCTGGATGGCCTTGGTCTATAAGTATGTCGCCATAATAACCTTATCTTGTGTTCCAGCATTAGTGACTCATGTTCCTGTACCCTTATGAGACGGCAGCGTGTTCGCAGTGCCCCTGGCGTCGCAAGCATCCATAGGCGACGGTAACTGCTTAGTACAGTCAAAACCTGTCGTTACAACATCGGGGGGACCACTTAAATTCAGTCTTAAAAACCGATAATCGTAATAGCCGGAGCCTTTGATGTTAGTCAATACACTCGGTATGTTGTTTTAAACGATGTCGCTAACTGTATTTATTAAGTGGGCCGTCAGCCTGTCTCTTGCTCTTCAGCAACAAAAAAACTGAGGTATTTAATCTAAAATGTGATCAAGTTAAATAAAAAAAAAACGAAAATCACTTAAAATTAACTTTTATTTTAAAAATAAAAGAAATGTGACATACATAATGGAAATTAATTGCAAACACAAATAGAAAAAAATTACATCAGAAATAACTTAAAATAATTCTTAAGTAATAGTAAAATAAAATAGTTCAAACAAAAGGAACTAAAGAAAACCATTCATATCATAAAATAAAACATTTTTTAAATATGTCGCTGCGAAATAATAGCTATATGAATATAGTTTTAGGAAGAGGCCCTATCGCGAGGAAACCCCCAGATCACCAGTTTGTGTTAAGCTATTCGTTCTGGACAACCGGGTATTATATTCTCTGTTTTGGAGCCCCGAGGTCAGTAGTGGGACATGGGCTGTTATTATCTATACAAATAAATAAAATTGGAGAGTCTATTTGTAATATTAAAATAGCCGCTTTTTACTAAGTTAATTCGGACGTATACACGGTACATATACCAAAACAACATTTTTTACAATTTTTGTCTGTCTGTTTGTTCCAGCTAATCTCTGAAACGGCTGGACCAATTATGACGGGACTTTCACTGACAGATAGCTGATGTAACAAGGAGTAACTTAGGCTACTTTTATTTTAGAAAAAAAAAATTTTAGCTAAAAATGATCAGTCGGAAATTGTTAATGACCAATTTAAATTGACCTCGGAATTATATCATCAATCATATGAAATAGCGTTCAGCTTAGGCTGGACATTGTAGGTTGAATTTCCAATTTAAGTTAACCTACGGAAATTAATCATATATTTTCATTAGTTAATTTAAGTTAAAATAAATATTAACATTGACAAACTGTAGACAAAGCTGTGTACGCCTGTCACTGGCATGTATGCATATATGTATATAATTGTTATGTTTGTTATATCATGGTCTTATTTAATGTGTACTGTGCTGTTGGTGTACCTTTAAAAATAAATAAACCTCACAATTAAGTCATCAATCATATGAAATTAGGGTTTAGCTTAGGCTGGACTTTGTAGGTTCGAACGTACGTATTCCGGAGGCGCATGGCGTAACAGTTGCATTCGATAGTACTGACTGTTTGTATATTTTATTTATATTTTAGGGTTTATATGGTTTGTAATCCTAAATAAACTATAAGATATATCCAAAAAATTCTGCCCAGTCACTATTCCACGCGGACGGAATCGCGGGCACAGCTAGTTATATAATAAAAAAGTGCGTGCGTACAAAGTACACGTCAGAAGTGAAGCTTCTTTGGCAAACTAATTTTTAACTCTCGTTTATAATTATTCTAATCTTAGAACGAGGGAAAAAGGAAGATATGTTAGGAATTTAATTAATTTATTTGTCATTAAAATATTAAAAATGTCGAAAATTAACACAAATTATAAATTTAATTTTAAGTTATTTCATCGACATCTACATTATTTGATGCGATTTCTATTGGTATCGTTGTGACTAAAAGCATTACGATAATTAAAATATGCAAGTTCGTGCCCCCACCTCTCGCTCCATGGCACTGTGCGTGATGCGACGTTCGCTCTATCTCTCTCTCTCGATCTTTCTCACTTGCTTTCTCCTACACTCGCTCCATGGCTATGTACTTCATGCTATGTTCGCCCTTTCTCACTCTCTCTCAATCGGTCCCAATCGCTCTCTCTCTCCTTCGACAAAAACGTTTCACATCTTTGTGACGTTTCATCCGTAAAAATTTTACCCTCGTGCGCGCAAAGACGTTTCACTTCAATAAAACTCAGAGCTCCAAGTTCTAGAATCGGACATAACTAGGAATAACCAAAGAATCAGTGAAATCATATTAATCATCACTTTCATCACCAATGATTAAACTAAATTCAAGTCAATCACATATTAAATACAGAACTAGTCTTTAAACACAAAACTTAGTTTAGCAGTTACTTACATTTAAAAACAACACAAAATTAAAAAAAACCACAATGTACAAATATGTACAAACAAACAATCGCCTCATTATTGAATAATATATACAACTAATATAAATTTTTCTGAGTACAGGGGCGGAATAACCCCCAAGGCTCCAAGACCGCCTGGAGTGCCACCAACTCACACAACAAAATACTCGCACAGCTGGCATTCGCCATTCTCATCCAACAAGTGGCGTTGCGCGCTAACTCTCTCTCACTTTATCTCGGATGTCTCGCGTTTTTAACAGATAGCACTCCTAATTTGCGACTATTTTTTCACAGGCAGCAATATATCATCATATTAAAAAAATCAGCTTTAATTTGCTATAAAAAAAACAACCGCGTAAGTCATGAACGTATAAGTAGATCAAAATATTACCTGCTTACACCTGGCTGCGAGGTAGTTGCGGCCGAGTGTGCAACGGCACATAAAATATGGATTTTAGAATTCTTTACATGCATTGTTATGGTGTGAATGATATTTTATTTGAAAGAGAAATGAACTAAATTCTTTATGGAATAATAATTAACATTAATTTAATTAAAATTACTTGCGGCCACTTTTGACTGGCTGCGGTGTTATCAGTGTATTCCCCATGTAAAAATGTGTGTTTGCTTCACGCCGTAATGAACGTAGTGATTTTGCAGCGGGATCTTAGACCATGAGCGAAGACGGTATTGCGTTTATGGGCTGATCAGCATGAAGCCCGGATATGAATCCCATAGAACACCTATGGGATGAGTTGAAAAGACGAGTCAGATCCTCTCGCTCTGCTCTGACGACGCATGGCCAACATAAAACAGCTATAGAAGTAAACTGGGATAACATCCCACAACATAAGACTGTGACGCTTATCCATTCCATGAGGAACCGCATGGAAGCAGTGATAAGAGCCCGGGGAGAAAATAAAAGTAATATTTTATCAATAATGTGTCATACTTTACTTGTAATCGCCTCTCTGCCACACTTATTCCACATTTATTTAAGACAGCAGCGTGTTTACGATGCTCATGACGTCACAAACACCCATAGGCGACAGTAACTGCTTACTATTAAGTGAATCGTCACCCTATCTGCTAACATCAAAATCGCATTAGATACTAGCGCGATTATATGCCTGTAATAAGAAATGTGATTCTAACAGTCAGAATATCTTTTTTTTTTATTATTGCTTTGTTTTATTACAAACAGACAGGCTGAGTGCCCGTTTAGAATTTAGCATAATGGTTGATACATCGGATGTATCACGCAAGTCACAATATTTCATAACAAATTACACCTAATTATAATCAAAACGTTGCCCCCCTCCTAGGACCCACGAGTCCTAAAACTTGAGAAAG
Organism: Malacosoma neustria; assembly: GCA_963693495.1. Taxonomy (NCBI): domain Eukaryota; kingdom Metazoa; phylum Arthropoda; class Insecta; order Lepidoptera; family Lasiocampidae; genus Malacosoma; species Malacosoma neustria. The sequence continues at coordinate 12,704,561 of OY856392.1, forward strand.
GTACACGAAAAATTCCTTGCATTCATATTGGTATTGTTCACATTATTACTAACACTTTGTAAAACAGCTTTATAACTAAATACAATAAATAATTTAGTTGAAAAAACGAAAAGTTTTATCCGTGCAGGGGCGGAGAAAAAATACTAACCTCTGCGACAGAACAAGCTACGTGGTAGGACCTTTGGTCTTAAGTATGCCGCCATAATAACCTTGTGTTGTGTTCCGGCATTAGTGACCCAAGTTCCTGTACCCTTATGGGACAGCAGCGTGTTGGCGATGCCACTGGCGTTGCAAACACCCATAGGCGACGGTAACTGTTAAATTCCAAGCGGGGCATCAGCTTGTCTGCTGTTCTACAGCAATAAAATAAAAAAATATTTATAAAAGGCAATAAAGTGGGTCATTGTGTCGCCATATTTATCTACAATAATATCTAACATTCTAACAGTTATATACTGTCTCTGTTAATTTGTTTTTGATGATGAAAAATCAGGACCTACGCCCATCCGAGTGGCGACCAAACCTGGTCTGAAAATATGCCGTATAACTTGAGTTGTGTTCCGGCATAAACGACCCAGGTTCTAGTTCCCTTCCGCGGGCCGCAGCGTGTGTACGGTGTCCCTGTACGCAAACATCCATGAGCGACGGTAACTGCTTACTATGTATTAAGTGGGCCGTCAGCCTGTCTGCTGCTGCTCAGAACAACAGCTACGCTACGCCAGGAGCACGCCAAACACGCTGCTGTCCCATAGGGATACAGAAACCTGGATCACTAATGCCGGCATTCAACACAAGGTTATTATGACGGCATACTTATATGCCAAGGGTAATAAGGCATACAGACGGATTTGAGGCCGTACCACGTAAACTACCAATTTTCACTAGCTTATCTGTATAGGCTAGCAATCATTGTCGTGATGGTCTCGTTGACTTATGTAACAGAGCGCTGGTTCAATAAATGATGGACTGTATAAGTTTTCTATTGTATCGATCCCCACACTAGAAAAGGTATTAAAGCTCCACCAACCTCGCGACCTCCTCGATCTGGATCAACTCAGGTGCAGCTGGCAATGAAATCACGCACAGCGCCACTCTTATGTTGCAAACTCCTGTTCAACTACACTGCACTTTTCTGCTGTGTTCCTTACACAGTTTAAGTTTGGCTCACAACGTTCGCACACGGTGCAAAAATGTTTCTTGTTTTGTCGAACATTGACACTAATAATAACGTCCTCCGCAAGGTGTAGACCGTCACCTCTCACAAACTTGAGGGTAGTCGCCGAAAATTGGCTGAGCAATAATGTACCTACATCTAGGCAAGGACCGAACAATTCTATTAAGTCAAAACTTATCAAAATTTAATAGATTTTACTTAATGTAAATTCAATAATATATTTTCGTGTACCTTTCAATTACACATAATAATAATTACATTTCCACGTAAAAATAATAAATCCCTACCAATAGGGACCTCCATTTCTAAATTTCCCTTTAAACCGCTCTTCGTTGTATCCCGCCGCCCAGGGCATATTCCTACCCCTACCAGCTCTCGTATTGCCCTTCCCTTGTAAAAAATTAGGGTACGCAATCGGTCTATTGGCACAGACGCCGGGTCGGCAACCACTGCGCGGAGTGTTGGAATGGCTACCAGGCAAAGGTGGTGGGAACTGTTCCCAGGGCTCCTGCATACATGTGTTGCAACTCCACGTATAATCACCTGGAAGATATAAAAACATACATTAATCCAAGTACTTTATCTTATTTAATCGTATCATGTAATTTATTCTGACAGCTTTATTAAAATTAAAGTAAAAGGACACAGTAAAGGTATGATTCCGAACTACGCTGCACGCAGCAGTGCTGCCGCGACATTGCTGCCGCGGCACTACCGGTCCCCACACAAACTCTATCGCGCAGCAATGCTACCGCTACATTGCTGCCGCTGCATTGCTGCCGCGTCATTGCTGCCTAGCTCGGAATGTACTCTCATCTAAGCTTATAGAGATTGTATGAGGACCGGTAGTGTCGCGGCAGCACTGCTGCGTGCTGCGTAGTTCGGAATCATACCTTTATTGGAGGATGTATGAGTGCAAAAAAGACGAATCGCCATTTTTCAACTACACAGAATAGATAAAAATACTAAACAGTATACTGCAAATAATCGTAAATAAGCTCAAGTAAATATTAAATTATATTATACTGACAAAAATTAAATAACAAAAGGCTTCACATAGCTTTTAGCAAGCTTTAAATCAAATCGGTCAAAAATATGTTGGTTATTTTTCATATATATCCCTCTTTCTGCCACATTCCATTTCCGTTCTCCTCTGTTAGTCGTTCTTCTATACATTCATCACATCTTTTTGTGCCATATCATCTTTTATGCAATCCATCCACTCTCATTCCTAACATTTTGCTTGCAAGATGGCATTCTTCCCTTCGTATTATATAACCATACCACGTTAGTCTGTATTTTTTAAATTTCTCAATCACTGGAGCGGAACTACTTTTAGCCTTACTCTGATATACTTATTTTTAATTTAATCCATCGTCCTAACTCCATATCAGCATCACTCGTATTGAGCATTCTACGCAATAAATGTATTATTTTGTATATTATTGTAAGCCTAAGGTGGGTATTTTGAATATAAAAATTACATCTAAATGTAAGAAACATGGGATCAATAATTTTAATTCTTCTTAATTCTCAACATACATTCTGACAATATTGAACAATTGTTAGGCGCATTTCCCCTTCGTTATTAGTATATTTTGTTCTGCTGGACGATGCAACATCTGGCAGTGCAGGCACAACGCAAACGTGATCATGTTAAAGGCACATATGCCTAATTTGAAATACATAAACGAGTTGTACTAATAAAAAAACAAACAAAAATCATGAATAATATTTATTTTTTACATCACTATTCATAACGATTTTGGCCAGAAATTGGAAGAATACTTCACCATCGTTCATTTGACCTATTTTATTTTCATTTACGTACATATCTCGTTTCATACAATCACAAAATACTATCATTAATTTATTATGATTATTAAAATATATCATGAGAAAATACACATATTGACATCCTTATTTTCTTTAACTCCATTTAAGTACAATTTTAAGTGCCACAACAATGGATTTTAAAATGACCAAAGTTGATCTGGAAATAAATTCCCCATAGAAAAATGCATTTCAATCGAATGTATTTATCGATTTAACAAAACATTTTTCTTTTAAAATAAATTGAAATTTATTGTACGTGTATTGTATAAGTCATCTGTAGTAAGTGATCAAAACCACATATTAAAAATAACCGATTAAATTTGTAGTTATATCGTTATTAAGAGGTTAGAAAGAAAACCACAGTAGCTGACATATGTTTGCCCGGAGAATGATGGATTGGTCACACATATGCCTCATGACCGACCACTGCTGAAGTATTAGAATGGAGACCTGTTGGAAATGTAGTGAACCCGTGGATCGATAGCCTCAAAAAGATAACAAACGTCTACAATAATTGTAAGCAAAATATTACTTGCAAAAAGGAATAATATCTATTTGACTTTATTTAAGAGATGCCCTAGACCCGTGTGTGTATATAAACTTTTTACCGAGCGAAAACACGACCTCCTGAACTTTCAAGTTTCGCTCCATCCGCCCGTAGTGGTGTGCCATTCTTTAATAAAGGGAAATTCGTATTCGATTTTTAGATTGTCGATATCACTTAACTGATATTAATTTATAGTACCCGGATGACCGAGCTTTGCTCGGTATTTTTTTTTTATTAATTGTCTTTTTTGGAAATTAACAATTGATTTTCTTAGTCTAACCTCAAAGCAAACACTCATTGATTCGTGTTACTTAACAACGCCATCTGCTGGAATAGCTTTAGTGTTGTTGTGTCGTTAAAGCAATTTAAAAAAATAGTATTATTATTCGCCGATAGATGTCAGGAAGAGTCATTTTTCAGTTTAAATTGGGACTACTCACTATTTAAGTTGATAAAACACGAATAAAATGACATTTTCTAGAAATAATTCAATACAAAATTTCATGAAAATTGTTGAGCCGATTCCGAGATTCCAATTATATATATATATATATATATATATATATATATATATATATATATATATATATATATATATATATATATATATATATATATATATATATATATATTTATATTGTCATCCAAAAGAACCAAATATACAAGAAAATACACAATTGAAATTTATTCAAAAAGCCATTTTATCAACATGTGATTTGCTTTAGCAGGAGATATTATTACGGAAATAATTGTAGATAATACGTAATATTCCGAGCCGGGACATTTCGCGGAAGAGCCGTAGCCGAGGAATCAGAGCCGCATGCGGCTCGCGAGCCGCGGGTTGCCGACCACTGCCTTACTGCATTATAGACAAATTTTACTCAAATGGAGTTAAACGATTTATATAATCAACAATTCTACGTACCGTTGATAAAATTATTTGAATGTTTAATATAACAATGTAAGAGATTACTTTTAATTATAGAAATCCTCTGTCCTAAAATGCTCGGAACTAAAATAAATTTGAAGAGTGTATTCACATTATACCTTCTCTTAGATCCTGAATATTTTTATACATTACCATAATTAAAAAAAAAATTAAACTACAATTTACACAAAAATTCATAGAATCTGGTATTTCTATTGTTTTGAATAATAATAACTAGCTTCCATTTTCTTAAAACACTTTTCAAAAGGGCACAAAACTTGTCCGTAAGCGATTATTTTGTAATTTTTGTAAAAAAAATCTAGCTTTCGATTTATAGGTTTATTCTAAAGATTACTATATAACTTATAATAAATATCAGTGTTTGTTTCAATTATATAAAATTAATAAATAATTTATACACGAAAAAAATATTGCACTTTCAAATACTCATGTACATAATTATGTATAATATAAAGTGACAAAGGTTTCAATAAATAAAATTTTAATGAAAAATTAACACACAATCGATGTTTAAAATTTAACAAAAATCGTTATCTTGAAAACTCACTTAAATGATTAATTATCATGAAATCTTAAATATATTAAAAACCGCAACATTAAAAACTTTTACCAAATCCGTTTTGTTTTTCCGTTCCAATATAACAAGATAATAAAATATATACATTACTTATTATATAAAAAAATTTAAGTGATCGCCATTTAATATTGCAAAAAAAATTAGTCCCTCCTTATATTTTCAGGCTTTTAATATTTTTGAAGTGAAAACTTCTTTAGCGGCGTTGTGCACTATTTTTCTGATGGGTAAAAAACGTAATACCTAGTCAGGTCATAAGTATTGTCACACAGTAAAAACTTTTCTTTTAGAATGCTGGCCACAAAAAAGTTTATTGAATTAGAATTTCGAATTGTTCATGAAAATAAAAATGTATAACTTTTAGAATTTTACTCATTTTTAAATATGGAGTGGACGCTTAAAGAAGACCGTGTTGCAGTTATTGCGTTGCATCGTTGCGGTTACGCGCCAATTCAAATTTTTAACATACTGAAAAATTTGAATATTACCAAAAGATTCGTTTATCGTACCATCAAACGATACAATGAAGACTCTAGTGTAGATGACAGGTCAAGAAGTGGTCGCCCTCGGTCTGTTAGGACTCCAGCAGTGATAAAAGCTGTGAAGGCACGAATTCAAAGAAATCCCAAACGTAAGCAGAAACTGTTGGCCCTTCAGATGGGGTTAAGCAGAACCACGGTGAAAAGGGTGTTAAATGAAGACTTAGGGCTTCGGGCATATCGAAGAAAAACAGGACATCGTTTGAATGCTCGTCTAATGGACCTGAGACTGAAGAGATGCCGCGCTTTGTTGAAGCGGTACGCGGGAAAAAAATATCGGGAAATTCTTTTTTCGGATTAAAAAATGTTTACCGTAGAAGAGAGCTACAACAAACAAAATGATAAGGTGTACGCACACAGTAGTGAAGAAGCGAGCAACCGTATTCCGCGTGTCCAACGAGGTCATTTTCCATCCTCGCTCATGGTATGGTTGGGAGTTTCTTAATGGGGCTTAACAGAGGTACATTTTTGTGAGAAAGGTGTAAAAACGAATGCTGTTGTGTATCAAAATACAGTCCTGACGAACCTTGTGGACCTGTTTCTCATACCACGTTCAATAACAGGCACTGGGTATTCCAACAAGATTCGGCGCCAGCTCATAGAGCGAAGAGCACACAAGACTGGCTGGCGGCGCGTGAAATCGACTTCATCCGACACGAAGACTGGCCCTCCTCCAGTCCAGATTTGAATCCGTTAGATTACAAGATATGGCAACACTTGGAGGAAAAGGCGTGCTCAAAGCCTCATCCCAATTTGGAGTCACTCAAGACATCCTTGATTAAGGCAGCCGCCGATATTGACATGGACCTCGTTCGTGCTGCGATAGACAACTGGCCGCGCAGATTGAAGGCTTGTATTCAAAATCACGGAGGTCATTTTGAATAAACTTTAATGTCATAAGAATCTATGTTTTGTTACGTTCATTTTGGTATATGAATGGTTACATAATTAATAAACTTGTTACAATTATTTTACATTAAACATGTGACAGAATTTATGACCTGACTAGGTACTTACGTCAGGTCACGTGTCCTGATCGAAAATCCGTAAGACGGAGTTTTGCTCGTGTAATACCAAGCTTATTAATAATGACTTAAGGTTTATTTTATAATGTAACTTTTAAATGATTGCATTGCATTACTTATACACATCAATTTGAATTGCGACTTTATTACAATGAAATACAGTTGACTTTTTGAAGTGAAAACTTCTTTAGGCGCGTTGAGCACTTTTTGGGTGAACAATTTTTGGTTTGTAAAGAAGTGTTAATGACCAATTTAAACTTTAATGCTTGATCATGAACAATTTTTTATAAACTGAAAATAATAATCTAATAGCTCGACGATACAATTCACAAGTTTTAGTTTTCACTTCTGTCGGCAGTCCACAAAGACTGCCCCGTAAGTTTTTTTTTCTTTCTTTTTCCTACAGAAAAATTTTGCTGCAGCAAAATTATGCTGTCATAATAACCTTGTGTTCCGGCATTAATGAACTCAGGTTCCTGTTCCTGCCCCTAGTGTCGCAAACAACCATAGGCGACGGTAGCTGTTTACTATATATTTTTTTATAGCTGGAGTTCAGCAGACAGGCGAACGGCCCACCCTGGCAGGTGGTCACCGTCGCCTATGAACGTTTGCAACACCAGCGACATTACCAACGCGCTGCCAGCCTCGAAGAAATTTTATAACGCCTTTTATGAAGAACCCCATACCGTACTGCACTGACGGTTTTCACCTCAGTCGGAAGCTCATTCTAGATCCTGAGAGTACACAACATAAACGTTCTTGAGAACCGTTTCGTACAAGAAAGAAGAGGCTCCAAGAAATGGGGATGAAAACACCCAGCCGATGGCGGGCAGTTAGAAAAACGACGAGGGCACCATTCTAAATAGCTCTTCAGAACACTCCCCTATTAAGTGGGCCATCAGCCTGTCTGCTGTAATTCAGCAATAAAAAGAAATCGACAGATGCGCACCCTCCCTAGTCCCGAGAACCATTAAAGGAGTCTGCTCACTACACCGTTCCATACCATGACCGTGCTAGGAACGTGCCAGGCAAAAAAATATTCTTTGTATTAAATAGTATGTGACTATGCCCACTAGACCGTTCGGTAATCGACCAGCACGTTTGCTTTTGTGTCTGATACGGTCCTAGCACGGTCATGGTATGCAACAGTGTAGTGGGCAGACTCCTTTAAACGTAGGTTTCTTATCTAATATGTATAATAGTATATACTTAAAATAAGAAGGGAGATTAGAAGAGGTTGGTTCAGTTCAGTTTTTATGGTTATGTCTCCAATGCCTCTGGCATCTACTTTGCCAGTATCGAAGTTATAAAAGTGACAGGTTATAAAAAACAATATTTTAAAAACGCTGTAATTTCGAAAGCAAACGTTATCTAGAATCCTGAGGATAGCATCAAATTTTATTATTCGTATTTGTATTTGTTAGTAGGTATAATAAGATATAAGTAAATAATATTTATATTAGATTATATTTTAGAGAGAGGTAAAAGATAGATAGGTAGAAGACTGCTAAATTCTAAGCGGGCCGTCAGCCTGTCTGCTGTCCTACAGCAATAAAAAAATAAAAAAAAGAAGGGTATCAGTTGTCAGACTGTCAAATCAATCAATTGTGACGAACGTTGTCAATTGTTGACACCTGCAAAGTAATGTAGCAATAATATTATAATATCACGTTAACGGATCCGTAATGATATTTGTAGTATGAAGTGCTTAGATTTTTTGCCACAGATAGGCTAAAATAAGCCGCTGATGGCCGCAGATCACTAAGATTGGTCCACGAAGCCAAGATGGGCCAACGCAGAGTTGCGGTAACGCCACACCAACATGCGCTCGCGCAGCTCGAGCCCCCGGAGTTTACGCCGCGATAAAGAGTGTTACTCGAGGCCCCAAAACCTCCCCTAATAACAGAATGTGGGAAGAAGATCGGGATATATATAGGATATTTTTGAATTGCAATAATAAAAGACGATCAACAATAAAATCTTAAATGCACTAAATTATTTTTTATTAATAATTGAGATTGATCATAAGTACATTTAATTATAATTAATTGAAGAAAATAAGGCGAATTAATTAGAAATTATATTGCAAAAAGATTGTCATCCAATTTATTTTAACAATATCATTATCATAACTTTCTTTTAAAATCAAATAATATCTGTATATTTTATTGTGTTGCATTTATACCAGTGACAAACGTGTCACCGTAAATGCTTGAAGTAAGCATTATTACATATTCTCACATGGCAACACTACAACGTTCTTTGTCAAGTGGTAACTCAACAATTCGTTCAGGGGTGGAGTAATAATACTGCCCCTGCGGCCAGGGTCGGCCTATCGTAAAAGGCGACAAAGCAACCCTACGTGGTAGGGCCCCAACCCCGTCTGGATGGCCACACTTGATCTATAATTATGCCACCATAGTAACGTTGCGTTGTGTTCCGGCAATAATGACCCACGTCACTGTACTCCTATGGGACAGCAGCGTGTTCTCGTTGCCCCTAGCGTGGTAAACGTAGGCGGCGGTAACTGCTTATTATAAAATGGGTCAGCCTGTCTCCTGATCCTCAGCAATAAAAAAAATCGGTGGTTTAAATCCCAATATTGAATTCGGGCCTCACCCACTAAGGTGAATCTGTCAGTGCTTCGATCCCACCACGTCACAATTGCCACTTGACGAACGTGTCAACGAAGTGCATTTACAAGCACATCACTTAACCATTATTAGGCACAATTCACATATTCGAGACTAGTTCATTTATCTAGCATTCTAGAACTACATGTACCGATGCTGTACAATCAGGATTTCATTCATTTCAATTTGATAATATTAAACTAACGAGATCTTTTTAATTAAATCTCATATTATACTACTTGTACAATTCCACACAATCTTGTGGTAAATAAATAACAAACGCAGATAATCTTCATCAATCATTTTTCTCCGGTGGGGTATGAACACTGACCCCTGCGGCCGGGGCGGCCTGTCGTAAAAGGCGATAAAGGCTCAAATGTAGAAATCCGCTATGCACAATTTTTTTATCTATAAAACAGTTTCTTCACAAAGTTTAAACCGTAGTTCATTTTAATCATTGTTGAGCAAAAACGTGTTACTGTTTTCTTGACTTTTCTTAACCTTCGGTCACGATTCATTATGAAACGGTGAATTTAATGGAAGAATTTTAGCTCAAATAGGATAAGCATTCCAAGCCAAAAAATATTTATAAAAACAAAAATTATGTTGAGGGTACATTAAAATAATTTCAACAATTAGAAAAGACGATTACTTTTTTATTGTAAAAAAACATTGCTTTAAAGCTACACAATGATTAAAATAAACTTGCTTATTAACTATGTTTTAATAAATATACAATCATGTCATTCGAATACAAACCTAGCATCGGAGCGGTCTGCGGCGGGTGTTTACAAAAAATATGCAACATATAAAAAGAGTATCGGCTTGACATAAAAGGCAACCAAACAACAATAGCTAGGTGCTAGGGCTACAAGCCCGTCTGGATGGCAACGACCCGTAGCGTAATATGCCTTCATTGTATGACGGCATACTTAGAGACCACGATTGTTGTGTACCTGCATAAGTGACCCAGGTGTTGGGTACTCTACGCGGACGGCAGCGTGTTATTGCCCCTGGCGTCAAAAATTCATAGGCGAGGGTAACTGGTTACAATTAAGTGTATCCGTCGGCACGACTGATATTCCATAACAATAAAAAAGCAACTATAAAGAAAATAATTGAATTATCAATAATAAAAAAAATCTTTTTTCTTCTTTCCTTTCACTTCAGTCAGAAGAAAGCCGTCGAGCTTCTTAACTTGAATAAACAGACAGAAGAAAATAGATGTATGCTTTCTCAAAGAGGATTGCAGTCTGACCCAACCCGAAATCTCAAACGAAGCCTTTCCTTTTCCATCTGTAAACTGGAAAAAGGAGTATTTATTTGCCTTTTAGGACAACCTAGATATTGGCAGGTGGGTCTTATTTTTGGAATTACTGACCTATTATATAAAGTAAATCATTTATAACACCCACCGCGAGAAAAGGACCATGTATTAAGAACGGACCATAAACAACACTCATAGACTCCGAAAAAACTACAGAACATATTTCATCACGAATTTATATTGTCAATGTATAATAAATACGCAGATCGTCATTGTGACGTCATTACTCTAAATAAAAAGACTGATGAAGCTATTAACAAAAAATTGTAAAATTTCCCTAGAATGAAGTATCTCGTACCTTATACCATACAGTCAAATATGGTGTAAGGGATTTAATATATACACATTGATGAATGAGAACAGAAGTAGCTACTTATAGTAGCTTAGATAAATAAGATTTGTCTTTGAATTCCTCTCTAAACATTAAATTATCTATGCCTAACCTTGAGCACGCCAATGTTAGTGTTTATAATAAAATTATTAGAACACTTAGTAACTACAATATAGAGTTTAAAATATCTGTTTGAAGATATGAATACCGTAAACAGACCTTACAGACGTTTGGCTTCTTATTAGTGCTATCCCTCAATGTTAGACCGTGACAAGTAACACGAGAACTTTATGCATCCTAAATTCAAATTACTATCAATAAAATAATCCAACAAGAAATATGTAACAAAAAAAAACCTTTATGATTTAGTAATGACGTCACAACTACGAGCTGAGTTACAATTTTTACTTAAGAAACTAACATTAATAATAAACTATTTTACAATAACAGTCATCGAGATAACATAACTTGAAAATTTCTATTTTATACAGCATCAAATGAAAATATATATTTATCGTAACTTTTATATAGCTCGCATACAAATGGATGTTATATCCTGTATGTATGAAACTACCCCAAGATAAAGTACACATATGTATAGTTAACTTATATATTTATATATTCGTATATGAACAATGTTTATATATTAGAATTAGTTTAGAGATAAGCTATTGAGCATATTGAGTTTCATAAGCCGATCAGTTTTGTACCTTTTCTCATTAAAACCATTTTAAACCTAACACGCACTGACAGTGTAAAATACTTAAAATCCAATTAAACCCAAAAGACTTATATCTAAGTTTTCAAGGCTGATATTCATCATTGTATATCATCAGGTAGTGTTTGCGCCTAAATTTTTATCCGTGCAAGAGTATACTGACCTCTGCGATTGGAGTCGCCCTGTCGTAAAAGGCGACAAAACAACCCACCCTAGCTACGTGGTAGGGCCTCAAGCTTTTGGTCTTAAGTATGCATGCCGCCATAATAACTTTGTGTTGTGTTCCGGCTTTAGTGGCCCAAGTTCCTGTACCACTATGGGATAGCGGCGTGTTCACGATGCCACTGGCGTTGCAAACACCCATAGACGACGGTAACTGCTAAATTCTAAGTGGGCCGTAGCCTGTCTGCTGTTCTACAGCAATAAAGAATAAAATTAAATTGAAGGCAATGTTGATTATCAGTTATACCACTAGATAGCGCTTATGGCAATATTAGCTCACGCTAACATTTCCCAGTGATGCATTTTAAACCCATATGGAAATTAAACGCAATGGGTCTTTGCTAGTCTTAGTAGTTACAGTGGTTTTAGAGATCGTTGTAGTCGTTGTCAGGTCGTGGTATTCAGTCCTTAATTGTTTTTGTTGTTGTTGTCTTCAAATTAATGAGTTTTTTTGGAGTCTTTGGAGTTTGTACAGGTAGGTAACCTAGTGGTATCGCATTCAGAGACCAACCTATAGCTGGATTAGGCAATTTTTCTCGCCTAATGTGCATATTATCCCTTAGCCTCATACGGATTGTGAAGAGAAACATCAAACGTCGTGAGCTAACCTGCACGCCGAGTTTACCAGTATCTGTAGCCCTCCAATCAACCTTTCAAGTCAATTGTGACGTATACACTGTCCGTCGTTCTAGAGGGAAGACCAAGCAAAGAGACGTTATGTGCTGTTAATATTTTAATCGTTGACACATCTTTTAAGCGTTTATTTTGAATATCGTTAACGAATTGGTCAAAATAAAGTTGGCAAACAAAGATGCAGTAAAGTTTTTTTTTATCGCTGAGGAACAGCAGATAAGCTAACAGCCCAATTAATAGTAAGCAGCTGCCGTCTCCTATGGATGTTTACGACGCTAGGGGCACCGCGAACACGCTGCTGTTCCATAGAGGTACGTTAAAGTAGACGAAACTACTGCTCATGCACATCTTTTTTATTTAGAATTGTTCCATTATTCATTTTTTTAAATGACAAAAGGACATTTATCGTTGTGTCGACCTATGAATAATAGCGGACAATTTGGACTAATGGCAGTGGCAGCGTGTTCGAAGAAAAATCCCCTATGATGTAAAGTCAGTGTGCTGCCGCTGCATGGGAAACATAAGAGCTTGTCGCTAATGCTGAAAGCGGGGTACTAATATTAACTTCGCAAAACCTATCTAAATCATACTACTATTTCGCAACATATTATAGCTATGAGAAAAAAAAGACGAGAAAAACTATCTCGTAAACAACATTTGTCGGGTAGTTATGTTTTTTGTTTAAATATGTATGAACAAATCTTACTATTACATATTTTATATATTATAATTAATCCAATGATCTTTAAGTTTTTATATGAGAAAAGATACAAAAATATAACGAATAAATTATTTTTAAATTGACACTTGCACAACATATCGTTCTGGTGATATTATTTGTTCAACTAAGTCAGTAGAGTCACAGGAAAGTATCGTTGTATTGTTTGGCACTACGGCCTAAAAAATATGAAATGTAAAAAAAGTCAAGTTTGTGTAAATTAAGTAACTCGAGTAGATCTAATTCGATATACTGTGACGAAAACCTATTTTAAAGCTGCGGGCAAATCCTCGATGGAGGTTTCATCTACGGCACGGAGACAAGGATACGGATTGACATGGGAGAACCCCGGGGTTTGAAATCTTTTCCCCTCCCGGCGAACACTATGGCTGCGGCCCATCCACCACCCCTTATCTCAATAAGGGGCGGGGCGGTGCCGGCCTGGACACGAGATCAGCAGACGAGTTGTCTGACCAGGCACTAGGCGATAGAACAGCATGAGTTTATACGTAGGTACGGGACATATTCTCACTTTTTTGTTATTTTGTGATTTTTAATACCTATGAATATTAATTGATTAAATTACTTAATAATATATTACAAAAAGGGATCTTTAAACATAAGAAATTTATAACTGTAACCACACTATTAACGACCGCCTCAGTCATATTACAACCGGCAACATTATTTTGTGAACATTTTCAACAATAACAAAAAAACACTATCCATTTTTAAAATATCTTTCAATAATTATCACCGTATCTTTTTTAAAGCTGGCAACAAAAATGTTCACAAAACTTGCAACACTCTTATTCGACCTTTTTACGCTCAAGTCTTTTCTATTTATTTATTTAATTAAAATCTTATTAAATAGATAAGAAGCTTTAGGATCGTAACAATGGAGTGGGGAATAATTGCAAATTATTTAAACTACATATGTCGCGGGAATTATATGAAAATTCTAGTTAATATTTATGGAATATATCAGACAAACAAATCAGAATATTTTCAATAATTTCCAGTACCATCTTTTGACGTAAGCTTGATAAATGCGTTCACCAAAAATACAACAGATGGCGTTTTACCAATAAACAACCCGCTATGGTCTATATGAGTTGGATAGTGAAGAATAATTTTATTTTGCATTATAATTTTTAATTTTAATATATAATCATTAAATTTATATTAGTATTTTGATAATACACAAAATTGGTAAAAGATTCAACATACTTCGTCACTTCTTACAGACAGAATATACAAATAGTTAATGAGAATAACGTCACACAATTGACATTGAATGAAATATTCCATATAAGTACCGCGAAACTCTTACCGCCCTATAAAACCCATTTTAAAAAGAAACACTAAATAACACTACATGAAAATCAAAAGTCCACGTTCCGCTTTATATCCGCGTATCGGAGAGGCGGAACTTTTTACAATAAAGCCCTTTTCAAAACGGACGATGGTGGCTCATATAAGACGACGGATTGTAGAAGTCCCGTCGGAAGAATCTGTTCGAAGTACCACCGTACATCCCGTAATTTGTCGGGTAGTCTTGTCGATGGAGCATATCTAGCTGGTCGAGACTGTGGTGACGTTGTGGTAATACAGGAGCTATCCATAGCCGCATGCGCAAGAGTTTTTTATATCAACATTTTTAAACAATAAATAAATTTCATTGTTCCTAGAAATACGACATTACCAATTTTAAAAAATCGAATCGTTATTCTAAAATATTGATGGATCCAAATATTGATCTATTAATCGAGTCATTATATTGCTAACTGCGAATTTTTTTGACATAAATATAACCGTCATATTTCTTTACAACACATTGATCAAAAAGTTGCCGGACTAAGAAAATTACAAAATTTTCGCTAAATTCGTTTTCATTTATCGCCATAATTTCCCTCTAAAGTGATACAATCGGCCCAACGCTTCTTTAACTTCTCGATACCATGTTTATAGAACTCAGTTTCGGCAATGACTTCTTCGTTGTTGCTAAATCTTTTTCCCCAGAGCATCCTTTTCAGGTCTGCGAACAGCCAGTAGTCGCTGGGAGCCAAATCTGGCGAATACGGGGGGGGCAGCAATTTGAAGTGCAATTCATGCAATTTGACCATCGTAGCCATTGATTTGTGACATGGTGCATTGTCTTCATGGAACAGTGGTTTTTTCTTTGCCATGTGGGGCCGTTTTTTTCTTTATTTCTTCGCTCAATTGGTCCAATAACGCTGTATTATAGTATTCAGAATTGATCCTTTATCCTTTTTCAAAATAACCGATAAACAAAATACCATACGCATCTCAGAATGCTGATGCCATAACCTTGCCAGCCGATTGTTGCGTCTTTGGTCGCTTTGGAATGCTTCGACCTGCCTCAACCCACTCAGCTGACGAGCGCTTTGACTCTGGAGTTTAATAGTGTATCCAGGTTTTCACATCATCATCTCAGCCGGAAGACGCCCACTGCTGGACAAAGGCCTCCCTCAAAGATCTCCACGACGATCGGTCCTGAGCTCCCCTCATCCAACCTATTCCGGCGATCTTGACCAGATCATCGGTCCATCTTGTGGGGGGCCTACCAACATGGCGTCTTCCAGTACGCGGTGTTTTCACATACCGACGCAAAAAATCCGCTTTCTTATGGTTGAAGAACAGGCCTCCGAATTCGGTCGATTCATTGTTATTTTTGATCCGGTGTTAACAAACGCCGCACCCATTTTGAGTTGAGCTTTTTCATACCCAAATTGTCGTGGAAAATTGTAAGCACGCTGCCATATGATAACTTTGAAACATCAGCCATCTATCTCCCTTCCCTGACTTTCATTTTGCGGTCGGTGAAACGTTTTCTTCGTTAACAGCCGTATTTGGGCGACCACTGCGTTGAGCGTCGTTGACGTCGCTACGACCCCGTTTAAATTCATTATACCATTCGCCAACGGTCGATTTCCCTGGTGCTCCAGGGAGTATATTATTCGGACTCTGCTGAGTCCGAATAATAAAGCCACTCTTTCGCGTCTTTCGCATTTTTTCCGATCAAAAACCAATGCTTGATCACACGAAATTCTTTCTTAACCACCTTTTGACAGACACCAAAGTTGCTTGACATCAACAAAAATAACTTGAGAACACGTGTTTTTTTTTTTTTATAGCTAGAGTTCAGCAGACAGGCAGACGGCCCATCATGGCAAGTGGTCACCGTCGCCTATGGACGTTTGCAGCACCAGAGGCATAACCAACGCGCTGCCGGCCTCGAAGAAATTTTATAACGCCTTTTTTGAAGAACCCCATATCGTACCGCGCTGAGAAAACCTCAGCCGGAAGCTCATTCCAGATCCTGAGAGTACGCAGCATGAACGTTCTAGAGAAACGTTTCGTACAAGAAAGAAGAAGCTCCAAGAAATGGGGCTTAACACCCAGCCGATGGTCCAGTTGTCATGAAATTTTGACACATACCTTATAATGGATGGCGCTATAGAATGCTATAATAGATTTTGCATATTTCGCGCCATCTATTATGTCTGTGCGGGAACTTTTTGATCAATGTAATGTAGTACTTACGAAAACATACGTATGAATGAACTCGTCGTAGTCGTAGAATAGTGACGGATCTGACATATATTAAACTTTACAGGACAGCCATTTTAAAAATACACAAGCGTCATTTTACTATGAGATTCTATCATATCCGTCACTTTACCGACTGCTTAATTTGAAATCTAAAATACATGTAATTTTTTTTTAATGTAGCAATAATATTTAGACAATGTAGTATCCAAATATGGTAAAAAGTGAATTTTGGATTTTTTTCAAATCCGACGTTATTCTACGATCACGACGAACTGAATTCATAATTCACATACGAATCTCCATAGATTAAGGTTTCATAGCCATCAGAAGGAAACAAAACACGATATTTAATATACAAACCCTTTGTGCTGTGAAATGAGATAAATATATATATATATATATATATATATATATATATATATATATATATATATATATATATATATATATATATATATATATATATATATATATATATATATATATATATATATATATATATATATATATATATATATATAGATAGATAGAGATAGTCTTACCTCTAGTGTGTTGGAACCCCGCCGCCCAGCCCGCATAATATGCTGCCTTCTGTTTTCCATGCTCTTCGGCCACCTGTAAAATGATTAAATAAAATTTCCTATTTAAATATACGAGTACTATTCCTTTGGTATACGTGTTTTAATCTAAAAATAAACGCCCCTCCAATAAAGTTATATCCATATAATTTACAGGGCAGTTTTCGAAAGATGCACCACTTTGAAGCATTAAATTTAAGACACACTGCCCTACATTATCAAAAATGATATGCGATCCAAATAAATAGTCCTTTAAAAAAATTTAAGTAGCACAAAATACTGGCTGCAGTAGTCCAAAACAGTCCAAAATTTGAAAAATACACGTAAAAACGCTGCTAAAAAAAGAAGAGAATACTATGTATATTCTGTAGGTGACATCAGCAACTAGCCACTTAAATTACTGCTGCTCGGTGCTCTCGCGTCTTAACAGTGACATATTGACTGTACAATGTACATTGACACACAAGACAAATCGCAACACGTATTGATGCAATACACATAAGTTTGTAAATCAATGGATCTTGACACTTCTTTGAAAAAAAAAATTTATCGGTGGGGCGCTTTTTTTAAAATTCGAATTTTAGAGAAAACTGCTTATAAGAGAATTTTTATAATTAAGAGACATACATTGCATAATTTTACATCACGTCTAGTATTTAGTTTTTGTTTTGATGGAAGATAGTTAAATTTAATAGTATAAAAAAAATAATAGAAATTTAAAAACATAAAATAGTGAATGGATAGATGTTTATAGTAGAATATCCATAAAAATAGATCTTAATTAAATAGAGTAACTATGATGAGGTGGATAAAGTTAAACTTATTATAAACAATAATGTTTTTCTATTGGTACTAAATCAAAACACAAGTAAATAATATCAAGTTATATATATATCCTCATAACATCAAAAACTTAAAATACTCATAAAATTGTTCTCTAACAACATTTATCATCTTTTAAATGCTACGTCTTATCATAAGTCATAAATGAAATCCCGTAAACAAATTTAATCTATTAAAAAGTATACGCAATCGCACCGTGGTATCGTGGTGCTTGCGGCGGCACCGGTCGGGGTCCCGCGCGGACACTGCGTCCCTCCCGAAAGGCTGCACCAACCGACAATAGAATGTCATTTAAATTTTTAGAACCCCAAACCCCCACCCCCCTCCCTCCCTCCCTCCCTCCCTCCCCTCCAAATTAGCCAATTGTGCAAGAATTCAGCCATCTATCTAGGTCGCGTCACAATTTATGCTTCTTATGGTCGCAACCAGACATTTCTACCTCATTTACCAATATAATCTTAAAATACGACATGAATTATCTATTTAGCTTACATATAGCACCGTTCGGTTATTCTTTTTGTCGAGTCAGGTAAATATTTCCAGTGTAAAAATTAAATTTAGCCGCTAATTTTTAAGAAACTCTACTCTGGAAAAAACGAGTGCCGCCACTAAAGGGCATCGACGCAAATAGGCGAAATAATGTAGCCCTGTGATAATACAGCAGCTTCCGAAGTATCACCTCATTTTTCATGAAACGCACTCGTTTCGGCACTCACAGCACTCGTTAACTCAGTAGCTAGACGGAATTTATTTAGTTTACATTATTAATATTTTAAGACAACTCCGTGAAAGAGATAAAACTTGATGTTATGATTATACAACTGCGAAAAACAAGTTGTAAGGCCTAAACAAAATACTTGCAAATATATGCATAACACAACAAAGTGTTTTTAGAAACATCAAAATTTTTGAAATAATTTTGAAGAGCATGTGAAATGAACCAGAAAAGAAGTTAAGCACAACTCAGCACAGTACAAAAGGGGAAACTTCTCGAAAGTGGTGTACAAAACGTGAGTGGATACAAACGTTTGGAGACATTATTTATTTAAAATTACATTATAAAAATAAAACCAAGATAAAATGGTAATTTAAATAAATTTTAAAACTTTACAAAAATATTGAAATGATAATATAATTCTTCACTGTCTGACATATATATATATATATATATATATATATATATATATATATATATATATATATATATATATATATATATATATATATATATACATATATACATATATATATATATATATATACATATATATATACATATATATATATACATATATATATATACATATATATATATATATATATATATATATATATATACATATATATATATACATATATATATATACATATACATATACATATATATATATATATATATATATATATATATATATATATATATATATATATATATATATATATATATATATATATATATATATATATATATATATATATATATAATTATGATTTAGTTCTTTCAAATAATTCAGAAAATGCTCTATTATTAATAAAAAAATAATACGGTGAAAAACCAAAAACCAATTCCACAACGGAGCTTTTGCTTAGTTCAACACGGATTAGGATATATTATCAAGAATTCTGAATAAAGATATACACATACTTTGACGCTAAGTGGTTCGGTGCCGCCCTCTGGTATCACATTATTTAAAGCCGCTATCGCCTCCTGCGCCTCTTCTCGCTTGTCAAATCTAAACAAATACATTAAGTAGCGTTATTTTTATTTATTTTTGCTTAATAACAGCAGACAGGCTCACTTAATAGTAAGCGGTTACCGTCGCCACAGTTTACGACGTTAGGGGCACCGCGAGCACGCTGCTGTCTGCACAGTGGCGTAGCGAGCTTAACTCGCGCCCGGGGCACAATACCTTATTACCCCCCCCCCCCCCCCCCCACCCCCCACCATCGCCACCCCAATCCAAAACCATATAATGTAATATGTAAAATATACTCACAAAAATAATAATAATCTTAAGACTCAAGCTAGGCTTATAATTTGAGACAAAAAATGTAGTTGCGTAAACAAGACTAGATTTTAAAATGTCGATATATGATCATATAGAATTAGTTCAAAGAAGAAAGAAATTTGAAAAAACGTGCCATTTCTATTATGAATATATTATTACAGCTTGATTTAGACTATTAGTGTTTCTTTTTGTTTACGAATTAACATTTATTATATTTATTTATATAATTTAGCAATGGCACTAAATTTAAAATATATTTTCCAGAAATCAATTATAATAAAAATAAAAATTATCCAGTAATGCTCCCCCCTCGCTACGCCACTGCTATAAGGGTACAGGAACACAACACAAGGTTATTATGGCGACATACTTTATACGACTATGGGTGGTTGCCATCCAGACGGATTCGGGGCCCTACCACGTAGCAAACTAGGGTTGTTTTGTTGCCTATTACGAAAGGCCGCAGAAGTTAGTATTCTTAATCCGCGCCTGCACATAGAAATAACGGTTAAATTACATACCAATCGCTAAGGAAATATGTATAAACCTTAGAGTTTAGCAGTTACTGTCGCCTATGGGTGTTTGCAACGCCATTTGGCATCGCGAACACGCCGATGTCCCATAAGGGTACAGGAACTTGGGTCACTAATACCGGAACACAACACAAGGTTGTTATGGCGGCATACTTAAGACCAAAGGTGGTCGCCATCCAGACGGGCTTGGGGCCCTACCAGGTAGCTAGATGGGTTGTTTTGTCGCCTTTTACGACAGGCCGACCCCGGCCGCAGAGATCAGTATATCTTTCTCCGCCCCTGCACGAATAAAGCCCCTTTATGCAAGCAGCAAAGCGCTCGTGTTATGGATACTATACAACTAATATACTATTTATATATACGAGTGTAGGACTTGGGTAGGGGTAAACTGCAGGGGGGCACGCGTTCTGACGAATAACAAAACTTTTTTACGTTCGTAGTAATGAATGAAATGTTCGTTTCTATTTTTAATGCGATAGCAACCTTCGCACAATATATTTTAACGTATTTTAAACATCTTTAATCTTTTAGCAGAATTCCAACGAGACGTGTGAAAGGCGTTGCGCCACCGACGTCATGGAATGGATGGATGCGTATGGAATCAGGTCTCACCTAACAAAGGCGACACCTCGCGGCGTGCCGTTGTTCTTATCCCTCAATATGTGTTTCTGCACTATCCGTCCGTATTTACCGAATATCGTTTCCAGTTGGTCTTCGGTGATGGCGCGCGGCAGGTTCGTCACATACAGATTCGTTTCTTTTATGTCGTCGCCCGACGGACGAGCGTACGACACCTGGAAGAGCAAAAACATGGTACATGCGTAGAACAATGTACAAGTCACGTGAGAATCAAAAGAAGAAAAGATATCGTAAGAAACCTACATACTAAAATCACTTGTCTTCTTCTTCTGCCTTTATCCCACATTATATGGGGTCGGCACAACATGTTCTCTTCTTCCACTCTCCTCTGTTAGTCGTCATCCCAGTATTCACACCCTTTTTTGCCATATCATCTTTAACGCAATTATTATTATTTTTTTTTTGGTCTACGTCTACCCATGTATCCATTCACTAAAATTTAAATAATTGTATATAATGTCCCAAATAAAACATTTCTTTCTTTCAAACCCACTAATACGCTCTGGACAAGCGTGGAGGATATACTTTCTGATCACTCTAATTTTTTTTTTTTTTTATTGCTGCAGGACAGCAGACAGGCTGACGGCCCGCTTAGAATTTAGCAGTTACCATCGCCTATGGATGTTTGCAACACCAGTGGCATCGCGAACACGCTGCTGTCCCATAAAGGTACTGGAACTTAGGTCACCAATGCCGGAACACAACACAAGGTTAATATGGCGGCATACTTAAGACTATAGGTGGTCGCCATCCAGACGGGCTTGAAGCCCTACCACGTAGCTAGGGTGGGTTGTTTAGTCGCCTTTTACGACAGGCCGACCCCGGCCGCAGAGGTTAGTATTCTTTCTCCGCCCCTGCACGGATAAAAATCTAATATAAAAATCTCAATTAAAAAGTATTTGTTCTGGCCTGAGAGAATATTTCCGTTAAGTGTGAATTAATTTGATACAAGTATACCAAATATATGAGATAGTTACTTGAATCCTCTCTGCCTCCGATCAAAATCTAGTGTTTATAGTTAATTAAATGATGTGAAGCGTACCTTTAACCGTTTATTTCTAAGTTGGAAACCATTGAATGTCTCTATGGCACGCGCCGCGTCCTCTTCCCGCGAGAAATTCACGAAACCAAATCCGTAACTATAACCAGTCTGAAATAATAAAAAAATTACTTGTAAATATATTTTAATTTTATAAATTTCCTAATTTCCTACGTGGTAGGGCCCCAAGCCCGTCTGAACGGCGACCACCTTTGGTTTTAAGTATGCCGCCATAACAACTTTGTGTTGTGTTCCGGCATTAGCGACCCAAGTTCCTGTACCTTTATGGGACAGCAGCGTATTCGCGATGCAAACACCCATAGGTGACGATAACTGCTAAAAAGTGGACCGTAAGCCAGTCTGCTATCTTAGTTTTTTTTTTGTTATTAGTACATAATTACTTTTATCACTTCTAGTATTAATCTATTATTATAATTATCATTACATTATAAAAAGAAATTTTTGAAATTTTTATAAAAAAAAGTCGAAATTTTAGTTATTAGAAAAATAAACTACCGATTCGAACCGTGAAATGTATTATCATAAACTAAATACTCAATTATATCACTACGAGTATATATATATATATATATATATATATATATATATATATATATATATATATATATATATATATATATATATATATATATATATATATATATATATATATATATATATATATATGTATATATTGTGATAAATTGTGTTATGGGTACTGGACAACTAATATACCTAGTCAGGTCATAAGTATTGTCACACAGTAAAAACTTTTCTTTTAGAATGCTGGCCACAAAAAAGTTTATTGAATTCGAATCTCGAATTGTTCATGAAAATAAAAATGTATACTTTTAGAATTTTACTCATTTTTTAAATATGGAGTGGACGCTTAAAGAAGACCGTATTGCAGTTATTGCGTTGCATCGTTGCGGTTACGCGCCAATTCAAATTTTTAACATACTGAAAAATTTGAATATAACCAAAAGATTCATTTATCGTACCATCAAACGATACAATGAAGACTCTAGTGTAGATGACAGGTCAAGAAGTGGTCGCCCTCGGTCTATTAGGACTCCAGCAGTGATAAAAGCTGTGAAGGCACGAATTCAAAGAAATCCCAAACGTAAGCAGAAACTGTTGGCCCTTCAGATGGGGTTAAGCAGAACCACGGTGAAAAGGGTGTTAAATGAAGACTTAGGGCTTCGGGCATATCCAAGAAAAACAGGACATCGTTTGAATGCTCGTCTAATGGACCTGAGACTGAAGAGATGCCGCGCTTTGTTGAAGCGGTACGCGGGAAAAAAATATCGGGAAATTCTTTTTTCGGATGAAAAAATGTTTACCGTAGAAGAGAGCTACAACAAACAAAATGATAAGGTGTACGCACACAGTAGTGAAGAAGCGAGCAACCGTATTCCGCGTGTCCAACGAGGTCATTTTCCATCCTCGCTCATGGTATGGTTGGGAGTTTCTTATTGGGGCTTAACAGAGGTACATTTTTGTGAGAAAGGTGTAAAAACGAATGCTGTTGTGTATCAAAATACAGTCCTGACGAACCTTGTGGAACCTGTTTCTCATACCATGTTCAATAACAGGGACTGGGTATTCCAACAAGATTCGGCGCCAGCTCATAGAGCGAAGAGCACACAAGACTGGCTGGCGGCGCGTGAAATCGACTTCATCCGGCACGAAGACTGGCCCTCCTCCAGTCCAGATTTGAATCCGTTAGATTACAAGATATGGCAACACTTGGAGGAAAAGGCGTGTTCAAAGCCTCATCCCAATTTGGAGTCACTCAAGACATCCTTGATTAAAGCAGCCGCCGATATTGACATGGACCTCGTTCGTGCTGCGATAGACAACTGGCCGCGCAGATTGAAGGCTTGTATTCAAAATCACGGAGGTCATTTTGAATAAACTTTAATGTCATAAGAATCTATGTTTTGTTAAGTTCATTTTGGTATATGAATGGTTACATAATGAATAAACTTGTTACAATTATTTTACATTAAACATGTGACAGAATTTATGACCTGACTAGGTACAACTCATATGATTTTTTTGTAAATAAATATATCATACAATAAATACACAGACTTGTTGTCGAGATTTGAATCCGTAATCAAGCTGGCGTTCCGACGCATGTCCATTATTGCATTATAAAAGTAGTAAATTTTTTTTATTATTTAGCTTATTTAAGCTCACCTTAAAATCCTTCATGACTCTGCAGCTCTCTATGGGTCCTATAGTTGCGAACATCGCATATAGGTCCTTCTCATTCATAGTCTGTGGTAGATAGTTGACTATGAGGTTCGTTCTGCAGGTGTCTCCCCCCGCCGCAGATATACCACCACCTTCTGACATACTGCCCCAGCACCGAGCGCCGGCGCCTGCGCGTCCTCTGTATTGCTGTTGGATTTGCTGTAAAGCGAGGATGAAAAGACTAATTTAAATATTTTGTGTCAATTCACACAGCGCCATCTAGTCCTCATGTAAGTAGCATAGCACTTGTGTTACACTTACTAGCCAACTGATATACTACTTATATTCTTTTATTTTGTAAATATATACATAAATACCCAGACGCCGGTTAGGAATTGAACTCGTGACCTCCGCAAGCGTACTGAAGTGCGTTAATCGTTACGACGGAGGTCGTCAAATGATAATAACCTATAACGTCCCACTGTTGGGGTCAACCCTCCTCCAATAGGGAATGAACATATTGATGATGTCAGTATTTAGGTTACCTCACAATGTAAGAAAACCATACCATCAATAACCAACCATTATGACCCCACAATCTCAGGGTTGTTTTTCCAGTGAAATACGAGTTTGCTACCCCCAAGTACCCTTATTGGGTCGAATTAAATAATTAATAAGTTTGCGTGTTGCCATTAACGTCTATAGATACGTTAGTAAAATCTCTATGAGGTTAGTAATATGCATGTGACTACCGGTCGTAAGTTCGAATCCTGACCTGATCCTGTCAATCGATGGAAGCCTCCAGAGGTTTATTCCCAGTTAATATCAAGCAGTTACCGTCGCCTATATGTGTTTGCGACGCCGGCAGCATCGCTAACACGCTGCCGTATCATAGACAATAAGAGGACAACTTTGATTTTTACTGAATAGTAACCCACATGTACCCTTGGTGAGATGGACCTTTTTTTTGTCGCGGTGAGTATCGGTATCTGTTTCTCCTCCTGATGTTACTACATCAGGAGCTTACTACATCATACAGGAGGCCCCTTGGTGTATGCTCTTTGCCGATCACATGATGCTGGATGGAGAAAATGCTCATGAGGTCCAGAGCAGATTGACTAAATAGCAAGAGAGATTGGAGGGTGTTCGGTTTAAGATAAGTAGAACCAAAACTGAACATCTATTTTGCGACTTTGGTGGAATTTCCGACTCCACCCCCATTAGGAGGCGTGTCTCTACCAACTTTCTCCAACTTTCGGTAACTCGGGTCATTAATCCAGAATGACGGTGAGATAGATCGAGAAGTGAAAAATAGAGTGAATGCAGGATGGCTGATATGGCGACAGGTCTCAGGAACAATTTGCGACCCACGAGTGCCGTTTAGGCTTAAAGGTAAAATATATAAGACCGTAATAAGACATGTCATATTGTGTGGATCGGGATGCTGGACCACAAGGGGGACGGATGAAAGGTTATTGCTTGCAGCAGAGACGTGAATGTTAAGATAGATGAGTGTAGTTACAAAAATGGATAAAATTAGAAATGAGTATATTAGGGGAACATTCAAACTGATTCAATGGGTATATTAGGGGCACAAAAACATTAGTCAAAAAACCAAAGTCACCGATGCTCTTAGGCACGCGCTATCACTTAAATGGACATGGGCCGGACACATCTCACGATATCCAGACAGAAGATGGACCATTGAAGCCACACGATGGAAAGGACCAATGGGAAAAAGGAGTGTTGGTCGACAATTACGACGGTGGGCTGATGACAACACACGTCGCAAAAAATTACTGGATAAAGTCAGGCAAGGACAGGGAGTTATGGAAAAGGATGGAGGAGGCCTTTACCCAAATAGGTCCAAATCTCATATTAATAATACTAACATTAATTATAAGTAACCTTCTTAAATTTAAATAACTTACTAACAAATATTGTAATATAGGAATAAGCATCGAAAGAGAGATTTGGAATAAATGGCTTTATTATTATTATATTAGGGGAAATTTGGAAGTAGCGCCAATGATTGAGAAGCTGAAAAATAATAGGCTAGCTTATTAAGGCCATATAATGCGAAAAGAAGATTGTGATATAACAAGGAAAATGCTAGAAATGAGAGTGGATGCAAAAGGAGAGGTATATACACACATACATATAATCACGCCTCTTTCCCGTAGGGGTAGGCAGAGAGCACTTCTTTCCACTTGCTGCGATCCTTACATACTTGTTTCGCTTCGTCCACTTTCATTATTCCCTTCATACATGCCCTTCGGTTTAGGGTACTCTTGATCTGGACTTTTTTCAAGACGTCCCTAATCTGGTCTCGAAACGTCCGCCTCGGTCTACCCCTTCCAACACTTCCATTCACACTCGCCTTATACACTTTTTTCGTCAATCGTTCTTCATTCATTCTCTCGACATGGCCAAATCATCTCAGCAGGAAGGAGAGGTAGGCCAAAGAAAAGATGGTTGGATTGTGAAAAAAGATATGGCAAAAAAAGGTGTGAATGTCCAGATGACGACTAATAGAGTGGAAGAAGAGGACATGTTGTGCCGACCTCACATAGCTGGGATAAGGGCAGAAAGAAAAAGGTGGAAATGCATGACGCACACCCCGCCGCATGGGAATGGGCAGCGGGGTAGTGTGGGGCTCCCCGTGCAATGCGCCCGTACATGAAGAAGAAGAAATACTTTATTTGAAGAAATAGCGACGCACTTACAATGCTTACATATTTATAAATAGTATTAGGAATTCGTAAATAAATACATCCTCTTGTCTAGGCTGGAGGACGCACGTCGTTGGTATGTATACCCACTAAAACCACCCCGGTATTCCTTCTTACGCCTTAAGTGCCGAGGCTACGGGACGCGACTGATTAGTCAAGCTGTGGGCCTGACAGGCGCTGCTCGTTCACGGGCCTCTTCAAAGCGGGGGGGTTGATAAACCTCGGCATCTTCTTTCTCAGGCAGGGGGAAGCTGGGCGCGCGGTACACCAACGCGCAACAATTTCAAATCAAATCAAATCAAATATCATTTATTCAAGTGCTTTTTACAATTGATTAACTTAGCGCCTCCAAACTAGGCATGGCCTGTATTTTGGAGACGTAGTAATACATAATAATATACGAATTATCTACTGTAATATTCACATTATAATTATACCTACATGATTTTTCTATTTTAGTCATTGTAACATTATATTTAAAACTTATACCATGTCCTATTAATTTCCTACAAAATAATAACTATAAATATATACATACACATATACATACTCATTATAATAATTATATATATATATACTAATACATTAATACATACACACATTACTGTCATAAAGTATATGTGATAGCGAGTTAGCGTTTTGTGTGAGTGGATGTGTGCATGCGGGTGTGTGCGTGTTTTGTGTGTGTGCATGTGTGTGGTTTCAATATATATCCTTTAATAGATTCTCTGTACATTCATAATTTAGGGTACTCAACCAATCAACTATGCATTTTCTAGCCTCTTTAACAGATTTAGTCTTAATATCACAAAATTTTACTACTTATTTTAATAATTATGTGTGTGATTGAACGTTTGAAATCTGAAAATATAACCCATTTCAAGACTATACTATAATTTAGATAAGTTATTATAAAACATACTCCATTAATAATAGTGTTTATAAAGATAATACAAATCAAACTGTCATTATCATGTATTATAATGGATCATTATCGTTTATTTTAGTTTATTGGAATTTTTTATTGGTGTCGCTCATATATATGTGTAGAGTTTAAAAATAGTTGTGTGAAATTGGAATACTTTGTAAACTATGTTGTAGTTGCCCATTAATTACTACCTTTTATTGTCACTGTTGTAGTGTGTGGTGTCGCACCAGAATAGCACCACCCCATCTCCTCCCGTGGGTGTCGTAAGAGACGAGTAAGGGATAGAAAGAACGGAGGATGGGCAGCAGCATCTTTCCGTGAGAGCATCACCAACTGCGAATACTGCGATCGCCAACCCGCCTGCCAAGCGTGGCGATTATGGCAAAACCCCACCCCCCCCTAAAATGACAGATACACACAGGCCCCGGCCCCTAGTCCCCGGCGGCCCCGTTCGTGGTGGTCACGGTAGCAGCCACATAAGCGACGGGGCAGGGGGTGCGAAGAATCCCCGGGTTCGGATTCGCTACCAAGAACGACGACCTTTGGCCCTGGCAACATACAATGTCAAGACACTGCGGACCAACGAGAAGTTGGAGGAACTGGAGGAAGTTTTGAGCAGACTGCGATGGGATGTTGTGGGGTTATCTGAAGTCCGAAGACAGGGAGAGGACTCAATAATCCTAAATTCCGGAAATCTGCTCTACTTCCGGGAGGGCGACCAACTGTCCCAAGGTGGTGTCGGGTTTCTCGTTCACAAGTCTCTTGTGAACAACGTTACTGAGGTGGGGAGTGTTTCGACTAGGGTAGCGTACCTAATACTCAAAATTACCAAACGGTA
This sequence comes from Malacosoma neustria, assembly GCA_963693495.1. Taxonomy (NCBI): domain Eukaryota; kingdom Metazoa; phylum Arthropoda; class Insecta; order Lepidoptera; family Lasiocampidae; genus Malacosoma; species Malacosoma neustria. The sequence goes on from OY856392.1 coordinate 12,733,704, forward strand.
TTCGTTGAAGGTCATTCAGGTTTACGCTCCGACTTCGACACATCCTGACGAGGAGGTGGAAGCCATGTATGAGGACATCTCAACAGCCATCCACACTTCTAAAACCCACTTTAACGTTGTCATGGGAGACTTCAACGCAAAATTGGGGAAACGTAGCGGCGATGAGTTGAGAGTGGGGCAATTTGGGTTCGGAAATCGGAACACCCGAGGCCAGATGCTGGCCGACTTCATGGAGAAGGAGGACCTGTATATGATGAACTCCTTCTTCATGAAGCCAGAACAACGCAAATGGACTTGGATTAGTCCCGATGGTGCCACCAAAAATGAGATTGACTTCATTATGTCGACCAAAAGACAGATATTCAATGATGTTTCTGTGATCAATTCGGTGAAAACTGGGAGTGATCACCGCTTAGTAAGAGGCACATTGAATATCAATCCAAAATTGGAGAGGTCTCGACTGGTGAAGTCTACGCTCCGACCTGCACCCATACAGATCCAAAACCCGGTAAACTTTCAACTCGAATTGCAAAACCGCTTCGAATGCCTCGGTGACTGCGTTGACGTGGACGAGTATAATAACAGGTTCGTGGAAGCTGTTCAAACGGCCGGGTCTAAATTCTTCAAGGCCAGCCGTTCAAAAAGAACTGGAAAAATCTCAGATTCTACTCTCAAATTGATGGATGTGAGACGTCAAATGACCCTTCAGTCCCCGGACGATGCTTCCCAGTATAGGCAGCTAAATAGACAGATCTCCAAGTCCTTGACTCGCGATATCCGCCGCCATAACACAGACTGTGTAAAGGCGGCTATAGAGCGTAACAAGGGCTCTAAAGTATTCGCACGAGACTTGTCTATTGGGCAGAGCCAACTGACGAAGCTGAAGACCGACGACGGCAGGGTCGTTTCGTCTAAACCCGAACTTTTGAGGGAAGTCGAGAAGTTCTACGGACAGCTATACACGACCACACGGGCACCTGTTAACAACAAGGCTAAAGACCCAAGAGCCAAATTAACCCGACACTACACCGTAGATATCCCAGACGTCAGTCTGTACGAGATTAGTGTGGCCCTTAAACAGCTTAAAAACAACAAGGCGCCGGGTGATGATGGAATTACAGCCGAGCTTCTGAGAGCTGGTGGTACTCCTGTGCTTAAAATCCTCCAGAAGCTATTTAATTCCGTCATCCTCGATGGCAAAACGCCGCAGGCCTGGCACGGAAGTATAGTGGTGCTGTTCTTCAAAAAGGGCGACAAAACCCTTTTGAAGAACTTTAGACCGATATCGCTTCTGAGCCATGTTTACAAGCTGTTTTCAAGGGTCATCACGAATCGTCTCGCGCGCAGATTTGACGACTTCCAGCCTCCCGAACAAGCCGGATTCCGAAAAGGTTTTAGCACCATAGACCACATACATACGCTACGGCAGGTTATACAGAAGACGGAGGAGTATAACCAGCCACTATGCTTGGCGTTCGTGGACTATGAGAAAGCCTTTGATTCGATCGAGACCTGGGCGGTGCTTCAGTCTCTCCAGAGGTGCCACATTGATTATCGATACATCAAAGCGTTGAAGTGTTTGTATGAAAACGCCACCATGTCAGTCCGTCTCCAGGATCAGAACTCGAAGCCTATCCGACTGCAGCGGGGAGTCAGACAAGGCGATGTCATATCGCCGATGCTGTTCACTGCTGCGTTGGAAGATGTCTTCAAGCTTCTGGACTGGAACGGACTGGGCATCAACATTAACGGTGAGTACATCACTCACCTTAGATTCGCAGATGATATCGTAATCATGGCTGAAACCATGGAAGACTTAAGCCATATGCTTGATGGCCTCAATACAGCTTCCCAAGTAGGTCTCAAAATGAACATGGACAAGACGAAGATCATGTCTAATGTCCATGTCGCACCTACCCCCGTAACAGTTGGGAACTGTACTTTCGAAATTGTTGACGAATACGTCTACTTGGGTCAAACGATCCAGTTAGGCAGGTCCAATTTCGCGAAAGAGGTCACTCGTCGAATCCAACTCGGATGGGCAGCGTTCGGGAAGCTCCGTAAAATCTTTTCGTCCCAAATACCGCAGTGTCTCAAGACGAAGGTTTTTAACCAATGTGTGTTGCCAGTGATGACATACGGAACGCAGACGTGGTCGCTAACTATGGGCCTTATGAGAAAGCTCATGGTCGCTCAGAGAGCAATGGAGAGGGCTATGCTCGGAGTTTCCCTGCGAGATCGAATCAGAAATGAGGAGATTCGCAGGAGAACCAAAGTAACCGACATAGCCCGGATGATTGCAAAACTGAAGTGGCAGTGGGCTGGGCACATAGCTCGAAGGACTGATGGCCGTTGGGGCAGAAAAGTCCTCGAATGGCGACCGCGTACCGGAAGACGCAGTGTTGGTAGGCCCCCCACAAGATGGACCGATGATCTGGTCAAGATCGCCGGGATAGGTTGGATGAGGGCAGCGCAGGACCGATCATCGTGGAGATCTTTGGGGGAGGCCTTTGTCCAGCAGTGGGCGTCTTCCGGCTGAAATGATGATCACAAAATTTAGTCACTGCATTATATATACGGACTCCGAGCAGGTCACCTATACGTCTAGCAAGTGAGCAGCTTGCTGCAGGCCTTGGCAATCTGTATACCCTTTTCGCCACCAATATGTTATAATCTTTTGATGCCAACACCGACTTGTGCATTTTCAACGAAATGCTCACAACGAATAACTGTCTCACACTAAGTAATTTACTCTCGGTGTACAGTAGCGTGGTCGGATATCGAAAGGGTTTGCTTAACATTATCTTTAAAATTGATCGCTGAGCTCTCTCTACTCGGATTAAATATGTTTTAGCAGCACCACCCCAACAAGAGATGCAGTATGTAATAAGGGATCGACACAAAGCAAAATAAATAGATTTAAGTGTATCGAAACCTACCACACCCCGCATATTTCTCATTACATAAGCAACTTTTCGAACCCGTACCGACAGGGATTCGATATGTTCCTTGAAATTCAATTTTTCATCTATAATTACCCCTAAATATTTTGTAGATTTAGTTCTACTTAAGAGCTCACAACCACAAGGATTGCCAAGATCACATTGCTCATGAATTCTCACTTCCGTTGGAGAAAAAGGCGCAGAAACAGCTGTTTTGTGAAAGCACATATACATTGTTTTTTTTGTATTTAACGTGAGAAGATTTCCCTGTAGCCATTTGCTTAAATCTGTTAATCCAGCTTCAGCCAATTTTAGGGTTTCCTTCCACGTTGACCCATGGAAAAGAATCGCCGTGTCGTCTGCATAGCAAACTACTTCAGAGTTTGACTTATGTTTAATCGGTAACTCGATGTAATTGAAATGTTGAAAAACTATCAAATGTTCTTTTGAAGAACTACTAACTGGGGTAGATATCTACCCCAGTTAGTAGTTCTAGGATTAAGTCAAGTCTTAGAAGCGGGAGCGGGAGTCGACACTCCCCTCTCGCCAGGCCACGTCGTCAGCGCCGGAGGCCAAGCAAGGACCTCCGGCCGCCGTAGAATGCGCTCGCGGGCAGCCCCTCGGGAGAGGATCCGCCGCCCGCACTATTGCCGCGAGGGAGAGGGCCACGCGCTGTTCCGCGGCGACCCTCAACTCCTTAAAGAGCTGAAACAGGAGAGCGCCGGAGGGACAAAATACTGACCACCCCCTGGCGCCAACAGTACACAAGAGGCTCGCCCCGACACAATGGGAGGGCCGGCGCCGGCCCTGGCCACGAGATCGGCAGGCCACATATCCGTGGGCCCAGGCGTAGGCGATAGAACAGGGGGGTTTCTAGTGGGTAGTCGAATGGCCGAACATCTTTTCCAGAGTCCCACATATCCCTCGGTCAAGAACCCGTCAAGAGAGGGTTTTTCCCCGAGACCAAAAAAAAGTCTTACAAGACCTATACATAACAATAATACTAACAACCCCTATATATAACTCAGATTGCAGTAAACTGAAAGAATAAAAACTTTTCGTTTCATAACTTCAATATTAATTTGGGCAAACAGTAATCAAACATGTCTAGGGAACATCAGGTTATTAGGTCACGGACGAACCTATCGTACCGCTTTCCGCTTTAGTGATGTGACCGTCAATTGCGAGGTACTACACCGCGAGTCAATAAAATTTGTATGTGACATTTTAAAAATAATAATTTCATATGAAACCTATTGGCGTTAGCACACGTCAAAAGATCGTCTAGAAATGCCTAGATGCCAAATCTGGACCTGTACAGAGAGTGATCAATTTCTGAATACCCCGTGTTTTTCAAGGCCTGTCTCGCAACACACGCGGTGTGAAAGGGCGCGTTGTCTTGCAAATACTCCGCGTGTTAGCTTTCCACGTCGTTTCTGCGCAACAGCCTCACAAGCCTTCATTATAGTACCTATTCTACCTACCTAACCTTTCGGTAGGTAATCTATTTTTTAAATTCTCTCGATATCCCAGAATATAGTTGGCATTAGCTTAGACGTCGACTTTTCCACCTTGAAATTCTTCGGCGGTCTTTCCCATTTTTAATCCATTGCATCGACTCTTGTTGGGACTCCGGATCATACCGGATCCACGTTTCATCTACGTTGACGATCGCAAGTTTCATCAAGTTTATTGTCAGCTAGCATTCTCGGTACCCAAAAATTTTTCTTACTAGTTCTTTGTTAATCTGAAATTCTTCAGCCATCGGCGACAATCTAAGTCTACTGTCAGCCAGTACTAAACTTCTATTTTTTGTACATTCTATTTTTATTACGGTCACTACCTCGATAGGGCGGCCTGCGCGTGCATCATCTTCGCAGCTCTCTCATCCTTGTGGGCCACTTGTTTCATAAGTGGGCCCATTTTTGCACCGTTGTCTATTAAGGCGCAGAATCTTGAACCTTGAACTTGCCGCCCCTCGTATTTCTGATTTAACTCTGCATCTAAAATACCTCATTCAAAGTGAAAGCGCTACACTTTTATACGCTTTTTTCGCATCACTATCTCCGCTTATTCATTGTAAAGTTTACCGGGGCACGTTTGTTTTAAATTGGCATTTTCATTCGTTGTCCGCAATAAGTACAACTCCAACTGTTTCGCTTTATGTACGCTAACGTATTGTTATTCCCCCTTTTCGTAATTCATAAAAGCAATAGGTGACAACAAATATGTACCTAGCGTTTAGCGGGGAAGAACGTATTTTATTAGCCTGCTTAATACTCCTTATAATAGGGCAAATTTGAGCCAAGAATGAACTGATTGTCAGCTACTGATTGGTTGTAGTGTACAACCATGAAAAACGCAACACATAATGACATCTTCCAGTTTGTTTACAAAATCTGCACATCAGCTGTCACAGGATGATCCAAAGCTACAACAACAACGCTACCTTTCCGTGGCAACGTATCTTTTTTAATCGGCTCTTAAGAGTTAAGTGCATTAAAAATATGGTTATTTTTCAAGAAAATTATGCCTTCCGACATGATAAAGGTATTGCGCCACGAAGGTCGTAGAAGGATTTCATGGACAGAAGCTGCATTCGGCTCTCGGAGAAGGTGCCCCCGCTACTACTACAAAAAGCGTGCTAATCCACATGGCCCCCTCAATCTCGGATTGACACAGAAGAGCGCCAGGTGGGCGAAATCCCTTACTTCTGGTGCACACAATGGAAGAAGCTAAGTTATTGACCAAACCATCTGTCCATCGGTCCAGATACTAGGCGATAGGAGAAAGGCAGGGTTTCTAATGAAGCACTATAAACGTGTATTTGCTCGTGGAAAAAAATGAGGAATTGAAGGACGAAATTTAGTATTATCTGTGCAGGGGCGGAGAAAGAATACTAACCTCTGTGGCCGGGGTCGGCCTGTCGTAAAAGGCGACAAAACAACCCACCCTAGCTACGTGGTAGGGCCTCAAGCCCGTCTGGATGGCGACCACCTTTGGTCTTAAGTATGCCGCCATAATAACCTTGTGTTGTGTTCCGGCATTAGTGACCCAAGTTCCTGTACCCTTATGGGACAGCAGCGTGTTCGCGATGCCACTGGCGTTGCAAACACCTATAGGAGACGGTAACTGCTAAATTCTAAGCGGGCTGTCAGCCTGTCTGCTGTCCTACGCAATAAAAAAAAAAAAAAAGTATCATTTAAATAAAGGACAACTGAGGCTCCTGCATTGTTTTGCAGGGTGCATCATCTAATAGGTGTTTGTGGGTCCCAGTACACTCCAAATGCCTGCTATCCAGCAAAAAGGTCAGAACGGTGCTTTTATCGAGCATAGTATTAAGATCATCGTGTGGCAGGCACAAGGGGTATTGGCAAGATTCCAATGTAAAATGGAACTTGCCTCTTAAGGCAACCGCTTTACGCGACTCATTAATAATGTCGTCTAGTGGATAGTTAGCAATGATTTTTACATTAAAATACACTAAAAGTATATTTTCAATGAGAAAATCTGGTGACATCAGTATTTCTTATCATATAAATACTAAGAATTGCCATATAGGTAATACGAAGAGAAGAATAGATAATAACTAGCTGACCCGGCAAACGTTGTTCTGCCATATAAATAATAAAATGTCAAAAAATTAAAAAAAAAAATTTGGGGGTGGGTCACCCCTAACATTTAGGGGGATGAAAAATAGATGTTGGCCGATTCTCATAGATACCGGATGAGCACAAAAAATTTCATCAAAATCGGTCAAGCCGTTTCGGAGGAGTATGGCAACGAAAACTATGACACGAGAATTTTATATATTAGATAGTGCTATGCAAGTTAGTTTGGGACTAGATAGCGTTGAGTGAAAAGTTCCATTATATTTATTTTTATTATAAAGTGTTAGAAAAAGTGATTTTATACAGACATGAAAATCTATATCAATGAAATAACACTAGCATAAGTACATACATACATATAATCACGCCTCTTTCCCGTAGGGGTAGGCAGAGATCACTTCTTTCCACTTGCTACGATCCTTACATACTTGTTTCGCATCGTCCACTTTCATTATTCCCTTCGGTTTAGGGTACTCTTGACCTGGCCTTTTTTCAAGACGTCCCTGATCTGGTCTTGAAACGTCCGCCTAGGTCTACCCCTTCCAACACTTCCATTCACACTCGCCTTAAACACTGTTTTCGTCAATTGTTCTTCATTCATTCTCTCGACATGACCAAACCATCTCAGCAAAGTAACAAATACAAATGATCAAAATTGAAGATAACATGGAAAAATTGATAAATGATTTTGCTCATTGGACAAAATATTATCAGTTCCTTTTGCCAAGAGATATATGATATTCTGGCATTCCTCCAACACCATTAGATAACTACTTGTTTTGGAATATATTTCTATTATTATATTTGCACCATGTGAATTAAATTTGCTTGTAAAACTTCTTTATAGAGAGGTCAACAATAAGATATGGGCATGGCATCTCATTCTTAGGGTGCCGTAAAAGGCGCCAAATTATTTGCACTTTTTATTCATTTATAGCGTGAAAGTTAGCTTTTTTTTATTGCTGTAGGACAGCAGACCGGCTGACGGCCCGTTTAGAATATAGCAGTTACCGTCGCCTATGGATGTTTGCAACGTTAGTGGCATCGTGAACACGCTGCTGTCCCATAAGGGTACAGGAACTTGAGTCACTAATGCCGGAACACAACACAAAGTTATTATCGCGGCATACTTAAGACCAAAGGTGGTCGCCGTCCAGACGGGCTTGGGGCCCTACCACGTAGCTAGTAGGGTAAGTTGTTTGTCGCCTTTTACGACAGCCCGACCTTGGCCGCAGAGGTCACTATTTTTTCTCCACCCCTGCACAGATAAAAAAAAATATAAAGTATATTTAGACTCACATATTAAGCCTTGAGCTAAGGCAGTATATTTGACAGAAGAATGATCTCACCAAAATAAAAATAACATTAAAACAAAATTTATAAAACTAATTAAATAAAGAAGAGAATAATGAAAAAAAACCACCTCACATAGAAACAAATAACAAAAACTGAAAAAATAAACCATCTTGATTGTTAAAATCTATATGGCTTAGTTCTATATACAAATTTAACTTTTTGAAAGTCACACAGTGTTAGACATGGACTTATACCTAGTCAGGTCATAAGTATTGTCACACAGTAAAAACTTTTCTTTTAGAATGCTGGCCACAAAAAAGTTTATTGAATTCGAATTTCGAATTGTTCATGAAAATAAAAATGTATACTTTTAGAATTTTACTCATTTTTAAATATGGAGTGGACGCTTAAAGAAGACCGTGTTGCAGTTATTGCGTTGCATCGTTGCGGTTACGCGCGAATTCAAATTTTTAACATGCTGAAAAATTTGAATATAACCAAAAGATTCGTTTATCGTACTATCAAACGATACAATGAAGACTCTAGTGTAGATGACAGGTCAAGAAGTGGTCGCCCTCGGTCTGTTAGGACTCCAGCAGTGATAAAAGCTGTGAAGGCACGAATTCAAAGAAATCCCAAACGTAAGCAGAAACTGTTGGCCCTTCAGATGGGGTTAAGCAGAACCACGGTGAAAAGGGTGTTAAATGAAGACTTAGGGCTTCGGGCATATCGAAGAAAAACAGGACATCGTTTGAATGCTCGTCTAATGGACCTGAGACTGAAGAGATGCCGCGCTTTGTTGAAGCGGTACGCGGGAAAAAAATATCGGGAAATTCTTTTTTCGGATGAAAAAATGTTTACCGTAGAAGAGAGCTACAACAAACAAAATGATAAGGTGTACGCACACAGTAGTGAAGAAGCGAGCAACCGTATTCCGCGTGTCCAACGAGGTTATTTTCCATCCTCGCTCATGGTATGGTTGGGAGTTTCTTATTGGGGCTTAACAGAGGTACATTTTTGTGAGAAAGGTGTAAAAACGAATGCTGTTGTGTATCAAAATACAGTCCTGACGAACCTTGTGGAACCTGTTTCTCATACCATGTTCAATAACAGGCACTGGGTATTCCAACAAGATTCGGCGCCAGCTCATAGAGCAAAGAGCACACAAGACTGGCTGGCGGCGCGTGAAATCGACTTCATCCGGCACGAAGACTGGCCCTCCTCCAGTCCAGATTTGAGTCCATTAGATTACAAGATATGGCAACACTTGGAGGAAAAGGCGTGCTCAAAGCCTCATCCAAATTTGGAGTCACTCAAGACATCTTTGATTAAGGCAGCCGCCGATATTGACATGGACCACGTTCGTGCTGCGATAGACGACTGGCCGCGCAGATTGAAGGCTTGTATTCAAAATCACGGAGGTCATTTTGAATAAACTTTAATGTCATAAGAATCTATGTTTTGTTAAGTTCATTTTGGTATATGATTGGTTACATAATGAATAAACTTGTTACAATTATTTTACATTAAACATGTGACATAATTTATGACCTGACTAGGTATTTATTTAAAAAATTGTATTCCCTGGAGTATACAGCAAGTAGACATCCAACGGATGTTGTTACAGTTTTCCATGTATGTTGATGACCTCCTGGCGTAATGGCTAACGCACATCGGTATGCTTGCACATCGGTATGTATAATATGTATTTATTTACAAAAAAAAGTATATATGTAGGTATATCAGTTCTCTAGTACCCATAACACAAGTGCTATGCAACATAGTTTGGGACTAGATGGTGTTGCATGAAACATATTTTTTATTTTTATTTACAAAAGTATACAGCGCCACTTAGTCAGAAGCAACGGAGCGCTTGCGTTATGGGTACAATTAATTACTGTTCTCGGGACAGGAATCTCAATCATGACCACCAGAATCATCAATTGTCTAGTACTCATAATGCTATGCAACTTAGTAATTTTATGGCTAATGGCTAGCTTTTTCAGCCAGAGGCGGAGCAAAAATACTGAGATCTGCGACAAGAGGTGGCCTATCATAAAGAGCGACAATACAACCCTAACTAACCCAGTTGCCTAAATATGCCGCCATAATATCTTATCTTGTTTCGGGGCGGAGAAATATCTCGGACACTTCGACCCAATAGTATATTTGTGTTCCCCTAGATTGCAATCACTCCTCTCCAATCTCATTGAAGATTTGCTTCATGAGCCTAACAATGAGATATGGAGATAGGAGCCTGTAGTCTTCCGGTGTCGGATATCCTACCCCCAAAAGATTCATTCGCCTCCTGGCCAATGCATCGCATGTACACAGTAGGTGTTCCATGCGTTCTGTATGTTCCCCACACAACCTGCACAACTATAAAGAGGTTAGTCTCTCTGGTGTTCCATAGCAATAAAAGTAATAAATGAATAATAAATATTTCATGGTTGAGCACATAAGCATTGTCATTCTGTCTCCAAATTATTACTATCACTTAAACTACATAGGTTTAAAGTTAATTCATCGCTTAAAGTAAGATAAGTATTGACTTACATTCTCCAATGTATTGAAACCCCTGTCCCAGCTGCTGACAGGAGTCCCGCCATACAGGTATCCAGGGTATCGATCACACATCACAGTATCGAGGCACTCCGACCCGCAAGAAACACTATTACTACTTATAATATTGAGCAAATCCCTTATAACAACTTCATGATTATTATTTTACTTATAAATTAAGTTTATCTTGTATAACCTGAAAAGAAATATATTTGTTAAACTTTTGAATTCAACATAGGATAATAATCTTACTGAAAAATCAAAGACCTGGCATATAGACTTGCACTGTATGGGCATGTAATGAGAACGGATGCCAACCACATTACTAGTTAATTAATTCTGAAAGTAGAGCTAAAAGGCAATGGAAAGAATGTGCTATGCATGATATAAGGGTTTGTGAAGTTACAGATAAATTGTGCAGATTCCAACTGAACGATGACCACCCTGGTGTAGCGGCTAACACACTTGGGTAAGCTCGTGGAGGTCATGGGTTCGATTCCTGTCTTGCCTCTGGATTTTTATGTATAATATGTATTTATTTACCAAAAAAAAAGTATATATGTAGTATATCAGTTGTCTAGTACCCATAACACAAGTGCTATGCAACTTAGTTTGGGACTAGATGGCTTTGTGTTTATTGTCCTAATATATTTATATTTATTTATTTATTCAAAAAGGGCCCAAGGAATGAATAATGAAATATACTGGGTATACATGGGAAATTAAAATAAAAGTGTATAAAATTATGGCTTCAGGAAGTAACTGACTATAATAGAAGCTGATCTGACCATAATAGCAGCATGATCTGGTCTAGCAGTGTGATCCTGCAAGATTAGCCATAATTTGATGATAATATTGTCATAGTTATGTAGAATAGTGACAGATATCCAAGTATGGTAAAAAGTGAAATTCATATTTTTTCAAAACTAGCATTATTCTATGATCATGAGGCTATGCTCTTTTTTATTCATAAGAAAAACTTTAAATTTTTCTAATTTGATATATATTTTAGCCATATAATAAGCTACACTCACATCATACATACATGTCTTCTATTAGCGAAAGGTAATCTTGTCAAATCTAAATAGAATGACTAAGAATTTCCCAGGAAGTTTTTAACATGACTAATAGTTTCATTGTCTAGTTTGAATTCTGATGAAAACTTTTAATGATACATAAATATAATGGTAAATAATGGTAATTATTATATATTAGTACTTATGTTAAAAGTACTGGCCCACTGAGATACAGTTTTCACTAGTTCAGGGGCCAGTGTGATTTTCTCTAAGTCAAATTAGTTGTTGTACATGTACTGCTATGATATGTATCTTTTATTTTTAAAATTTGTATGTCATGTATAAATAATTAAATAAATAAATAAAAAGCTGATAGTCATTAACGCATTAACTGCAGAACATCTTGACGAGTTTAAATAGTATATAGTTAGTTATGTGTAAATATTTTTAATAGAATGATAATTTTCAAAATATTATTGTGTCCTTTCTGGTGGCCATTGGAAGAACTTTTATTATTTAGTGTAGATCTCTTTACAAATTCCCACACACAATGCCACAAAGACAGTGTCAGTCAAATGGCCAACATGGCATATAATTTGTTAAATAAGTTATTAGTAGTCACCCCATTAAAGCTAAGAATGCAAATATCATCACAATACTTATGATAGAGATAAGAAAGAAAATCCATTTTTAATTTAGATTAACCCTGGTTGCATACAAAGCTTGTATTTAAGAGCCCAGGGTTTATTAAGTATGGTCATAAGGCAGAACTTTCTATTATCACTCATTATCACTGAGTGCCTCTTTGCCTTTAGTATTTTAATGTCTCTCTCCTCTGTAGACCTCTAGCTCTCTCTCTCCTGTTAACAGTAACTGTCATCTCAACATTCACATCCTATAACACAAACCATCCTTTTTATATATCCAATCATCTTGTTTTTGATATCAGATGATTTAAAGCTTTTGTGCATTATCCATTAAAATTAAAAATATAATTTATACAATCTAGATAGCCCAGGCTGTAACCATAAATATTTAAATTCATTGTTTAAATTTTTTGCCCGGTCGATGGCCATATGATAAAAACAGAATAAAATAGAATTCACATGAGAAATAAACCAATTAAAAACATTTAAAGTCAAAAGACTGGATGCGAGTAATAGACACAAGTATTAAAATTAAAAGAATAATGCAAATATTATTTGGATTATTCAAATAGCAATGTCTAATCGGATACCGGTAGTAAAAAAATGTTTCTCAAGAAAGACAACAAAAATGATACAGCCGTTTATAATGAAAAAAATTCGGAGAACTATACATAGAAGAAACATTTGATTATTTGTTATTTACTACACAGTAGTACAAATATTATAAATTAAATTATAATATAGGGAGGATGTCCCCGACACGGAAATATTACATTAATTAAATATTTTAATGTACTTACGTATTGTTAAATTATATTATAGTATCTTGTTCTACATTAGTTTAACATAAACTGCAAATATTTAAGGATATAATTCACAAAATCCTAAATTTCATAAGATCATCAACGAAGATTTGACATAAAAACGAAAACGATGACTTTTAGAGATGAAAGCAAAGTTAGCAAAGCAATGCTTTAATAGTTAATACGAAATGAATTAGGACTGTTGATAAAATATCGATTTATCGATACTTTGATATTGAAATTTAGATGTTGTTGGTCATAATAATTATATATATACAACGTGTCCCGAAATTCAACGATATGCCGGTACCGGTGTATGGTCGGGTCAATAACTAGCCATGGAAAAATAATAAAAAAGATTGTTTATTTTATTTTTATATTAAAAACTACGAATGTTTTGGTCCTATTTGGAACTGCAAATAATAGTTATGTTACTTAGGTAGCTAATACAAAAAAAATGTGGGGATATGTTCACATTTGTAACCACAATATCTAATCATAGAGTGTAGGGTATCAAATTACAACATTTTTCAAAAAAAATAATGTAACTTTGAAAAAAAGAGCTGGATTTTTTTTTATTATTTTTCCATGGCTAGTTATTGACCCGACCATACACCTGTACTGGCTTATCGTTGAATTTTGGGACACGTTGAATTTTGGGACACGTTGTATATATATATATATATATATATATATATATATATATATATATATATATATATATATATATATATATATATATATATATATATATTTTTTTTTTTTTTTTAAATTCGTAACTTATTTAATCTACAAAATCATCATAATATATCTCAGTCAATGATATTTTATATAAAAAGAAGTATATAAAATCATTGACCTCAGTGATAAAAAAATTACTATAATCTATGTTAAGAAGTAATAGAGCAAGAGCCCGTGAACCCCAGCCAGACCTTCGTTATTTTCTAAAAGCTGAAAGTTTGTCAGCGCGTGCTCCCAACACAGGTAAGAACGATGGACCATTATGAAATTTGGGTTACCGTGGCTTGGTAGGTAAAGGGTGCTAAAGGTTATATAATGCCGATCTAAATTCATCAAATAAGACTGCGTATCATTGTTAGCCTCAGCAGTACGCCGTACGCTGCTTCCAAGCGCTTGAACAAGTGAAAACACGCTAAAGCTTATTCAGAGCATGATAACCATATACGCTTTAAAGATGTATAGACTTCGAATTTGGATCTGAACTTTTGAGAGCATATTCTTTAAGTGTTAAACTAACTTTATAACCAAAAGAAAATAAATTATAAAAAATTTAAATTACAGGACTTTCCCCTCATAAGTTTACTTACAATTGTTCTTTGTTGTCATTTTCAACGTTAACAGCTTTACATAGTTATCTTCTCTATCCATGGAGGTATTTGTACTGACCTATTTAAATCTGAGTAACTAGCAGAAGAAAAGAAAAAAAGGCTAAAGATTGATGCTCATTCAAGCAGTTAGGACTCGCTGGAACTCTTGTCTAGATAATTATGATGGAAAGATTCCTAAAATTGTCTAATTGTCGCAAAAGTATTAGCATCAAGAACTAAAAATAATGTACCTGGTATGTTAGCTACTTCGCAGTTTGTAACTATTTTGCGCGATTTAGTTACGCTTCTTAGTCCATTTAAAACACTATCAGAAGATTTGAGTGCCGTGAAATATGTCACAGCTAGTTTAGTTATACCACTTACAAATTTACTAAAACCAGAAATCAAATAAACTAAAACATCAACTGCTATTGGAGCGTCAGTACAAAATGATTTATTAAATGATATCGAAGTTAGATTAGTGCCTTTACAAGAAGAATGAATATTTGATGTTGAAAAGAATGCTTATTAGGAAAAAATAAATAAAATTGTTTTGAAAGATCACTCGCATTATTTCAAAGGTGTTACATTAACTAGAAACCCTAATAGCTCAATTGTGAAATTAAGTCGGATGTGTAGAAGCTAAAATTCGAACCCTTGATATGTTAGTTAGTCCGATGTCTACTTAAAATTATTACACACACTTCGTTTACACACTAATGACATACAACAAGCACCGACAACATTATTTTACAAGATACATATAAAACAACTGCGATATATTGCTACAATATGAAAAATCAAGTAGGTATATTTGTTTTCCGTGTGTTGTTATTTTTATATTACATCGATTTTATTTGCTCCAATTAAAGTGAAATGAACTAAAATAATTATTTACATTGTCATGTTTAGTATTTTTAAGTTTAAAACTCAGAAGTATAAAAAAAATATTGACTAAAAACTTAGTATATGAGCACTTTGATCAAACAAATATTTAATATATTTGTTCTAGGGTTTTTCAACAAGAACTTTGTTTTCTAAAACAAAAATTTAGATGAGGGTGATTCAAATTTTTATTGTATTACGTAGCAAAGAGTATGTAACACTTACGTAGAGAAAAGTTTGGCAATTATGAATTATTATTGCAAATGTCCACCACGAACACGCTGACAGATGTCGATTCACTCGATTCTTTCATCAAAGTTTTAATCACTTTTTGGCAAAATGGCGGCTCTATTTCGTTAATCACATCACGGATTTTGGGTTTAAAGGCTGCAATCGATTCGATTGGCTCCGTATAGACTCTGTCCTTAACATAGCCCCACAAAAAATAATCCAGTGGTGTTAAATCACACAATCTGGCTGGCCACTTCATCATCATCATCATCTCAGCGTAGTATCTCGGTTAGAACTCAAACTTCCGTTTCGGTGCCGGGTGTCCGCTTTCCGACTTTTTCTACTCCACTTCGCACGGTCTTCAGCATCCCTGGTAGTGCACCCATTGGCACGCTTATTACCCTTTACGACGTCAAGCCAGCACTTTTTGGGTCTACCCCTCCTGCCGGGGCCCGGCGGAAGCGACATGGCCAGACATTTGTTTCCCACGTAAGCATGTGATATCCACGTCAACAATAATAGGCCAAAATTGAGTTGTTAACATCTCCCGATAGCGTGATCCATTGACCGTTACCGCATTTCCAGTCTCATCTTCGAAAACAACGGCCCAATCACGCCTCCAGACCACATAGCGCCCTTATAGTGACACGTTGAGCATGCAAAGGCTTCTCAATAATCGCTCTAGGATTTTCAGAAACCCAAATGCGGCAATGACAAGTGAAAATGGGCTTCGTCTGAAAAAATTATTTTTTCAGAAAAACCAGCGGGTTGTTCCTGAATGAATTGAGCGAATCTACTTCGATGTGAATGGTCGGTTGGCTTCAATTCCTGCTCCAGTTGAACCTTGTAATGCTTCAAAGCCAAATCGTTACGCAAAATTCGCCATATAATGATTTTGGGTAATCCCAATTGTTGAGAACGTCGAGGAATTGACAAAGGGGCATGCCAGATCTAGGCCCAGAGCTGCACAGTTATTTGGTTACACTAAAAAAATATATTAATTAGTTCTTCCTTGTATATTATTTCAATCATTCACTATTCATTTTCTAAAAATATATATAATAACACAGAAAGTACCTATAACAATAATTATGATTATTTTTGTATGATAGCATTGATTAAGTGATAAAGTAACTATTATAGATTTATCGATTTTTTGTGTTTTTTTATGGCAACACCATTACTGCATGTGCCAATGGACTTTGTATCCGGCTAATAAATAAATTAAAAAAAAACTTGATAGAAGCCGGAAATCTTAAATGTCAAAATCATTGCTTGTTTTGCAACTGCCTTGTGACTGTTTGTGTACATTTTTTGTGGTTTAAATCGACAACTTTTACCTATGAATACTGACTCTGGTGATACCTCTTTATCTGACGACCACAGCTTGAAAATGGATTCCGATAAAACAACAGATAAACTAATACAGGATTTTACATACAGGACATTTTTTAAAACATGTATTGACGAGAGATAAAATTATTGAATAACTTTAAAATGCCAACTTTTTTCTAAATCACTTCTTTTACTAATTAATTAATGCTATTGTCTGCTATTATTATCATGAGTCTGTATAAATGTGCACTGTGGGCCTAAATTACTATGGCGACCTGACGATCTTCTTCAACGCTGTAGCTCAAGGCTGCGACGTTTTCAGTATAGATACATAGTAATACATACGAACTGTGATCGAAATAACCGAAATGATTGAAAATATTGAAATTCTAACGTGAGAACGAGATCGATCGCGCAATCCTTCAGTCATTTATAATAGACAGACAGGGTTGTAGTCTTGTGTAGTTCATGAACTAAGAACTATTAGGAATGAATTCCTGACACTGAACTAGAACGAACTACTCTGTGAACAGTTTCTTAATCGGTCTTAGTTCGTTCCTTCAAGAAACATTTATAAATTTTATAATCTGTTACGTGACACGAGGCGACGCTTTATGTCTAACAGAGATACCAAGAGATACTCACTAATGGCGTGTGAATGAGATGAGAATATTCCCGCTCTCCTTCTTTACTTGGTTAAATTACACTAGAGCGAACGAAATGCAAATATGTCTTTTCGAGTTACGAGATCGCGTCGTAAATAGTTTGAATGGAATAAAAAACTTTAATGGTATAAAAATAAATATCCTTTTCCATTATTTTTTGTTGGTGAAAGTTTCTTTTTTTATTATATGTGAACTAAACAATGCAATGTTATCTTTTGTTTAAAGAAGGAACTAAATTATTATTCGTAGTTCACTAGTTCAGTTCAAACTTTCGTTCGTAATGATTGTCCTAGAATTAATCAAAATAGGTACATATTTGATACTATCGTCTTATGCGAGAAAGCGTATTATGCGGGATAGGGAAATAAAACGTATTATTATTATGTACATATTATGTTCTAATTTCGTATATGTAGGTATTAAAATATCCATTTATAAATTACAATAAATACAGTTTAATTATAATTACGTTATTTAAAGTAGATAATCACTTATTTTGGTTTGACAGAAAGATTATAATGCATTAGCAATTACAAGATTTTCAACATAATTTAACTTTTGCAGTGCGTCTTCGCTTTGATTCAAAGAAGCTACATAGCGTTTTAAATCATTAACAGCTGATAATGTCTGAGCGTTTGACAAAATCGGAGTTGACTTATCTTAGTCTTCATTATTATCACTTATGCCCTCTTTTTGTGTGTTATTCTTATTCTCAATAAGATCTTAAATTGATTGAATTTCGTATGGTGCCCACATAGTCATCAATGAAAGAATATCCAGGAAAACCCTGTAGTACGCGTTAGTCAGTGACCGATACCCCACTGCCACAAGAGATTAAGAGATTTTATTGTCTATTCGTACTTTCTATTCCCTTTTTGTATTTAACTATTGATAATACAGGGCATCTTTTAGAAATTCCATTGTTTAATTTCTGTCCTTAGTTTTATTGTTTAATAGTGTTGGGTAAAAACCCACAATAAATTACTACAATAGATACTACGTATTAAACGGGATGACGAATCGTATTAAGCGTTATGAAATGTATGAAAATTTGTCTCAAGTTGCAGGGACTGGCACAAAATGGCGTATTATGCGAAAAATCGTATTAAGCGCAATGATATTTTATATATAAAAAGAGGAGTATATAAAATCATTGATTAAGCGTGATCATATTAAGCGGATTCAACTGTAGTTCATAATCCTTCTGCCTGGTCCCTATTCGCTTTATACAATAATGCGTGAAATCTGGTATTATTCAAACTATAAGTTTGTGACAAAATGTACATAGTTACTCTATATAGCTACAAAGATATAAGTACCAAAAATATTAAAAAAAAGTATAATTTTAATTTAGTTTTTTATTTATTTATATTTTGTAATAATACAATTGATTCATATTTATAAATGTCAAAATTAAATAACATAATAAATAAATTTAAGTTATAGAATTTATTGTAATAAAATAAAACAATGGGTTCGTTCCCCAACATAATATTTGTATGCCTAATTGTCTAAGGGCAAAAATGCATTGGGAAAGTTTTCTTTTGTTTAATAACATCTTACAATAACCCTGCATTCTTACAATATAAACGTCTGAACTCTGAACATCTGCGAGATCATAGAAAAAATACCAGTGTGAAACGAAGGACCTAATAGAACTAATGACCGAATTCACCGAGCACACAGTCGCACGTAAACATGTCATCGTTAAACTAAAGGACAAAGAATTTTATTGCAGACCCGTGCAACTAGAGAACTATTAGAACTAATAGAACTAGATGTCCGAACTAGTTCATTTGGAAAAAGTAACTAGTTCGGAGCGATCCCTTTAATGACCGAGTAAGAACAAGTCTACAGGGTTGGATTCGGACCCTTGGAAAATTATTGTCTATGGAAATTAAAAATATACTACTTGACTAAAATTATACTACGTTTCTGTTTTCGTCGATTTTGTTTTGAATGGAAATAAAATAGGTAGCATTTTTAGTGTGATTTTGTTTTAATAGGTACTAATAATTTTTACAAAATAATCAAATTGAGGCAACTGGATGTCTATCTCAGTCAATTCGTGAATTGGATTACAAAATTTCGGCTCCCTCTCCCATTCAGCCCTGTATTTTTGTTGCCTGTGTTTTTCTTTAAATTTTACATCTCCTCTTTCAATACGTTTCTTCTTTGGTGTTGAAACACCACACTTTCTTCGTCCTCGCTTTCACTCATCACTACAAATTGCAATCACAAAAAATTTATGCTCGAAAGAGTGTTTATGCACAAGAAACAATGTATAAATACTCTAAAATTAGCTTCTTCAAATTCAAATATTCACTCCCGACTTACACTAATGGGTCTAATGAATCTAATGGACAATATTATTTTGTCGTAATATCATCGTCTCACTCACACTCATGCATAAAAAACATCTATCCTATTCCGTCAGAACGACCGGTATAGTAAAACATTACGTTGGGGAAATCCCCAGTGCTTGTCGTTGCCTGATTTGATGTTGCTATACGTACAGAAGATCCCTATATTGAAGGATAAATTTTAAAAGCAAAATCACCAAAAAAAGGAGTCCGGTCGACCTGAACATAAAATAATGGTATTTTCGCGTAGTATACTTGCATTACGATACTACATACTACTTAATACGAAAATATGGTACGAATAGTATAATTATACTACGAAATCCAACACTGTAGATAGATACATACGAACTGGGACCGAAATGACCGAATCTTTTTAACCCGATCACTTTACGAATCGGTCACGATCGACCCGGGTCATGGAAAATGATTGACCGACACAGGTCTATTTTCAGTTGAACGAAATGAATGACCCGGTCGAACACGCATTGGTGTTGGCACATTTTGTATCGAGCCTATTGACTCAAATTTAACGACCAAATTCTTAATAGCGGTCTCAGAAGGACGATTATGTTGTCTGAAAATATCATGAATTTTACGAAATGTAACTTTAACAGAACCATCATTTTCATAGTGGATTTTAAGTATTTTAATGCGATTTTCGAGTGAAATTGAATTCTGGTATTGGTATTGGTTTTTAGTATATGGCTCCAATGCTTTTGGCACTGATTTTGCCAAGGTCCAGTAAGAGTTGTCAGGTGATGGAATAGCGGAAATAGGTAAATCGAATTTAGACAGTCTCCGGAAATATTTTCTGAGAATCTAAGGACAAGGCGGCATAAGTTAAACTGGTTACAAATATATATTATTTAAAGCAAGGAATTTGCATAAAATATTTATAGATTTAGGGTGAGATAGGGTGAGGAGGAAATTTAAATTAACCGGACGGGGAAATTCTTTGGGCAAAATACTATAGAGTGGAGTAGAAATCTTGGGGCAGTGAAAAAATATATGTTCGGTTGTTCCCTCATCTAAACCACATTCACAGATTGAATGGTCACGCACTCTAATTTTTGCGAGGAAAACGGGGGAGCAGAAGTGACCAAGCCTAAGGCGGATTATAGTTGAAGTTATTTTTTTGGGAAACCTTCTGTGATAGAAAAACCAGGGTTTAATGGGAATAAGAGGTTGCAGGGAGCCATAATGTCTACCAGTAGTGAGATAAGAATTTTGCCAATTGGAGTTCCAGGTGTCTAACATTTGAGGTTTGGCAAGTAAACGTAAGTCACGGGGAAAAATTTTATTATATTTGTTGCAACCCAAGTTGACAGCTTCCTTCGCACAACAGTCCACTACTTCATTTCCGTTGATACCGCAATGGCTTGGGATCCAAATAAGAATGACATCAAGACTAGAGCAATAACATTCATAGAGAGTTTGTTTTATTTTTAGAGTAATTTCAAAATTATCTCTTGAATGAAAAGGAAGTTTGAGAATGTCTTGAAGGCAGCTTAGGGAGTCACTTATAACAATAGCTTTATTAATATTATGGGATTGGATATAGAGAGCTGCCTCCAAAATGGCGATCGCTTCACCCGTAAACACAGACGAAGGGGGAGGAATTTTGTAATTTAAAATAATTTTGTATTTCGGGATCCACACAGCAGCACCGACAGGACCAGACTGAGATAATTTAGAAGCATCAGTATAAAATTGAAGGTAATCAGGCCACTGTTGTTGAATAGCGGATTGGAATTTGATATTTGCAGCAGGAGAGTCTTTACAGATTCCAAGGTCTAAAATAGTTTTAGGGCGGAATAGAAGACCATCGAAAGAAATTTCAAAAATAGGGTTTTTGTAATTTTGATGTATACTGGTGGAAAGACTGCTTAATTTTTTGAAAGAGGTAACAAGGGGGGGTAATGATTTGTGATTCCAATAACAAGACGAATTAGACAGTTGTGAAATTTGATCTAAAATATTTAATAAGGGATGATTTGAAGTAGCAACCACTTTGAAGAAGAATCGGTCGGCTAGAAATTGTCTACGTAGGGCAAGAGGAGGGTCTAGGCATTCAACTTGTAAGGCATTAATTGGGGATGATTTCATAGCACCAGTGATAATTCGTAAGCATTTTGACTGGATACGATCTAATTTAGAAAGAGCAGATTTGCTACATGGCTCTAGAATAAAACAGCCATAGTCAAAATGACTTCTCACAATAGCATTGTAGAGAAGCTTTTGACAATATGGATGGGAGCCCCATTTAATACCAGATAGAGCTCGAAGAATGTTGATGTTCTTTTCAACTTTTTGACAAATGTAGTTTAAATGGAAAACACCGGACAATTTAGAGTCAAGATAAACACCTAAAAATTTAACCTTATCTATAATAGGGATGGGGATATTGTTAACATGAATGTTGATATTAGGAATTACTTTTTTACGTGAGAAAACAACGACAGAACATTTAGAGACAGAAAGAGACAAGTCATGATCCGAGAGCCATGTATTTAAATAGTATAAGGCAGAATTTAAGCGGTTTGAAGAGTCAGTAAAGGAGTTAGAAGTAGCAAATAAAGCAATGTCATCAGCATACTGAAGAATTTTGCAAAAGCAATTAACTGTAGTATCCAATTCAGCCGTATAAATGTTATAAAGGATGGGACTAAGGACGGAACCTTGAGGAAGACCTTTCCAGACAAGCCGGGGAGGATAAACGTTACCTGAGACTCTTACAGCAATAGAACGTTCCATAAACATGTTATAGACAATATTGATAATTTTTGGAGGAATATGTAAATTTATGAGTTTTTGTCTCAGTATATTAAGATTGACATTATCATACGCCGAGGATATATCAAGGAAAACACCTAAAACATGTTGTTTTTTGGAAAATGCTTTGCGAATCTCAGATGTTAATATGCTTAGGCTATCTATAGTTCCGAGACCCCTCCTAAAACCCACTTGGCATTGGGGGAAAATATTTCTGTTTTCTATAATCCACTCCAAACGATTTTTAATTAAGTGTTCTAGGATTTTAGCCAAAACTGACGAGAGAGCAATGGGTCTGTAGGAATTAGAGTCACAAGGATCTTTACCTGGTTTTAAAATAGGGATGACTATCTGAGTTTTCCACGTCTTTGGGACAGAGCCTGAGATAAATATGTGGTTTAAGAGGTTAAGAAGAAAATGTTGAGAGTATTCTGAAGAATTATAAATAAATGAGTACGGTATGCCATCAATACCAGGAGCAGAGTCATGTAAATTATGAAGAGCGCAACATAATTCTGAAAAAGAAAAACGATCATTTAAGGGATCAGACAAGGCAGCAGGTGAAGATTGAACTGGCAATTGAAACTGAAAAGGAACAAAGGGAGGAGAAAGTTTAGAAATGAAGTCAGAAAGCCAAACAGAGAGATTATTAGAGTTTACATTATAATCTATTTGAGATTTCCGAAATGCCTTTATTTTTTTCCACACAAAGGAAGCAGGAGCTCTAGGAGATAGGGATTCACAGAAAGTACGCCATCCTTGAGATTTCTTTTTTCGCAAAAGTCTTTTAGTTGCAGAAGAAACTTTCTGAAATTCTAGATAGGACTCCAAGGAAAGAGACCTAGAAAAATTTAATTCAGCTTCCTTTCGTTTTTTAACTATGACTGAACATTCGGAATCCCACCATGCAGGAGAAGGAATATGATTTCGGAAAGAATTTTTAATAGGGATGGATTCATCCGCAGCTGCTGTTAGAGAGGACGTGTATAGTTCATATAAAGATAAAAAGTTATCAAAATTAATGACAGGAAGAGAATTAAGGCGATTCTCAACTATGGAAGTAAATTTTGGCCAGTCTGCACGTTCTATTTTATATTTTAAAAGTGGAGAAAGGTATACCCTAGAAGGCCGTGAAGAGTCAGCAAGTGTACATACTATAGGAAGATGATCACTGCCAAGAGAAAAAGGAAGGACATTCCAAGTAAGTGAGATACCAATAGACGGGGAGGCCAAAGTAAGATCTGGGATACTTGGGTTTTGTAAAGGAGAGACTCTACGAGTGGGAGAACCATCATTGAGGACACAAAGATTTAATCTATCAAGTATATCAATAAAAAGAAAAGAGTTGGAATCACAAAAATGTGAACCCCACAAAGTATGGTGGATGTTAAAGTCCCCTAGGATAATAAAGGGGCCAGCGAGAGAAGATAAAAGAATTGAGAATTCTTGTATTAAGTGAGAATTTGGGTGCGGGATATAAACAGAAATATAAGAGATATTGTTCATACGAACAGCGACAATATTTAAACCAAAGGAATGTGGAGGAAGAGAAAGACGAGAGAATGATAAAGATCTTTTTACAAGGAGAGCACAACCTGCCCAGCCATCTTCCCTATCATCTCGAAGACAAGAGAAACCAGGAATCCTAAAAAGGAAACCAGGTCTCAGCCAAGTCTCCGAGATAGCAAATAGGGCAGGTTTGTATTTATTAGCAAGAAATATAAGTTCTTGTTTTTTGTTTTTAATGTTACGACTATTCCATTGAATTAGAACTGCCATCTTGTATTGATTGAGAGTGAAGTAAAGATGAGACCGAGGATAAAATTTGTTCTAGAACATTGTACGGTAAAAGTTCACTAAATCGAGAAACCATATTAACTAACAAGGTCGAAATTATTTCAGAAAGATTATCATTGGGGGTGGGGTTACATGATAAGTCTTTTAGAGCACAGCCATTGGGAAGCGACGAACTAGGAATGGAAATTATATCATTATGAGCCTGTTTGTCATATGATTTTCCCAGGGGAGCTTTTGGCTTTCTTTCAACAAAAACAGTCTTCTTGTATGATAATGATTTGGAATTGAGAGCTTGAGGATTTATTTCTGGAACGGGAGTTGAGTGAGGGAATGTATAGTTAGAAGAAGAACGATTCAAACCGACTTGTTTTTGAGAATTTGAGGCATTAACAATATCTGCATATGAAGTACGGACTAAGGGGAATCTACGGGCTGCCTCAAGGTAAGAAATATTTTCTTCAGACATCACTAACTTGATTGATTTTTGTCTGGAATACTCCGGACACTTAGGGTCAGAGGCGGTGTGTCGACCTGAGCAGTATAAACAAGATATGTTTTGTTCAGGAACGTTACATGCTATACCTTCATGTGGACCCGCACATCGGGAACACCGTGCATGTGATCTGCATTGGTCGCGGACGTGACCATACCTGCAACATTTAAGACATTGGATAACTGGAAGCGTATAGATATCCACAGGGAGAGAAACGTTGCAACAATATATATGTTTGGGTAAAGTTTGCCCAAGGAAAGTAAGGACAACGGTGCCAGTGGGTTCCCAAGAAGTTTTGCCTTCAGCTCTCTTTTTTTTATTGAGTCTCCTAGCTTTAATAACGACCGTAGGAACTGAACGACATTCAATCCAGGAGACAAAATCTTGTAAGGTCCAGTCTAATGGAATCTGTCGAACTACCCCCATCCGAGTAACCTGGAAACGAGGAATAGTAGCAGTTAAATTATTCTTAGGGAGGGCGTCATTTGTTAAGAATGAGTTGGCATCTAGATAAGTTTTGAAAATAATGGCAGCCTTATTTCTGCCAATATGTTTGATTTCATCAATACCTGATACCTTACTATTGTAAATCATTTGAGCAATTTTTAATGTACGCATATGAGTAGATGATGAAAAATCATTATCAGAGCGAGCAACATGAACCACGAAAGGGCCGCAGTCCGAGTCTGTGTATTTTAAATCAAAATTGGATTCGTAACCTGGTAGCGTGTACGTGTGCTGGACTGAGGCAGAAGGAGGAGCTTGTCTTTTTTCAGGGATAATTGATGAATCCGGAAGCGACGATATAGTACGTTTTACTGTTGGTTTTATAGAGGGGTTACCAATAACAAGGAGTTCATCCATAGTAACGTCCAAAGACTTTCCCCTGTCCGGAGGTATGTTATCGTCCGAGGACGACATTTGGGAAAATTTGTAAATAACTATTTAATAATTGGTTAAATCAATCACCACCAGTAAAAATAACTCAACACAAATCCTAGAAACTCAGAAAAATTAGGAAAAACTTCAAAAATTTTCCAAACACGCGTTGCCTACGATACCACACCTGACCAAATTGAATTCATTGTAACCAATGCATCTACTACGAATACGTCAAAAAACTAAATGTCAAAACTATCATATTGTTGGTGTTGCCACAATTAAAAATCAAAGTTCTTGTTGAAAACCCCTACTTTTGGCAGCACTACTTCCGACTTCCGTCTCCCTCCATTTTCAATAAATAAAAAAATAGACTTTATTCCAGTGTTACCAACCCTACTGTTTTAACAGTAGATTTGCTGTTTTCACATCGATGCCCCTGTTTTCTGTTTCTGTATTTTAGACGATATACATACTAAAATATTAAATCTTGACTTCTCGCATGAGCAGAAACATTTACCGTTGCAAGAAATATACGTCGATGGAAAGGTGCCAAATCTGATCAGAAGAAAGAGAGAAATTGGAGAACTAGAGGAAGAACAGCTGAAAATTTTCCCATAAAATGTAAGGAGTTATATCTAGAAGCTGCAAAACAGATATTAAAAATTCCTTTTAACGACAGAAGTATTAAAATGTCTGGAGATGGTAAATCCCAAAGCAATTCTGGATCGTGAAATAAAAAATAAATTCCCTTCCATTGCAGATATAGATTATTATTTTATATTTATATATTTGTCTAAATAATATAACTGGACTGGATAGAGAATGGCAAATGTTAAGAAATGTCAATTTATCTATTGTCCAAAACAAAATTCCCGACATTGTCGACTTTTGGCAACATGTACACGAATTGAAAAATGGAAACGGGTCTCTAACATTTCCCATATTATGTCAATTAGTGAAGAAACTTTTGTGCCTACCACATAGCAGTGCTTTTGTGCTACCATGGAAAGGTTGTGGTGTATGTACATGAAAATATCAACTATAATAATTCCAGATCCCGGGCACCGAAACGAAAGTTTGGGTTGCAACCGGGATGATGATGATTATCGACTTTAAGTATTAAAGGAGCATCACACACTAAATTCGAAATAACTGATCGCTACTCATTTGAAACCACAGAAAGGCACATGAAGAAATTTAACAAAAATATTTACAATTTTAAAAAGGAAAATGAATGTGAAAATACTGAAGATGAATTGAGGATAGTAAAAAAAAATAATTACTTTGATTTTTGTTTTTTATTATGTTGTAATCAATATTATAACAATGTATGTGAATCTTAGTAACTAATAAAAGTAGGTAATAATTGTTTTATTTAAATGAGGAATAATATAATAATTGTATTAATTTAGATTTTTGGGGTTGGCAACACTCATCAACACTGCTTCATTCTTCATTCCATCATTTCCATCCATTCGTCCATTCAGCCATTTTGTTATGTTTGATGTAATTGTAAATGGAAAATTATCACCGTAGCGCTTCGAAGCCGAAGCTTATCTGCTTTAAACGTTTGTGAAATATTTGTGTAATATTTGTTCTTTAATATTGTGTTGGGAGGCTATATTTTGTGTATATTAGGTAAGTTCATATCTATAGGTATCTGAGTATCTGATGGCGTGTCATTTTAGATATTCGCCTTGTTCTATCAAATATTTAAATTACGAAAACATAATATCAACACACGCATGCTTTAACAAACATGTTGTAACTTAAATATAAACATTGTAACATAATTGCCGAAAATGAACTCCAGAGTTGTTATAGCAACATGTATTTAGGTTAAAAAAATGTTAATGGCTTCCTAACATTGGAATAGTTTTTATGTACGAGCAGGAATGACTTATAAATGGTTAGTACCTGGCAAACAACATGAAATACCTTTAGGTAATCGAACGTGACTGTGTTATGGTACCTACATTCTAGAAAAATGTTATGATATAATATAGTACAGGACTTTACGAACATCTAAAGTAAACGACCTTAAATGTTCTTGCGTGATGATTGAACTAACACATATATTCTAGGGTCTTTAATTCAATAGATCTTGTACAATTATATTCGTCTGCATGATGCTGCATGTATACATACACTGTGACAGGCTTGCCATTAAGGCAAATGATCGTTTTATCACCATGATAAAAAGTACAATCTAAGAGATTATGTACGTGTGTTAAATGTTTATTATATAAAAAAGTATGTGCCCTATGTTTTGATGCTTTAGAAACTGACACTGCACTGGACTTTGACCACTGTTTAAATATTTTTGTTTATGTGAAGACTACAATATTATGGTATTGGACTACTCTGAAACCAAATAAACAAT
This sequence comes from Malacosoma neustria, assembly GCA_963693495.1. Lineage (NCBI taxonomy): Eukaryota > Metazoa > Arthropoda > Insecta > Lepidoptera > Lasiocampidae > Malacosoma > Malacosoma neustria. The sequence continues at coordinate 12,761,718 of OY856392.1, forward strand.
TTAATATGATGATAATCTATGAACTATGTTTTAAAAGGTGATTAAACATAGGATCAAACTAAAGATACACAAATGGAAATTATGATTGATTAAATCTTTGAGGCTGTTGTGCTCGCTGTATGTGATAGAAGGTTGGAGAAGTCTCTCAACAACTGCTGTTCCTGCCAGCTTTTTCTCAACACTGCTTGAGAAAGCAATAATACAAAATCTAAAACAAGCCAATCTAAATTATTTAAAAAACTGATATACTAATTTAATACTTTGCTAGTAATAGTCTGGGATTTAAGTGAAACACATTAATGATCGAGGTCCAATGATATTTGTCTACATTAATGTAAAATTCTAAAAAGGGACCACACTTAGTTAAATGCTAAATGTTGGAATCAGTAATTAGTGACCTTTTTTTATCTGTGCAGGGGCAGAAAAAGAAAACCAACCTTTGTGGCCGGTGTCAGCCTGTAGTAAAAGGCGAGAAAACAACCCATCCTAGCTATGTAGGTAGGGCCTCAAGCCCGTCTGGATAGCGACCACCTTTGATCTTAAGTATACCGCCATAATAAACTTGTGTTCTGGCATGAGTGACCCAAATTCCTGTACTTTTATGGGATAGCAGCGTGTTAGCGGTGGCACTGGCGTTGCAAAGCCCCATAGGTGACAGTAACTGCTAAATTCTAAGCGAGTCGTCAGCCTGTCTGCTGTTCTACAACAATAAAAAAATGTATAATAAGGAGGTGAAAATGTTTGATAGACCCTCCACCTAGTAGTGGGACTCCTGTGCAATGCACCTATATATCATAATTGTCAAGAGGACCCATGTTGCTGGTATACCTATTAAAACCACCCCAGTGTTCCTCTACTGCCTATGATATGCTTTTGATTTGCATCTGGCTGGGGCGGGAGTTATGCTTACATCACAAACGATGGTGCTTCTATCCAGCAAGACAGTGTGTGTCATCAGCCTAGTAATAATACATGATATTTACAAAAAATTTATATTCTAACTAAAATATGCACACATGTTGTTTGATAAAAATTGGTAGCAATAAGTATTTATATCATAGCATAAATAAATGAGCGAAAACAAAGAATCCATTCCAATTCTCTGGGTCAAGTGGAGAAGCAGGAAGTCAAGGTTTCATGTTATAACAGCACTTCAATGATTTGTTCCATACCTATTACTGTATAGTACAAAAATTGTTCTAATTGTTGAACTAATTTGTTTTAATATTATTAACTCTGGAGTCCCTTTTTACTTACATGAGTTTTAAATATTGTTTATTAGCTTAATACAGGGTATATCAGGTGTTACTTATTATATCTGTATCTGTACAACATGTTTTGCTTTAATATAAAATTTAAGTATGAAATTGCCGATTTGTACTGAAAAATTTAAATTTGTTTTTTTTCTAAGATGTAACATATTTATTTAATCAAAATATTCACCCTCATTATCTATACATTGCTGCCATCTAAACAGAAGTTCATTTATGCCTTTAAGTTAGAATTCTAGGATCTATATAGATTCAACTATATGAAAGCATTTAGTACTCCCTCTTGGGAAGAAACATTTTTATCACATAGAAAAGAAACAAGTGGTAGTCTATTAGAGCAAGGTGTGGCGAGCACGGCGAATGATGTATGGTTTCTAATTGAAGCTCCTGTAGAGTTAGATTCATGAGGCAGGGTGGTTTCACTGCCAGTTTCTCCACCATTGTTCGAAGTTCGGCACAGTAAACATCTGCTGTTATTGCTTGACCACACCTGAGAAAGCTTTAATGAATAACACCATAAAGAGACCAACTACCAAACAGTTACCATTACCCTTAGTAAGCTTTTCTTTTGGGCATTGTTGCAGCTTTGAACTGGGGTCAGCCATTGCATTTTTCACTTATGATTATCATAAATACATATCAGGATTCAATCCAATTTTCCTTCATTTCTGTACCGATTCAATAAGGCAACACAAGATTTAACAAGCATTTCTTACTATAGATCAGTTAAATCATGAGGCACCCATTTTTAATTTTTTTTATTGATTTCATGCAAATACGTCAATATTGTAGGTAAGGTAATGTTAAACCTGCCACTAATTCCTGGGTAGATTGACTCGGATCGACTTCTGCCATGTGCCACAATTCAGCATTATTCACCTGTGTGGTCACATGCTCTTCCACGTGATTCGTTCTATAAGTGGAAGTTAAATTTCAAAAGCGTATAAACCATAAACGCACGGTGCTTTCATTAGCAATTTCCTCTCCAAACGCAGCGTTGACATTGCGAGCCTTTTTTGCGGCGTTAATTCCGTGTCGGAACTCGTATTCGAAGCATTTTTGAAGTATCCATCTTTCAGGCCTAAGCTGAATAAAGAAAAACAATTGAATGTTGAAAATCGAATGTTGCACATTTTTTTAAAAGAAGAAGTATCATGTACTCGATAATCTCACACCACAAAGGTTTTATGGCAATTCGAAGTATCTATTACTATACAACGGCAATTTCATACTTTAACCCCTAGTATTATATATACTAACCTTATTTACATTACATTTAAATTTTTTAAACATTATATTATTAATACTAAATTTTTATAAAATATTAGAAATACATTATATTAGTTAATCAGATTATGATATGCGGGTTCATATGTTCCTGCAATATATAAAAACATATTCCATTTAATTCATGGAATGGATATATGTATATTAGAAATAAAAAGACCAGTCATTTGGTTGCTGCTGTTGTTTTTTTACATCTACTTTATTTTGTCCAATTATAGTGAAATGATTGTTTACATAATCTTTAGCCATATTTAGTTAATTTTATGTTTAAGACCCAAAAGTATTAGAATATTTTTAACTAAATAAATAAGCACAGATTCATGAAGTGTTTAGTCGATTTGTTCTATTTACTACTAGATAATAATAATAATTTTATTGAAACTTCTATCCTAGGAAGATTACACATAATTATAGTGTATCCTACTATAAAATTGAATTAAATAATCATTTATTTCAAACTCTTGATTTTATACCTTTTATATATTTATACATTTAAATTCAAAATTAAATTACTAATCAATAATAAATAAAATACCCACATATCAACATAAAAATAATAATAAAGCCCATTCTTTATTTTTTCCATTGACTGCAGTTTTAAAGATATCAGAAATATGGATCACTGTTGTTTGCATACATTTAAATCAAGCTAGCATTTTTCAATCTACCCATTCTTCTTGGTCTGAGAAGAAATAGCATAACTCGATATTTGTTGTAACATAAAATTCTTAGTGCTTATACTAGAACATGCATTGTTAAAAATACTTAAATACAAGTTGTAGTATATTAGTTATCTACCCGTACTAGTTAATACCCATAACACAAGTGCTACTTTGGATGAACTAGATGGCACTGTGTGAATTTGTATATTTATTTTATGGATCAACCTTGCAGACAATGACATCTGGAAACTATAAGTCATAGAGATTAAAACAGAATACTTTAACTATAGGTGGAAGAAGATGGCACATCAGTATTATCTTAGTGTTAAATCCTGGTTGAATTTCAAACTATTTGGTGTCTGGAGGCCGCTCTCCGATCAAGGTGGCACAAATGTTATTGACAGACTTCTGATACCTTCCCATCTATCACAGAAATTTGGCAAATAATTATTTATTTATTAGTAGCTTATTTCTTCTCCAAGGTCCGTTCTATCTCTATACGAAATTTATCAAAATTGGTTCAGCGCTTTGGTGCTTATAACATAATTGCCACGTTCTGTTGGTACAACAACCTGCATACTGAGATAACTGTTACTCGTATAAACCTCGAATATATAAGCTTTCCAGTTGTACATTATAGTAATTGTTACAAAATATACCAAGTAAACATTGGAGAACTGTTTTTATTGATATTGATGATACTAGTCACTTTTTTTCTTTTTTTTTGGGAAAACAATGTACAAACAATGGCTTTTTTTAATTGCTGTAGAACAGTCGACATGCTTACGGCCCGCTTAGAATTTAGCAGTCACCGTCGCCTATCGGTGTTTGTAACGCCAGTGGTATCGAAAATACGCTGCTGTCCCATAAGGCCAAGGCCCCACCGCAGATAGTACGCTTAGAGGCTAGCTAAGAGGCAAGCTTAGTTGTCGAGACGCTTCGATACATAGTGGCCATACTGCCTGGCTACAAAACTCGTGTCTGGTAATCTAAAGTGGTTGTAGACGTATATTTTGTTGTGCTAAAATGTCTCTCAAAATTATCTAAAAAATTGCTTTTTACTGGAAGCACTATGCTCAAATTTCATTCACTTAACCAAAGGTATCGAACATGTTGGGTACATGATATTAACATGTTGAGATCCAGTGAGGGCGAATTCGTAATTTTATACAAAAAACTGCGTAACTACCCCGACAAATTTTTTGACTTACGTATGACACTATTAATTCTTCCATGATGCATCCCAGTAATCCACGCAAAAAACTTACCGTTACTTATTCGTATACAACTTTTTGTTTTGCTCAAGCATATAACTACGTTTTTATAGACTTATTTAGGTGTATTATTATTATGACTTAAGTGGGGGGTATATTCTATATCTTATTTCGAGTTATGATAGAAATGGAACCGAAAGCGATGCTCTGCATCAAGGATTGCAATTTTGTCACCTATTTATTTACTTCTACACATTTATCCCTTGGGAACATAAGGTCGATGTCTTGTATGTAGACGTCATTGTTGTGTGCAGCATTGAGAGTATAGAGAACGTACCCATGTCAAAGATGGGCCACGTTGTAACGTGACCTACTTTTGGCAATTTTTACCCTGCCTCTCGTTGTTGACCATCCGTAGTATCATATACTCATAGAAGACGGAGAATATAAGCCACGCCTGTGACTAAGCGAACTGTTATAAACCCCCCCCCCCCCTCCTGTTTGGGTCATATAGTGGAAATGTTCCCATAGGTTTATTTGCTAAAGTTGTAATCTAACGGGTTTAAGTACATTATCATTGCAGTGTTAAACACCGAATACCATAACATGGCTAATAGTTTCTTACGAGATGCATAAAAACAAGAAGTGTAATTCTATTCCTCAAAGCATTTTTCCTGTGTGTAACCCTTAAAATCTTCGTAAGCAATCCTTAAACAAATTGCTATCTGATATTGGATTTTGACATATTAATTTCTAGCGTTAAATATTTAAGTCAGAGTTAACCTCTGTTACTACCAAAACCTCGGGCTACCTCCGTTAGAAATAATACAAAAAAGCCTAGACTTGCATGTAAAATTAATAAAATATGTAAACTAGTTGTTAAATGGACAGGATGTTTTTTTTCTTTTATAGGTAAACGACTTCAACAATGAGTGTCATCATAAGACTCCAGAACTTACCATGGTCCGCGAATGCCCTGGACATTAGAAATTTCTTTCGTGGGCTCTCGATACCGGAAGGGGGCGTTCACATCGTAGGAGGGGAGCTCGGCGATGCATTTATTGCCTTCAGGTAGCTATAAAATTTCAAAAAATATACAAGACAATTTCTAAATATTGTTCCTACAAAATAGTTTGTTGTATTCGGTCTCATTTATTTACTTGTTAATTTGTGATGCACATTTTAAAATAACGTATTATAATTGTACACCATTCAGTGACCACAACTATGTGACATTTAGTTTTAGTTCTGAGCATTTGAATTTAATTACAAAATAAACGTCTCTGATGAATATTGTTAACTGATAATCTTTACAAAAACCATGCTATCAGCGTGTTACCGATTATGACGGCTTTGGCAGCTAAATGAGGGGAGTATCTGGTAACAAAATGATCCTGAAAGCGTTTGTTCGCCCCTTCGTATGCGGCATTTGATTTTTTGTCGTACGTCAACTTTATAGTGTATTCTATACTACACTATTATAAAGAGGAAAGATTTGATTGTTTGTTTGTTTGCATTGAATAGGCTCCGAAACTACTGACCCGATTTAAAAAATTCTTTCACTGTTGGGAAGCTACACTATCCCCGGGTGACATAGGCTATATTTTTATTTTCAAAAAATTAGGGATCCTTACTAAAACTCCAATAATGTATCCCAAGGTGTAAAAAAATTACCTAAAATATTTAAATCGCGTGCGCTGCGAAAACTATTGATGATAGAATAAAATAATGTACTACGACTTTGCAGAACACATCATTATTTACAAAAAGTGTCGCGACAGCATATCATCTCTAACAATAAGTATTCTTTTATTTTAAAAATTTAATTGAAATGCCGCCCCTAGAAAAGGCTCTTTATTTGTGTCTTAGTATTAATCCTTATCAAAATAAATTACTTCATATTCAAAACTGCTTCAATACCTTTATATAACTTTTTGAATTATTCAATTCGGATATTCCATTCGAAAGATATTACGAGTTTAAAAATGTAAGTATTAGAAAAATGTTGCGTGGTAGCCGCTCACCCTGTTCGGCTAGCTAGGCAGCACCTTATGCAATGTAGGCGTGCGTCACTGGGGTTTTTACAAAAATTAGAAAAAAACTTATTAAAAAATAACGAAAAATAAATAAAAAATAATAACAAAAAAAATCATTAAAATAAAAGTTCATAGCAATAATAATATTCAAACTTTCTTTATATTTTTATTTTTTTAGTAACCTGACGGGTTTATGTGTGTGTATATAATTTTTTTGTTAAATACCCGTGCGAAGCTGGGGCGGGCCGCTAGTTTTTTTATATTAGTAACGCCTCAAGAAGGCGTCATAATGGGTGCGATTGATAGTTATGTTTAGATACTCTAATGGCAAATGACTTGATGTATTTTAAGTGCTTACAAATGATTGTCAAACATAAAATTTATTTTAATGGAAAGAGTACATGCGAAAGAGCAAATAACAAACGACACTGATGAAAAAAAGTCAAAGTATTCATCACCTTTATTGTTCTTAAATTGTTACGCATAAATAAATAAAAATATGTTCTTAATTTATAATAAGAATTGAATACGTACCTATATGATTTCTAGTCTAAGATATTATCGTTTACCTCTCACATCTGATATTTTTATATATCATCATATAGCCGGGGTCGGCCTGTCGTAAAAGGCGATTAAACAACCCAAGCCTGGTTTTTAAATATGCCGCCATAATAACCCTGTGTTCTGTCATAAGCGACCAGGTTCCAGTACCACTCACTACGCGGTTAGCAGCGTGTTAGCGATGCCGTTAGCATTGCATACACCCATAGCGGACGGTAACTGCTAAATTCTAAGTGGGCCGTCAGCCTGTCTCTTGTTCTACAGCAATAATAACATCGTTAATGGCATGATCTTCTTACCTGATTGATACTATTTTTACTCATAAGTTGTGTAAGTATCATAAATGTAATGTGCTGCTATTACGGAATAGTTAGTGTTGCTGTGTCAACTGCTACCCTATTAGCCCTAAAACTATTGGTATATATATTGGTTATGTGGTTGAAACTGTTTATCCGTAGTCTCATGTTCAAAATATTAGCTGGATCAGTTTACATTAGAGTTTAAAAACGTTTGAGATATTGCAATGTACGTTAATTAGTGCTTAAATCGAAAGTCTTCGAGCAAGGCCAAAAATGAGCTATGGGAGACATGGACATTGAAGGACTGTTTCACTAACTTCAAGTTGATTAACGGTGCATATTTGGCGTTTCTTTTATGGATTAAATCCAAACCTCGTTTTGGATTTTGGACCGTAGACCGACTCGTTTGGACCCGCTTCTCAGAAATGGATATGAGAGGCAAGAGATCTGGCTGGATACTTCAATCTACTTCAACTATAAAATATTTTTGCCTTTATTTTAATATTCATTCATATTCGTTAGATTCATGAGAAATGATTGGACGAAGAATGAAATTATTCAATTTTCGCTCTATATACCTAGTTTAAAAAAAAAACCAAGACACCTTTCAATCAATCAAACTTTAAAGAAAAAAATCATTCTTAACATAAGAATAAAATTACTAACGAGAAAATTAACGTTACAGTTCTAAAGAACGTGGGGTGCTCGATATCAATCATTATAAATTTAAATAAAATTTTTGGAGTTTACTCCTTAAGAATCGATTTTCATATATAAGGCGCCCGGTATGACAAAAATGTGAGAGTAAAATGTACTAATGAATCACCTCGTTACGTTTTTGGTGCGCAAGGCAAAAATTACTTTATTTGTTACAACATAAGGTTGATTTCACATTAAATGTTGTTTAACATATGTCTTTTCATTTGTAAGTGACAAGAGTAATTTATTGCTTTGCTTATTTTATATGACGAATGATCGTAAGTATTATATAATGTTTTGGAGATTTGTGACTATTACTAGGTGCCATAGTTGTAATTAGGTTGAACTTGAATCAACACAATAATAGTTTTTATATATGTATATTTTTATATATGTATATTATTTTCATTAATTTGTTAATTTACCCTTTCATATGGTATTAATCTTTTTTCAGTTAAATAAACTCTTTTTGCGTATGTTTAGACAATCGTACTTAAGTAGTAAACTCCAGTCGTGCGTCGGAGCTGACACACACAGTTTTTTTTTTACTAGTTTCATTCCGAAATGCAGAGTTTACGAGTAAAAATATACAAAACACCCACGCTTTTAGAACAGTGACATTAATTTTCTCGACAGTAATTTTATTCGTTAAGAATTATTTTTTATTTTAAAGTTTAATTAATTATAAAAGCGTGTCTTATACACTCGAGAGCAATAAAATCGCACACCCAATCTGATTCTGAGTACAAATCATTAAGCAAAATTAAAGCATACGTTTGCGTTGTCAGTACTTGTACCCACCCATACCCACAGGTATAAAAAGGTCATTTGTTATGGATTTTTAATCAGTTGCATACCGAAGATCAACGTGATAACACCTCTACTGAAAGCATACAGATTTAATGGAAAAATATGGATACCACGCCCTCAGAAGCCGTTCAAGTTATTGCCTTGCTTGAAGCAGGCCGTAATCAAAGTGAAGTTGCTCGATAGTTAAATTTGAGCCGCTACTCTGTTCGTCATGTATACCATAGGTTCCAAGAGACCGGTGGCTACATTCGGGGACCAGAATCTGGCCGGCGATGCTTAACATCAGAGCGTGATGACCGCTTTCGCGGCAGCCTTCATGTCGGTGACATTGCGGATAAATTGCAGGAGTGTCGGCTCCGATGGTATGGCCACGTTTTACGGCAACCGGATGCTTACGTGGAGAACCAATGTCTGGCCATGCCGCCTCCGCCGGGCCCCAGCAGGAGGGGTACACCCAAAAAGTGCTGGCTGAACGTCGTAAAGGATGATATGTGTGCCAATGGGCTCACTACCAGGGATGCTGAAGACCGTGCGAAGTGGAGTAGAAAAAGTCGAAAAGCGGACCCCGGGCACCGAAACAAAAATTTAGGTTGCGATCGGGATACAACACTTAGATGAAGAAGAGACTAAAACTGACATTTCATTCATCACTGGAGCGAATACCGGCCCAAGATCGAGAAGATTGACGGCTCCACGATACATCGAAAAAGTGCTCGAAAAACATGTGAGGCCGCTTGCGTGGCTTATGGGAGAAGATTTTCTTTTAATGCACGACAACGCCAGGCCGCATGTCGCTAGAACAGTTTGCGACTACATGGAAGACGTTGGAATCACCGCGATGGAGTGGCCAGCTCGTAGTCCTGATCTCAATCCAATTGAGCATGTCTGGGATGAGCTAAAACGAAGAGTTCGAGCAAGAAGCGTTGCTCCTGCGCGCCTCCAAGAGCTTCAACATGCCATTGAAGAGGAGTGGAACGCTATATATACCACAAGATTTCATTGTAAAGTTAATACGGTCCATGAAAAACCGATTAAGAGATGTGATAAGGCTAGGGGCGGAAATTATATATATAATATTAATAAACAATTTGATCAAAAATTTTGAGTTTGATTTTCATTCTTTTTATAGCGAAATTGAGTAATTTTACTCGTATATTAGGTTAGGTATGTGCCATAAAACCTCTTATGGGTATTTTTTTACACTGTATTTGATATTAGAAAGGTACTGACGTAAACTTTCAATAAGTGCATGTTTTTTTCCCAATATTTATTCATATTCGTGAAAAAAAACTGTCTTAACCAAAAAAAGTCAAGGTGTGCGATTTTATTGCTCTCAAGTGTAGTCTTTTTAAACTATAATTTATTTGTAACTTTTTAGTTTGATTAACTATAAAATATAATTTATTTGTTGTCAATTCCCAATCCCTAAATGTTTTTATTAATTTAGCGCCATCTTCCGGCACTGTTATTATTAATTTAACTCCATCTTCTGGCAGTGTTATTAATTAAACGCCAGATGGCATTTCGGCAGAATTTTGAATTTTTTAATTGAGTAGGTTAAATTCGAGTCCGAAAATTCGTTACATACAGATCAAGTTAATATAAAGCGTGTAAAAAAAGAGCAAAAAGACAACGTCACCCGATGTTCCTAGGCGGTCACTCATCCAAGTACTGACCGGCGCCCGACGCTGCTTAAGTGATCGAACGAGACCCCTCCGAAAATTCATTAATCCTGAGGATTAAGATCCTCAGGGTAAGGATAATGATACAAATTATTGTATTGTCATCGGTCCTTGATAACTGTGTAAGTTTAAACTCAATACGTCGTTTTGAAAGGGGTGAAAATCACGTTCAAACATTCGTTACATAGGTACATACCAAGGTAATAAAAGCGTGTTAATGATTACTGATCAAATTATTGACTGTAAATGAAGTCTTTCGAAATACATTATAAACACTAGCTGCGTACAGTTGTCTAAACTAAGGAAAATAAGAGTTTAAATTACCTACTGCTTAGTACCCATTTATTGAATACTATCCTATTTCTGTTAAATTGCTTTCTTTTCTAAGTCCTAATTGTGCTTTCCAAGTTTCCGCTATTCATATTATCAACATCGACTTCTATTAATGTATGGGTGAGTTTAACCTATAAATTGTTGAGCAAAACCTATTGCCAGTAATTTTTTTCCCGGAGGAGGAAAAATGCCGTTACATACTACCTGTTGCGCGGGGCTGCATCAAGTTCGTATGGGACTCACGGCAATTCATCCACGCTACCCTGTTTTAAAGAGAGCGCGCCCTACACCCACTCAAAACCTCCCACTAGCTCCTCTTCATTGCTCACGTTCATGGTGCCGGGAAATGGCGCGAGCCCACTACTGCTACCCTAAATAGCATTAGCTCGTGGGTGCGAGCCCGACTGATCCGGGGGCAGTTGGCACCCCCCTGCTTCAACTACCCTCATAGGGAAGGCGGGCGCGGGGAGCCCCGAAGCGCCTCATCTCAAAGGCCAAAATACCCCGATGTGGCCACCCACGATCTCGCACTATGGCGGCCGAAGATCGTTCGCCTATCTATGGCGTCAGTAAAAATTTGCACCAGGACTTCGAACATCATTAACTAAGTGTACCAGCAAATAAATGAGTTTTTAATATTGACCTTTGAACTAGATAAGATGCCGCATAATTCTTTACCTTATAATAAAATACCTATCTAAAAATCGACCATGTTGTCCCAACTCGAAATAAGGCTGCTCAATCACTTTCCTAAAGAGGTTAGAGACAATGATAGGACACTGTTCGGAGTTTAAGGGTTTTCAGACGGCAGTTACTCGTAAAAACAAATTAGCCACATTTATTATAGCTTATAGCTTGTAACTTCTTGGTCAAGAATTGAATGTTACCGAGAACCATCAAGCTTTGCCCAATGACTACTCAACTTAAGATACATCAACGACTAACCACTTACCTATTTAAAGTTAACGTTACCTAATGGTATGTCATAAGTAATTTGAGTTCGAAAGTTGTACCTTGTGCGACTCCTTTATCATAAAGCTGTACCGACTAGAAATAGCTTATTAATACTCCGTGTGGACATTAGTATTATATGATGATATATGAAGATTGATTAATGAACCAATATAATATGAAAATAGACCACAAATAGCTTTAAAATGCATCATTGTTTAGTTTTCGCTATAAAATGCATATCTCTTATTCATTCGCTCAAATTTTTACGAAGTAGAAGACATCATTTTTTGACTTCACTTTCACTGACGGCCCACTTAGAATTTAGTACTTGCCGTCGGCTATGGGTGTTTGCAACGTTAATAACATCGCGAACACGCTACTGTCCCATAAGAGTACAGGAACTTGGATCACTAATGCCAGAACACAACACAAGGTTATTATGGCGGCATACTTAAGACCAAACGTGGTTGTCTTCCAGACAGGCTTTTGAAGTCTTTCACGTAGCTAGAGTGGGTTGTTTTGGCGCCTTTTACGACAGGCCGCAGGGGATTTATGAGAATGTAAAACAGCACTGTCGACTACTACATCGATCATTACATACATATTACTACGATTTATGACTGCTCTATTCTGTGCAAAGCTCATGGTTTTATCTGTCTATATGTACTACCTATTGTTACGTCTACTTGACGAAGCGTACAAATAAATACACAACTACTGAATAACACAATAGTTATTATTAAAAACGTAGCTACTATAAAATACCTTATATAAAAAAGAAACGAATTAAATTGACTTAATTAAGTAAAATTTTAAATTTATTACATTAATGTCTTATACGACTACACCCGGGGCGTGGGTTCGCGGCACAGGGAAGTTTACCGGTCACAAAACACTGGGTCGTTGGGAAACTTAACTGCGGGTCTTCCGATAGGCCTTCGCAGACTTCACGGGGTGCGGATGTACCCTGCGGCTCAAGGTGGTGGTGCAGCCTGTAGTTCACCAGCCCGTACGGTGGACGGCCAGCTCGTACTCCCAATCAGTACAATGGACGGCGGCTCGTAACTTGCAATCCGGACGGTGCCTTTTAAACCGGAACGTGGACGGGCAGCTCTCAAACCGGACGGTGGACCCCCATATTCTGGAATGCATCGAAATGACCCTTGTAGCGCGAAAGACCCGATACCCAGGCACTTGGTGAGACCAGGAGTAGGCGTCGGTATCTTTCGCGAAGCAATTAAAATTTCACGAAATGGAGTGGTGATATTTAGGTCCCATTGAAATATAATACAAAGAAAATCAAAACTTTAAATAAAAAATTATTACCCAACCCAGAATCAAACCCCAACTGTTTATACTTCGGACGATCACCATTTCACTACGCCATGAGATACAAAAGAAAAGATTACATTTTAATTTAAACAAAAATATGGGTAGTTATCGATATTATATCGATAGTAATGAAGTACATAATGACCTTTGATATTTATTTCGTCGGTACAAGGTAATCCGTCATAACACAACATCACGGTATTTTAACAAATAAATCTCCCAGCTATGTGCATGGGTTACAATATATGACAAATATGAGTTTATTATTCCGATAACAATCTTGTATAAAATTCATCGGTGGCAATTTTTAACTAACTACAAAAACCAAAGCTTATTATTTTTAAGTACCATATTGAGATTTATTATTATTGAATTTTAACAATTAACACTATTTATTATAACAGTTTAGAAATTAAAATACAAACCACGATGTCAACTACACACGCGTGGAAAACAATGGGAGTAATTATCGCGGTCATATCTCTCCTGGTTCCTTGTGGAGTCAGGATTGATTTGGATTAAATTAATTATGATAAATTAATGAAGAAAATTAACGCGGCGAAACACATTTAAAACTTACTGGAATGATTAAATAAACAAGGTTATAATTTACTAATTTTAGGATACCCGCTGTCACATTTCGTTACGATATAAGATACTATTATGAACTAGATAGCCATAGTAATTTTCACACAATTAAATCGTTTTGAAAAATAGTAATCGAATCAACCTAGGCACAAAAACTAGTTAATAGTAACCGACCCCATTTGGAATTAATTATTTTAAACTTACCAAGGGGATTTGAAAATGAACTGATTTTAGCCTTCATTATTTAAATAAAACACAAATTAATTTAACACAATCACGGACCACCATTGTGGTTGAGTGTAGTTCTTCTGGTGTCGGAATTCTTGGCGTCTTCCGCGACCTCGCCTTTTATATTGTCGCGGAACGACGCACTCCCACCCCGAGAGGACAACGGCCACTGCATCGAATTTCAAGCATTTTGGTTAACGCTACTAAGGCATGGAAAGAACTGGAAGGCGCCCGATTTTTTATCAGCTACTCGAAAAAAAAACCTTGGTGGATAGTGACAGAGCAATGAGCCTGAGCAAGATGAACTATCATACGTCATAAGTACCCTTATCAGCTACTCGAAAAAAACTTGGCTGACAGTGACAGAGCAATGAGCCTGAGCGAGAATGAATTCATATGACATAAGATCCATCGTCTTGCCATTCATTCATTCGCCTCCTGATTTACTAAATGATGTTCTCGAAGGTTGGCTTCCCGGCAGCCACATTGCTTCATATTGTCGTCTTGACTGCTATCACTAGTTACAGCGCGCGCGATCGTAACAATATTAGATATTAGAACTAATTAGATATTAGTATTAAATATTAGGGATTAATTATTAGAATCTTGTTACGGACGTAACACTATGTACAGATCGCGGCATCTAAGTAGAATAAACTGGCGGTCGTCCGCGCAGGTACAATCAGGCACAAAAAAGTTAGCGAAATTTAAAACCCAATGTAATTTTTAATTCAGGTTTAAGATTCAAGACAAACAAATTCACTTCCACATTTATATTATGATAATCTATTATATTATGATATCTATGATAATATGTTAATACGGGAAGCGAAAACTTTGTACCCCTTTTTACTAATATTGCACGAACGGAGGAGTATGAAATTTGACACAGTTAAAGTTTAAGAAGTGCAGAAAGCTACTTTACTTTTGCCTAAAATCCATAAAGAAATTAGAAATACATTAATTTAATTAAAACAAACATTACCCACATTACTGTACAAACTACACATGTATACACCTTATATTTATTTTAAATACCTTATATTTATTATATAAGAGTTTATGGCCTGGTAAAGACAATTTTAGTTAAGTTTATAATAATATAATATTTAAATTCATAATATACAAATAATATTATTAAATTACTAAGTGATTATATCCTCTTTGGTCTTATTGGATGTCAAAATTGACATTTGACAATAACTATAGAAATTGTTTTTATTTGTATTTTGTGAAATACATCTTGCTCAAATTATAAAAGAAAAATGGTGTATAAGTAATCTGAATTGATTTACTCTTGCCTATTTGTGAGGTTAGTGTTTAAAATGTGCTAATAATGGTTACGAAACGGATTTACAATGCAAAATATTTTGAAGTTTTAAGTGATGCTATTCAAACTGATGTAGAAAAATCCTATCTCTTTAAACGAGCAATTCTTGTATATATATACTTATATAATTGGAATCTCGGAATCGGCTCCAACGATTTTCATGAAATTTAGTATACGGGGGGTTTCGGGGGCGATAAATCGATCTAGCTAGGAATAATTTCTAGAAAATGTCATTTTATTCGCTTTTTTATTGGAAGAAAAATAACAAAAATGTGACTCTTCCTGACATCTATCGGCGAATAATAATACTATTTTTTTTAAATTGCTTTAACGACACTACACTAAAGCTATTCCAGCAGATGGCGTTGTTAAGTAACAAGAAGTCAATGAGTGTTTGCTTTGAGGTTAGACTAAGAAAATCAATTGTTAATTTCCAAAAAACAATTTATAAAAAAAAAATACCGAGCAAAGCTCGGTCATCCGGATATTGGCAAATTAACTGAGCTATGATGAAACTTTGTATTTTAGCCTTTGACAAAAGAACCCTAATGAAGTTCATACTTAAAAATTTAATGAATTGTGGTTTAATTTCGACCTCTAGGCGACCACTAGTCGAAAAAATTCAAGATGCTTGTTATAAGTGGCGGGGGACGTCCCTATATTATATATATTTATAAATACATAGGGCGCCACGATGAACCTTCCAGAATACTCAAGGTCGTACCTGAAACATGCTGACTTGAAATTTCTGACTCCCAGAAGTACACACATTGACAAGCTTAAACTAATGTTCCAGATATTCATTAAATACATTCTTCTATGGTGATGGTGCAATTCATAGAAACTAATTCCTAAATCTTAAAAATAGTTAACTGTCGCATAAAAAAAGCTAACTAAATTTAAGACGAAAATTACCAATGAATTTAAGATTTTTTCAACTGCCAGTTCAAGAAAGAAATAATTTATCAGGCGTAATTTATAATGCGTCACCATTTTTATAATCCTGGCGATCCTAATCAGATAATCTTATCGAATTATTGTCATCAGATCTTGACAAGTCACGTTTCAATGAAATCTGAACGTTTAAAGTGGGTAAGAGTTCCAAAGAAACATACAGGTGAAACTAAAAATATGTACCTGAATTAGTGTTTCATAGAAAGAGTAGATTCAAAAGAGATGTCAATCTCGTTACGCTTATGTCTGGAACTTATCCGTTTATTTTACCAAATAATAAAATGTTCCTCTCGTTCTATGTCTTACAATACTGGTCATCTATGTCTACCTACAGGTGAAATGGCTACGTTTAGAAACGTGGATAAGACCAGCGGTAAGTTGGGATGTTACGTTGATTTGCGACCTATTTAATTTGAACATTTCACGTATGTTTTAATGAAGGGACGCAACGGCTTCTATTTTACTCGTAATAATTTCATTAGGGACTTATGATATCTATCATCACTCATTTTGCTAATTTACTAGTAACAGTGGACCCGCCTCCTTCTGCGAGGCACTTATGTCCGCGAAGGAAACTACAGGACAAGAGCGGGAGCGGAAAAGTTAACTCCCGCCCGGTAACATATGACTAGACCACGGCGTTGGAAGGCGTCCAACGACCTCTGGCCGTCGTAAACAGCGGCCCCTCGGGGGAAGTTCCGCCGCCATCATCTACGCCGCGAAGGTGAGGGTGCGTGTACTGTTGTCAACATCCCTCAATCCTGTATTGACGCAGGAGAGCGCTGGGGGACGAAACCCTAAACTGGCGCAAACCGAAGAAGTGGGCTGCCCTAAAACAAAGGGCGGGCCAACGCCGGCCTGGGCCACGCAATCGGCGTGCCAGTTTATCCGTGGGTCCAAGCGGTCGATGATAGGAGAACAACGGGGTTTTTAGTGGGTAGTCTGATATCAACCACCTTACCAGAAGTCCCTCATAACCCCCGAACCTCTCGGGTCTGGGGCACTCCTAAATTGGAGTATTTCTTCGATAAAAATTAGCAGGGGTTCATTCGATTTTGCTCTTCGGAGTTGGAGAGTCTTATATTAGAGGGTAGTCTTTCTAAAAACTGAATTTAGCCACATCAATTCATGTTTATTTTCCTCTTTTTCGTCTAGAAATGTAAGTGTCACGAAAGGGCATCGAGCTAACAAGACGCGAAGTAATTTTCAGTGTAATTTTGGTAGTATAAACAGGATTTCTTGCTTCGAGATGATCGAGATTGGATGAAAAAGTATCAGTATTTAACAACACATTGCAGCTTTACGATAAACATGGTGCATGCGGTGCAAAGCGACGTATCAAACTTAAATTTCCCAGCTCCTTGACTTACTGATGATATAAAGAAACTCATACAGATTAAAACTATGACTAAGTATAAGCTCCGACCTACGAAAGAAAATAAAACAGAAGCTTAAGTCTGCACGTAATCACTTTTGGGTTTAACGGAAGATCAGCGTTAGTCAGTATAGACTAACATACACGCTGAGCTAGATCATTTCTAAGGACATACACTTCTTTCTTTTAGTAGTTTAAAATATTCTGTGTGCGTATGTGTGTATTGTACTAAAATAAACTTATTTCTTTCTTAATCATTGCAATAGAGTGTGTAGGGGTGCACAATGCCGGTATATCCATGCTACAATTGAAAATGACAATACTTCTAAAGAATTGAACTTTCTAAAAACCTTAGGGGTTGGAAAATCAGTGCACAGTCCCGAGCCTTGAATATTGATGACCTGAATGAATATTTCACATCGAATGCCTACTTTGACAATAAAGCCCCGTATTCATTGTAAACATTTGTTTATAAACATGGTTGCATAAACATGTTGCGGAGTTGCGATCAATATGTTGCGGAGTTGATCACGCCATGTTGCAGAGTTGCCGCCCGGCGAGCGAAAACATTAGTTTATAAACAAATGTTGACATGTGTGGATGAGTCTAAAAACAGTTTTAAACATGGCAGTAGTGAGGACCAATGACAAAATAATGATGTTGATAGAATTATTTCAATAAAAAACAATATTGTGGGATTCTTCGAATAAAACCTATAAAGAACAAGAAAAACGATGCATGGGACGAAATTTCTGGAACTAATAATTCCAAAAAAAGAAGTAGAATCCAAAATACCGTAATGTTACAGCTAGTCTTGTTTGAGGTAAAATTGTCTGTCGAAAATTTGTTGCTCTTTAGGCTATTGACGTACCAATTAACTCTAAAAGATGTTCGAAATCACCTTTTTGACATCCTCATAAAGTTAATAAAGGATCCATCTGCCATAGTAAGATCACTCATCAAATTTTCCCTTTGCATCAGATACTTTCGCACCCATCACTTCTTTTTCCTTTTTTTTTATAGAAAGATTCATTATAAGATACGCAGAACACAACAACACTACTTCCTCGGACAACATTTTAACGTTGACTGGCGTGTAGACGGGAAGTATGGCTGTAAACATTGTTGCCAGCAACTCTGATGTTGAGAAATAGTTGCGCAACAAATGAATACGGGGCTTTACTGAGTTTAATACGCAAAAACAATTCTCGGTTCCCAACTCCTTGTCATCCAGTTTTTCTTCTAAGTCAAAAGTTAAGAGTGTTATAATATCCATTACATTAAATGCCGTCGGCAGTGGCGGTGTTAGTCGCAATATGATTTTCCCTATTCAGGATGTCATTAATCCCATTTTAACTCGCATCCTCAATTTCCTCTAACACTTTCCCAGCAGCTTGGAAATAAGCTTAAATTATTCCACTCCCAAAAAACCCAACCCTTCCTGTTTTTCCGAATACCACCTAATTTCTATTCTTCCTTTCCAAAGCTTTAAAACGCCTAATTTATAATCAACTAAATGTATTCCTTACCCAATGTTCACTTAAGAATCCTTATCAATCTGATTTTTTAAACTGCGTTAGTAAAAATTAGGGATGACATCCGGGAATTGCATGGAGAGCAGTATGCTGACTGTGCTGCTTGATTTTAGTATTGCATTCACTAATTTGGATTCCCATGTTCTACTTGGTATTTTACGTACTTTGAACGTTTTTCTAACGGTAATTGACTGTTTACACAGTTTAATCCTTTTTTTAATGCTGTAGGAAAGCAGACAGGCTGACGGCCCGCTTAATATTTAGCAGTTACCGTCGCCTATGGGCGTTTACAACGTCAGTGGCATTGCAAACACGCTGCTGTCCCATAAGGGTACAGAAACTTGGGTCACTAATGCCGGAACACAACACATAGTAATTATGGCGGCATACTTAGGACCAAAGGTGGTCTCCATCCAGACGTGTTTGGGGCCCTACCACGTAGCTAGGGTGGGTTGTTTTGTCGCCTTTTACGACAGGCCGACCCTGGCCACAGAGGTCTGTATTCTTTCTCCGCCTCTGCACGGATACTTTTTTGCGGTTTGATATATACAGGGTGACTGACAAACCCGTCCAAATTTTTTTTACACACTAAACATCATTTATGGAACCCATTTTTGCAAAAAAAAAATGTATGTTGAATTTTCACCATAAAATATTTCATATAGGATCATTAATTCAATCGTACAGAATAATCATATGGTGCAAACAGCGTCGTTAACCTGTTATTATCTGTCTCTGTCACACCCGCGTAAATGAGTAGTGCGTATTCGCTCGCCCGGTTCAATGCCGCCGTCCTCGGTCTTTTACTAGGTCAGATGGAGAGGTCATTGACACTCTAGCGCCGTATTATGTAAATTGCGAGTTCTTTGAATGATTTTGTGATGCTGATTACTCAACATTTTTGTACTATGTGATACAAAACTAAAATACATGTTTCTCATAACTTTTACTAAAGATTCTTCTGTGTGAATTTGGACGGGTTTGTCAAAGTCAGCCTGTATATATATATATATATATATATTAAGTAAACATTAAGCACACCTACATCCCCACCAGACTTCTTATAAAATATCTCCAGATAAAAGGTTGCCCGGAAGGGATCGCTTTAAGCGGCGATAACCTTTTGTGTGTTAGTTGTAAGAATTTCTACGTTTGTAGATAAATTGAGTATACAATAAAGAAATCTATCTATGTAATGACCTGGCTTCGAATTTTTCAATTCCGTGAATTTAAACCTCTTAACTCCAAAGACCACCGATCTCAAACTTTAAGTTCTCGATACGCTTGACTTTCAGAGACTTTACTACCGTCTCTACAAAGTATGAGTATTTAGTTTGAAGAATTGTTTAAAATTGTGCCTTAGGTCTCTTGCACCGCACTGTTCGCCAACGGCTGGGCGTTCTGGCTATCTGGAAGCTCTATGTTTGTATACATAAAGGTTCTCCAAAACGTTTCTTTTGTTTATTTTGAGTATGTCGACTACACTACCGTCGTCTTGGGTCATTTCAAAATGAGCATCATAAAAGTTCTCTCTCATTTATAAACTATTTCTTCTTATTAAAATAAAAGAGTAGGATTTTTACTGTACATGATGTACAATACAAAAAATCTAAATGGTACTTCATTAAAAAAAACATGCGATAGAAGTGAAAACTAAGTAACTTGTGAATTGTGTCGTCGAGCTATAAGATTATTATTTTCGGTTTATAAAGAAGTGTTTATGATAAAGGATTAACGTTTAAATTGGTCATTAACACTTCTTTACAAACTAAAAATTGTTCACCCAAAAAGTTATCTGAGCGCCTAAAGAAGTTTTCGCTTCAAAAACTCAACTGTATTTCATTGTATTATAGTCGCAATTCGAATAGATATGTTTAAGTAATACAATGCAATCATTTAAAAGTTACATTATAAAATAAACCTTATGTCATTATTTATAAGATTGGTATTACTGGAACAAAACTCCGTCTTACGAATTCTTACGATCAGGACACGTGACCTGACGTGAGTTTAACATTTTTTACCCATCACAAAAAGTGCACAACGCCGTTAGAAGCTTTCACTTCAAAAACTTGTAAGTAAGCTACTTATATGATTTACATAACCTAAATGATAACCTTAACATGATTTACCTAATCAAAACAATGTGACAAATAAAAATGGTCTCTTCTATTTTTTTATAACTTATTTTTTCTAAAGCTTTTGACTAAAGCTGCTGTCCTATCTGGCATCAATCAATTTCTTTTTAAGCTATTGCATAGCTTTTATCCCCAAACCAGTGATGCTTGTCCAAATAGTCGGCCGCTTTACAATCGGCTTGTCGGCCAAAGTCATAGTCTGCACATCTAAGTGTGCATCCACACTGAATGTGCGGTGACTGGAGCCTAAAGGTACGCGTCCATTGGCCCGCGCCGGACGCACCGCACGCAACGGATTTTTTTGCTTTGTATGATTTCACATAGTGCTGCGTCCACTATCCGCGCCGCCCGCACCGAACGCCGGCATTTATGATCGACAAATCCGTTCAATCCGTTGCGTGCGGTGCGTCCGGCGCGGGCCAATGGACGCGTACCTTAGGCGGGCGCTGCGCGCGGGGGCGTGCAGTGGCCACAGTGACGCACTAGCTCTTAAGCGGTTCGATGTATATCAGGTGTTGCAAACTATGGATGAGGATTTGCTATTTTTACTAGACAGTCCGATCCTGAGATGGGAGTTGTTGAACACTAGAGATGGTGTGCACGAAATAAATAAAAACAGAGAAATAGTTGGTGAATTTTTTAACTTTTAAGAAGAATTGAGATATTATACCTTACAAAATTCTTTGAGTACGCTCGAATGCCCGTGTTAACATTTGACTACATACTACTAATACATACTACATTATTTTATTTCACACCATAACTTTCTTGTTATTGTGCGATTACTGGGGTGTGGATGTTTGCTTTGCCATATAGGTGGTTTAGATTGAATCGCACTTATATACAATTCAGTATTTACCGCCATTTTACGACAAACAAATACAGACGTGCATACGCCGAGCGACAAGACCGAACTGGTATGATACCACCGCCACCCGCCCATTAGGTCGCTCGCTGACTAGGCTCATAGTGCGGACAGGAGCGTTTGAAAACTACGCGCGTTATCTCGCTCAGTCCCGTCGCACTAGGCTTTTCCTCCTTACAATATGGACACTAAGGCGCGTTACATAATATGTTTGATACTTCGCGCCCGTCGTCGCAACCGTGCTAGGCTCGCAGTGTGGATGCACACTAATGGATTTGCAATAAAATTCCTTACTTTTTGGAAAATGTAAGATATTACTTGACCAGACTGATATTTCTGCGACATTGCTTTTATTATTAAGTTTACGTAATATCACGTATTAATTAAACGAAATTAGTACATAAATTATGTGCTGTCAGATTTACACATAAAACTGTCGGTGAAATTATTGTCATTAGTTACAATAACTCGCCTAAAGCTAATACGTAACGAAAGACACATTGGGGGTACTTGATATTTGGGTGCATTTTGAGTTAATCGTCAAATATACTTAGTTTGTATAATTAACGTTCTCCCTTCGTCAAAAGTTTAACCTTAAGCTAAACCAACAACGAACTAGTGGAGTTCATTATATTTTATTTATATATGTAGAAATACCATATTTTAGTAATTTAGGTACCAAACTGAACGTCACCTGCAACGGACTACCTTCGCCTGAGTGTCAGGACAGGCAAGTATGTCTTCCGAGCAATACATACTTATTACCGCTTGCAATAAATCTTTGGACACGATGTGATAACTAGTTAAAAATATATTTCTGAGTATTGTTTTTGACGTATGTAAGAAGATGTACTGCTTTTATACTGTATGTATATTTAGTTATGGGCGTATCTTTCATCGTACATTTCCTCCAAAGGTACGTTTCAGTATTCAAATGTTTTCATGAAATTACTGAATTTACAATGATTGAAATGGTTCGAAGAAGTCTCCTTGTGTTGGTATTACTACTAGAGGTATAAAAACTCTTGATAATATTATAGAAAAACTAGCTGTGTGTGTAAAACAATTGAAATTTTAAGATCCTGTGGGATACATGTTATTATAAGCTGGTAGCAACAAGCGTTGCGTTAATGCAGGTGGCAGGAGAAGAAGTACTATTTAAATATCAATCTCAAAAGTTCTGTTCTGTTCCATGATTCAGTTTTTACGATGCAAAAGATCGTTCTCTGCAAAAGTAGAGAA
Organism: Malacosoma neustria; assembly: GCA_963693495.1. NCBI lineage: Eukaryota > Metazoa > Arthropoda > Insecta > Lepidoptera > Lasiocampidae > Malacosoma > Malacosoma neustria. The sequence goes on from OY856392.1 coordinate 12,785,113, forward strand.
TGTTAGTAAAACAAAAGTTACTCTCACTGCTAAATGATGTGGTAATTACTGTATAAACTTAATTTCTTCAAGTTGGTATTGCCTCTGGTGCTGCAAACGTCCATAGGGGACGGTGACCACTTGCCATGGTGGGCCGTCTGCCTGTCTGTTGAACTCTAGTTATAAAAAAAACGTCAAATATCGCTTTCACATGGATATGCCCTATTTACATAACATATAAAAAATCTAACGCTTATGTTAAAATCAATTACTGCGATTTAGGTTGTAAACATTATGAATGTGACAGGAATACTATATTGCAGATTATAAATCTTATTTTGAGTTTGTTCTTATGAAGTGCGGAGTTCCTCTAGCGATCGTTTTAAAATTAGCGTTACTTTGCGTTACAGCGTTACTTTAGCGTACGCTTAATTTTTTAAAGATATCTCTATCGTTTCATAAAGACTTAAATATATACAAAAAAACGATTAAAATTTCCTTTACTTAACTCGTATAAAAATCAAAATATGTACTATAAATAAATATTGTTAACTGATAAAAGTTTACATAGTTACATTTTTATAGTCTTGATAGCTATGAAATTGCCGTTTTGTATGAAGAATTTTAAACAAATTTTTTTCATGTATTTTTTATTTGTATTAATCGAAGTAATTACCCATGCAATCAATGCATCTTTGCCAACGCAGTGGCAGTTTATTGATGCCCTTCTTAAAGAAATCAGCTGGACGAGAGGCAATAAATTCTTCAAAGGCATTTTGTACTGCCTCTCGGGTATTGAATTTTTTTCCCGCCAAGAATTTATCCAAATTCTGGAAAAAGTAGTAGGCGCAAGGTCTAGGGCGGATGACGGAGTACTTCCAACCCCAGTTCTTGCAAGTTGGAGACCGTCTGATGTGCAGTATGAGGTCGCGCGTTCTCGTGCAGGAGCAGCGGAGTCGAGCGATTGACCAATGCTGGTTGGAGATGTGCCAGCTTCTCCATCATTGTGTTCAGTTCTTCACAGTACACATCTGCAGTAATGCTCACCCCGTTTGGTAAGAAGCTGTGATGAATCACACCGGCGCTAGACCACCAAACAGTGACCATAACTTCTAGGGGTAAGTTTTCGTTTAGGTCATTGTTTAGGTGCTGAACCGGGATCCATCCAACTTGCTGAGCGCTTGCGGTTATCAAACAGAATCCATTTTTCATCGCAGGTACAATGCGGTTCAAAATTCCTTCATTTGTGTGTCTGTTGAGCAGTGCAAGGCACGTCTCGACGCGTACTTCGCGCTGGCGATCATTGAGTTCGTGGGGCACCCATTTGTCAAGCTTTTTTACCTTGCCAATTTGGACGCAAATGGACCAATATTGTTTTGACGCTAACGTTGAAAGCTGCTGCTAATTCAGCCGTAGATTGTGTATCATCAGCTTCCACAATCGCCTTTAATTCGTCATTGTCGACCAAAGTCTTCGGATAACCGCGAGGTTCATTTTTCAGGTCGAAATTACCAGAACGGAAGCGAGCAAACCAATAAGGGCCACAGCACACTAGCTACTTTTAGCATCGACGATCGGCGACTAGTCGCTTTTTAGAAGCTAAATACGGCGACCGAACACTCCACACCGCACACTTAAAATCGCTAAACGCGGAGATTGAGTCGCTTTTTAGAAGCGAATGCTGCAGCATGACGCACGATTTTGATACCGCGATCGAACACAGAAAGTCGCTAAAACGCGATGCAGTCGCAAAATCGCCGATCGTCGATGTTAAAAGTAGCTAGTGTGCCGTAGCCCTAACAGGTGGTGCGTTGGTTTGTAGTGTTAGCTCCGTAAACGTCGTTGATGTTGCGTGCCGCTTGTGCCGCGTTGCTGCCACGACGGTACTCATATTCCATAATTACTCGAATTTTTAACGTATCCATGATGACGATAAATATTGAAATGCGATGAAAATGTAACACTAATTAATAAACAAATGACTACTTTTGGAAAAAAAAATCCCTTTTACTTAGTAACCTGGAGTCTGCTGTCGAGCTTTGCGTGACATTTATTTTCTTGGCAAAATGGTTAGAACAATTTGTCGAACCTGGGTTTCAAATATCTGCCGGCTAGGGCCAACTCTGATTCAAAACAAAAGAACCTCTTTATTTCTGCTACTTTTATCCTAGTTGTTACTTTGGTAAGATTTTTAACAAAAATTTATTGTTATTTTAGGCTTTTGAAACATATCGTAAGTGTTTCTTTTTTAATTCGCCTAAAGTGTGTGTACATATAGCTTTCTTGAACATTGTACTTGATTTACATATATAAATTTTACATATTATATAATCATAACTATAAACTACATTCTTAACCCAAACACTACATACCAGTAGTTGAGGGTGTTACTCAAGGCTCCATTTTAGGTCTCTTATTATTTATATTTGTTGAAACACCGGACGATTGACTATAAATTTAAAAAAATATAAGCTGTATAAATAAGTAGCCGACATTGTGTTTGCAAAATAAAGAATTTATTGTAAAAAAAAATTAACATTAAGTTTTATTCAAAGTATTTTTCATCATCGATCACCATTTCTTCATATTTCTGCCGATATTCCACGTCGGAATATCTCCTATTTTTGGAGCTATCCATGAATCGACCCAATTTTTGGTTTTTTAATATGATGCAAAATACTGGTCAAACAGACCATGTGGCATCGACGGGAACAAGTAGTAATTTGAAGGGTAATGTCTGGTAAATACGACGGGGGAGCAGGACTTTACCCGAATTTTCAAGTAGGTAAATAGTGATACTACATGCGGACAATCATTAATGTAAGAAAATATTTTTTGTGTATGGAGCAAGTTCCATGAGATTTTTCCATGAATAATATTTGTGTTTGGGACGAATTTTTCCTCTAATAATGTTTCCAATTCAAGTCGTACACTTTCGACCATCCACTGCTTTGTCTTCCATCATATGCTTCTAGCATCCGATGCGCCTGAGCAGCAGAAGTCTTCTAATTAAATAAATAAATAAAATTTTCCTGGATGCTTATTCGGCACAATTCTTGTCATTTACGGATGAAAATTATTATACTATTATATTACTGCATGTCATGGAGATGAGTATGCTGCGGTGGATGTGTGGAGTGACGCGGAAGGACCGCGTTAGGAACTCACGCATTCGCAGCAGTCTTCATGTCCGTGACATTGCAGATAAATTGCAGGAGTGTCGGCTCCGTTGGTACAGCCATGTGTTACGGCAACCGGACGTTTACGTGCGAAACAAATGTCAGGCCATACCGGCTCCACCGGGCCCCGGCAGGAGGGGTAGACCCAAAAAGTGCTGGCTTGACGTCGTAAAGGGTGATATGCGTGCCAATGGGCTCACTACCAGCGATGCTGAAGATCGCGCGAATTGGAGTAGAAAAAGTCGGAAAGCGGACCCCGGGCACCGAAACGAAAGTTTGGGTTGCAACCGGGACATAACACTGGGATGATGATGATGACGGACGAAAATTATTATGTGATGCTGTTAAGAAACCACTAAACGTTGAAAGTTATGTTTTTCCTATAATATGTACAAATTTACTATATTAAATTTTAAATCTGGTAATTTCAATACTTCTGGGGGGGGGGGGGGGCTATCTTTTATCAAACGACAGAAACTTATGTACACCTTACTGTAATTAAATATTGAAAAACAAGTACTTTCATTGCAGCTTTCAGGCAAGCGGACCGGCATTTCAAATTTCATTTTAATTCTACGCGGCCGAAGTTAGGCGAGTCCTAGTGGGGGGGTCATTTATGAAAATATTCTAAAAGGCTGGAGAACCGCGAAAGAAACTCACATTTGCGATATTATTCATGACGGTTAACTTCTTGCTAATTTGCAGGAGAGTCACTAGCGTTGGTCATCATCGTCTTAGCGTTAAATCTCCGTTGCAACCCAAACTGGTACTTCGGTGCCCGGGGTCCACTTTCCTACTTTTTCTTCTCCACTTCGCACGATCTTTACTATCCCTGGTAGTGACTTCATTGCCACGTCAACCCTAAGACATCAAGCTAACACTTTTTGGCGTCTACCCCTCCTGCTGTGGCTCAACGGAGCCTGCACGGTTAGACATTTGTTCCCTGCGTCGGTAAAGCCACATTTTACAACATTTGCATAACTAGCCAGCGACCTTCATTGGGTTTACGCAGTACCCTTAGTTGACTTCAATTATAATTCAGTAATCAAGATTTGGAAAAGTAAGGACAGTGATACCGATAAATTTAGATACATAGTTATGTATATAGTTATATCTATGTAGATACAGAAATATTTAAAAAAATAACAGTGCCGTCTAGGGACGCCCGAAAGAAGTGAAGCTTTATTAGGAAGTAAGCGTTAAATTAATAATAAAAAAAAGACTTGAGGGAAAAAAAATCACATGGTCCACTATACTTATAATATGCTAGCGCAACTAAAGTAATTGCGTGTTACATAGATGAATATGCTGCAGATGTCTAGATTGACGCGGATGGACCGCGTGAGGAAGCGATGCGGCTGCCTTCATGTCTGTGACATTGCATGCAAATTACAGGAATCTCGCTTGCGTTGGTTTGCAAGCCGCACCGATGCTGCGTATGTGAGTTTGGAACAGACATATAGATCTTGTAGATTTATACGAAACTGTTTTGATCCTCATAGACAAATTAGAAGCGAGATTATTCCATAGTGGTGTGTGTTTTTTTTTCTAGGTAGTGTCATGATGGAGACAATTAAATGCCTTAGATAAACTCAAAAATACATTTGTATGCACAATGTACATAAATAACTTGACACTGATGTCTGTTAAAAGTTGTAAATACATGCATTCGGCTGGAGACTTATGCTCTGCCGTCGTGTCTGTGGGAAATATTCAATTTTTTCTATTTAGAATTAAGAATACTAACCTCTACGGCTGGGGTCGGCCTGTCGTAAAAGGCGACAAAACAACCCACCCTAGCTACGTAGTAGGGCCTCAAGCACGTTTGGATGGCGACCACCTTTGGTCTTAAGTATGCCGGCATAATAACCTTGTGTTGTGTTCCGGCATTAGTGACCCAAGTTCCTGTACGCTTATGGGACAGCAGCGTGTTCGCAATGCCACTGGCGTTGCAAACACCCATAGGCGACGGTAACTACTAAATTCTAAGCGGGCCGTCAGCCTACCTGATGTCCTACAGCATTAAATATATATATATATATATATATATATATATATATATATATATATATATATATATATATATATATATATATATATATATATATATATATATATATATATATATATATAAAGGCGTACCTTTATCCTTGTTGCTCTCGTTGTCTGCCATTTTACCTCTTAATCGGTATTCTTGCAAGAAACGTACCGCGCACTACTTTTTATATCTGTAATTTCACGATACTTGCACACGAACACACACACCATTTGCCGGTTCTTACTCAACATGGCCGCTATCCTTTTTGTAAACGTCAAAACGTCGCCATCCGGTGAGAACCCCTTTCCTGTATCTCTGCCGAAGTATTACAGTATCAATCCTGTAGATGGCGCTAGTATTTCACCACAGTGTTAATCCTATAGATGGCGCTAGCTATTCCGCCGTCACGGCCAGACTGACCTGCGACCGTCCTCGGGCGCTTAAACTTGTAGCTATTCAAACACACATAAGATTCTCTCTTATCATAAAACATCCTCACGTTGACTACCTGGTGCTGGACTAACGTATCTTATGACTAGCCACGTGTGCATAGCCTAGAATACGCTGTCCTTTTGACCAGCACATAATCCAGGTTGGACCAGACAAGTGTGCCTTTACATCCAGTTGCATGGCCAGGATGACACTGTCTCTGCAACCATTATCACTGTTAGACTCCTTGTTTTTTTATTTCAAGACCAGCACATAATCCAGGTTGGACCAGACAAGTGTGCCTTTACATCCAGTTGCATGGCCAGGATGACACTGTCTCTGCAACCATTATCACTGTTAGACTCCTTGTTTTTTATTTCAAGACCAGCACATAATCCAGGTTGGACCAGACAAGTGTGCCTCTACATCCAGTTGCATGGCCAGGATGACACTGTCTCTGCAACCATTATCACTGTTAGACTCCTTGAATTCATTTTTTTTTTATTCCAATTGTTGTGGTTTTTTTTTTATTATTTTTTTATTTAGTTATTTATTATTATTATTATTATTTTTTTTTTTTAGTTATTCATTACAGTATTTTATATCATTATTAAATTTTTAAGTTTATATTAGTTGCTTTAATTACTTCTGGATATCACTTAAGGCGTCCACATCTGCTGTAGGTGAATCCAATTTTGTATAAACAGTATCTGTGCTTGCACTTAAAGTATTTGAATTTGGACTTAAATGATCACATGAACTAAATTTTTCTGAGAGATCCCTATTGGACTCCTCGTTATTCATTGCTATCATTTCCTCTTCATCTTGTTGCATTAGACTGGCGCATATATCTGATAGCAAATCATTTCCTTTAGGTATTAGGCGTAAGTTTTCATGTGCATATTTATAGATGTGGTGTGGATTAGTCAAGTTTTTTAATTCATATCTATCATTGTTTAGTACAGAAGATATTATAAAAGGACCCCTATATTTTCTGCCCAGTTTAGTCTTATTTCTTTCATTGGTTTTAATCAAAACAAAGTCACCTTTTGAAAATGGTTTGATGGTAGCTCGACCTTGATTGTATCTTTGAGTATCTGAGTTTGCTGCTTTTTTTATGTTACAAAATGCATCTTGCCTAGCAGATTCTAGATCTATTCGTTGTTCATTTACTGGTTTAGGTGCTCTAATTTTGGACATCCCCAGGGACTGTGAACAAATACCAAACATGAGTTCCATTGGTGAAAATTTAGTGACTGTGGACTTTGTACTGTTGATAGCTAACTGGACATTGCTTAGCTCATCACGCCATGTTTTGTTAGGATCATTTTCAATTATGGTTAATAAGCTTTTCAGGGTGCGCATTACACGTTCCACCTGACCATTTGCCCTACTGGAGCCTGTTGCTATCAAATGCAGTTCCACATTATGCTCAGCACAAAAGGTTTTAAATTCTTGACTGGTGTAACAACGCCCCTGATCAGCAATAATGCGCCTGGGAGCTCCAAAAAGGCAAACGGCTCTTTTAAGAGTCCGGACTGCGCTAGTTGCATCTAATGAAAATGTGTGTTCTAGCAACACATATTTAGTGAAACCATCTATAATGACAGAACAATATTCCTTCCGATCACTTTTTCCACTTAATTTTCCTGTGAAGTCCATGTGAATTGTATGCCATGGTATGGAAATTTTTGGAATCGAGTGTAACCTCACAGGTTGAGCTCCTGAGGAACCTTTTGAAGCTTTGCAAACAATACAGGATTCAATAAATTTTTTAACACATTTGGACATCTCAGGGAACCAATATTGTTCATAGAGTTTATCTAAAGTCTTGTCTTTACCCAGATGTTGTAATTCATTATGAATGTGATTAATCAGAGTCCATCTCAGGGAGCGTGGAACTACTGGTAGCCATGTAACAATTTTGTTTCTAACAATTTTTCTATAAAGGATGCCATTTCTGACGTCATAAGTTTCTCCAATTCCTTCAGGTAAATCAGCGTTAATATGTTTATTAATTAGATCTTGAATTTCTGTATCGCGCTTTTGTTCTACAGATAACCAGTCTTGATGCAATTCTACAACATTGACGATGTTAAATAAAGATTTAAGAGCACATGATTCAGTATCTGAACTTTTAGGGTCGGGTAATGGATTTCTTGAAAGGTAATCTGCATGCTCCATTCTACGACCATCTTTGTAAATAATATTAAAATCATAAGCTTGTAAAAAAGCCCACCAACGATGAACACGTGGTGTTAAATCAGTTTTTGATTTTGATGCCTTGAGTGAGTTACAGTCTGTGAAAACTTTAAAATGTTGGCCATACAAATAATGCCGGAAATGTTCAACAGCTTTTACCACAGCTAATGTCTCCAATTCATAGGAGTGATAACGGGACTCAGCATCAGTTGTTCGTCGGCTATAGTATTCTACTACATGTGGAAAGTTGTTCTTTATTTGTATTAAAATAGCACCATAACCCTCTGAACTAGCATCACAATGCAACTCGACTGGTAATGAAGGATCAAATATGGTTAAAACTGGTTCAGATGTAAGTATATTAATTAGTGTCTTACGGATATCTTCATGCTTCTCTTCCCATGTTACACGGCCTTTATGTGTTGTTAAGGGATATAGTGGACTAACAATTTTTGTGAACTGAGGAATGAATTTTCGAAAATAGGAAGCAAGTCCTAAAAATTGTCGAACCTGTTTTCTAGTTTTTGGCTGAGGAGAATCTGTTAAAGCTTTTATTTTACGAAAATTTGGTCTAACCTCACCATTCTGAACAGTGTATCCCAAAAAGTCAATTTTTCTTTTCATAAAATTGCATTTTTTGATGTTTAATGAAAACCCTGCAGTAGAGAGTGCATCTAAAACGTCTTCCAATTTTTTCAGACCTGTGCTAATGTCATGAGAATAACACAAAACATCATCCATATAGATCAAGGGTTTATTTTTTAATTGATGCAAAGCTTTTGTGATGCATCGCTGATAAACTGAAGGGGCATTACGTAATCCAAAAGGCATTGCTAGATATTCATATTGTCCCTCGGGTGTCACAAATGCAGTCTTGTCCACAGAATCTGGATGAATTGGTATTTGGTGGAACCCTGAAGCCATGTCTAATGATGTGAAATACTGTGCTCCACTGAGTTGGTCTATTTGTTCCTCAATACGAGGTAATGGGAAGTGTATAGGTCGTGTATTGGAGTTAAGCTCACGGTAATCAACACACATTCTATGAGTTTCATCCTTCTTCTTTACAAGAATAATAGGACTAGCAAATGGTGAGGAGCTTTCTTGAATAATACCCGCATCAAGGAGCTCCCTAACCTTGTCTCTCACAATTTCTTTTTCTATTGGTGCTAATCTATAAGGGTGCCTCTGCACAATTTTATGTGGGTCTGTTAACACAATTTCTAGTTCTCCTGTTTTTACTCGTCTTTTGGGAACACCTTCCGTGATGTCAGCATATCGGTTTAAGAGTTTGTTAAGGACATTTTTATAATTACCTGTCAAGTCTGTATTAACCTGGGTAAAATCTGGTTTAAAAATACTAGACTCACATATGTTAGTATGTTGATTATAATAAAATATCAACTCATTGTTATTAATTTTAACATTTACTCCATTATCCAAGATATCCCTTCCTATTAAAACAGGATCTTTAATACAATTGTCCGGTACTACATGAAATGTTAAAGTTTGAGATACATCTCCAATATTTACTTCACTCAAGATTTGGGATGTACATTTTAACTCATCTCCCCCAATCCCAATGAGATAAACAAGATTACGGCACAACGTGCCCGGCATTTTATTAGTAACACTTTCCTTCATAAGAGAACAAGATGATCCACTATCAAATAAAAAAGGAACCGACTCACCGGATGATGTCTTCAAGGTGCCTCTCGAAGATCGCATTTCACAGAGGTTTACTTCTTTTTTTGAAACCACTCCACCACCACTTTTCCTCTCTTTACAATATGCTGCTACATGTCCGGTATTACCACAAATGTAACAAATCACAGACGTACTTCTTTCAGGAATCCGTGAGTTATTAAGTGCACTGTCTCCCTGTTTTGGTCGAATTTTGGAAAAATCCTCTCTGCGTGCTTTGCATTCAGCAGAACGATGTCCAATTATTCCGCAAAGATGACATTTACCAGTAAATTTAGTATTCATCACTCGAGGTCTTTTAAATTCGGGTTCTTGGGTTTCAGTAAAATCCATTTCACGTTTTAGGGACAGACCATTTAAACATCTAAATAATTGTGCTTTATTAGTGATAACACGTGAAGATAACTCGCGGCGTATCGTACTGTCTTTTTTACACAATAGTGACGTCACAAAACCAGCTATAGCATCCTCGTGCATTTGTGTTTTTGGTATTCGTTCAATCATATTCCATACCCGAAGAGCACACTGGGATGCGGTTTCTTTGTTATCAATGCGAAAATGTAAAATTTCATCAAAGTAATCTTGTAACGACTTTGGCCGGCAGAATCTCGCTATTAGGCTTTGCTTCACAGAATCCCATGACAAATCGTTTAAATTTAACTTAGTGAGACAAGAGGCTGCCTGTCCTTTCAGTGCACTTGATAAAGCCACTAACAAATCGACACCCTCTAGGTGTTTACTCTTAACAATGAGCTCGGTAACCTGACACCAGCTTTCTATATCTGCGTCAATATCTTCTGGATTAAACTGTATCAGCTGCACTGAACCCGTTTGGAAACTAGTACCGGCTACTGATGGCTGCGTTTGCGTCGTAGTTAACATGCGAGTAATAAGCGTCTCCATATTGCGTAACCGAAGCGTACTTTCATCCGGGCCTGGCACGGGGGATCCCACTTCTGATAAAGGCGTACCTTTATCCTTGTTGCTCTCGTTGTCTGCCATTTTACCTCTTAATCGGTATTCTTGCAAGAAACGTACCGCGCACTACTTTTTATATCTGTAATTTCACGATACTTGCACACGAACACACACACCATTTGCCGGTTCTTACTCAACATGGCCGCTATCCTTTTTGTAAACGTCAAAACGTCGCCATCCGGTGAGAACCCCTTTCCTGTATCTCTGCCGAAGTATTACAGTATCAATCCTGTAGATGGCGCTAGTATTTCACCACAGTGTTAATCCTATAGATGGCGCTAGCTATTCCGCCGTCATATATATATATATATATATATTACGACAAAGTGTGCCAGAGGCAGTGGCGTAGCGTAGGGTGGGCGGCTAATTTTCACAATAAATATTTGAACCATTTCATATTTTTATCGCAACTACAAATTCGGACCGATTGAAAGGAGCACGGAATTTTTCATTACTTATTCCGTGACGACTTCGGGGAATCCCCTTTCTTTGAATGATATTTTGTAGCTACTGTTGGCAACACCGTCTATTCTGACGCGGGGATTCCCCATAGTTTATTTTGTGCTTGACCTGTATAATGCAAAATAATGATGATTGTTCTTGCCGAAAACTTATCTAGAATTAATGTATGTAATACTAGCAGGCTGGCCTGGCTCAACATGGGCAGATTTTTCATTACCGCTCCGCTCCTATTGGTCCTAGCGTGATGTTATTTATCCTATAACATTCCTCAATAAATAGGCTTTCCAACACAAAAAGAATTTTCAAAATCTGGATCTAATATCCAGAGATTACCCCCTACAACGTCATAAACACACAAACTTTACCTCTTTATAATATTAATATAGATGATAATATAGTATGCATTAAATTTAAATACCTAAATAAAAGGCCGGCAAAATTGTCTTCCGCCGTCACCTACGGCGGCCGTCACCCACGCTATGCCGCTGCCAAAATCTACGACGACGTGTACTGCACGAGACTGGGACAAAGTTTGACGTCATGTCTATACGTCTATGACTTCACTTCACTAGTGAGCGCAGTAAAGCGACACTTCTTTTGTTTTTTGGTTTAATAAATGTTTGGTTTTCTATTTAGGGTGGGGTAGATTAAGTAGAAATTAGCCATTACTAAGTTTTGTCATAGCTTATTCCTATAACCGAAATGCAAAACCTGCCTGTCATGAAAAGATCCGACTGTAGTCACCGGTGAAAAAAGGTATGCTAAAGGCATCCATGCGAAAGTCTCAGCGGCGTACTTTATTGCAATGAGTAGGAAACGCTTTTTTTTAATGCTGTAGAACAGCAGACAGGCTGACGGTCCACTTAGAATTTAGCAGTTACCGTCGCCTATGGGTGTTTGCAACGCCAGTGGCAATGCGAACACACTGCTGTCACATAACGGTACAGGAACTTGGGTCACTAATGCCGGAACACAACAACACAAGGTTATTAGGGTGGCATACTTAAGACCAAAGGTGGTCGCCATCCAGACGGGCTTGAGGCCCTACCACGTAGCCTAGGGTGGGTTGTTTTGTCGCCTTTTACGACAGGCCGACCCCGGCCGCAGAGATTAGTATTTTTTTCTCCGCCCCTGCACGGATAGAAAAAGAGAGTTGCATGTATTTTCTTATCGTTAAAAATATTTCATGTGTTTTAATTTTATTGCTAACTATAACAAAGCTCAAAAATATCTAGTGACTTGAGCTTTTTTATAAACTTTCCAAAATAAATTGTTAGTAACAAATTGTTATGAAATAAGTCATGCCTAGTTTTGTCATCATCATCTTATTGTTATCACCTATATACATATATCCTGTCTCTAGCCTGGGATCCTCTGTTAGTACTTTACACGCACTTGTTGTACCCAAACAAGTCCGTGACGTTTACATGAGAGCTTGTTACACGTAGATACGATGTTTGGCAAACTTGAGGTGCACATCCAATCTGAGATGACGAAAGTCAAATTCATGCGATATCTTCTAGTAACTATTCAGTTTTTCTTCACAGTTGTCAGTACTTGTAAATTATTTTACAATATACACAAGGCACTTGAGGTTTCCTACTAACATTAAAGTGAATATTTACTGATGTACTAGCAGTACCGTTACTAAGTTATTTCTATAACCGAAATGCAAAACCTGCCTGTCATGAAAAGATCCGACTGTAGTCACCGGTGAAAAAAGGCATGCTAAAGGCATCCATGCGAAAGTCTCAGCGGCGTACTTTATTGCAATGAGTAGGAAACGCTTTTTTTTTATGCTGTAATTTAGGCTACAATCGATCGTGTACAAATCATGTTCTTATGCTGAGGTAATATATCTCAGCACAGGAAAAAATTATATTTATTTCGCCATGCGACTATATAACGGTGCCTTCCAAGCTGTTTTATATGTGACCGACAGCCGAAGAACTGTCCTGAGCAGCCGGAGATTTTCCGAATTTCTGACGCTCGTGCCCACCGCGGACCTGCACCTGGGATATCTAACACCATTTTCCATCACCCCAAACTTAGATTGAAGGAGGTTTTTACGTATATAACACGAGCCTCTGGAATCTTCATCATCATCCCAGCGTTGTATCCCGGTTGCAGTCCAAACTTTCGCTTCGGCGCCCGAGGTCCGCTTTCCGACTTTTTCTTCTCCACTTCGCACGGAGCATCCCTGGTAGTGACCCCATTGTCACGCATATCACCCTTTACGACGTCAAGCCTGTATTTTTTGGGTCTACCCCTCCTGCCGGAGCCCGGCGGAGGCGGCATGGCTAGACATTTGTTTCCCACGTAAGCATCCGGTTGCCGTAAAACGTGGCCGTACCATCGGAGCCTTTGGAATCGTGTTCGCGAATTTTTAATATGCTTGAATATAATTATTTCCTCCCAAAGGGCAAAAAAAAATATATTTTTTCAATATATCAACAAGGAAAGAGGCTAAAAGTGGATATTGCGCCTGTATTCGATTAATCTTCTAATATCTATGCATTTCTAAGATCTATAAAATACAACAACACGAGGGGTGATCCAAAAGTAATGATGATGAAATAATAAACAGAAAACTTCATAAAATAACATTTTAAACCTAAATTTTCCTTAAAAAGAACTTGTCTTGACCATCCAAAAACCCCTTAGCAGCGGTATTTTTTTTATTTTCATGTGTAATGGAAATAATATTATCATCATTACTATACTGAATGAGTGCTCGTAATAATAATACACATAAACTAGATTATACATACATAAAAATGGACTGATGCAGAAGTAGGGTACACCAAAGATAGATGGAACGCGTAAAACATTATTTGGCGAAAGGGTGTGAATGTTGAGAAAACGACTAAAAAAGGATAGAGAGTATGCATTGTACGCAATGTAAGCGCGGTGTTAATCGTGACCGTATCGCAGTAACGGCACCGTGACCTGGTATCCCGTCCTATATAACACAGGAGGAAGTAATTTATACACAAGAGCACATCATGATATCCTCAGGTTAAGACACACTAGTAACCATCGATAGATCAGTGTTTATTGTAAGCACAAAAATAAAACAACTGACACACTTATTATACGGATAAAGTAGCATAGTATTTTTTTATTTGCCCCTGCATCCGTGCAAGAATAGTGAGCTCTGCGGCCGGGGTCGGCCAGTCGTAAAAGGCGATAAAACTCACCCTAGCTACATCGTAGGGCCCAAAGCCCGTCTGGATGGCGACCGCCTTTGGTCTTAAGTATGCCGTCATAATAACTATGTTGTTCCGGCCAAGTGGCCAATAAGTGACCCAAGTTCCTGCAGGGAAAGGCCGGGCAAATTGGATACTTTAAGGTATTTAAGGTTATAGCAAAAAAGGTATACAATACAAAAACAAAATAATTATCACAAACCAGTCTTTATTTGTTGCTCTTACAAATACGAACATCAGTTGCCATTAATATTTAAACAATAATCAACTGCAATTAAAATTTTAAAAAGTACGAAAGTTTTCGCTTTGCCCGGTACCCCGGGTAAACCGGACCCAGTACTTGGGCAAAGTGAATACCCATATTCAATCTCTGAAAACATACAAATAACTTTGATAAACTAAAAAAAACTTTACTTGACCATAAAATTAGAAAATTAAGATTGGCAATTGTCACAGGTATACCCTTGAGTGCCATCAAATGCAGAACAATCTTCGTGACACCATTGTTGACAAATGTCACATTGAATCCAATTTTCAATTGGTTTACCGTCTTCTTCTATATATATTTCACCGCAAAAAAAGCATAAAATATCCTTAAATTCTTTGGCTGTTTAACCTTTTTAGCAGTTTTTTTTGTCTTTGTCAGTCTTTGTTACTAGTCTTTTTTATTAGTCTGCTTATGTACATTTTTTGACTTATCATTCAGTCTTTTAGTAACATTCTTAACTTCATTTTTCTCATATTTCTGCTTTTGATCTTCCTTGATCGGGGTACTGGTTAATATTTCCGATTTTTGTAATTTCCGTTTACGCGTGGTCATTGGTTTGGCAGGATTTGGAATAGGTCTTAACACCAAGAGACGGTAGTGGGAGGCTAAGCATCCCGGTTTTGGATCATGTGAATTGTCACGGCTAGTATTTTGTCGAATATTTACTTCAGTCTGGCACCACTGTGTCACCTCTCTGAGCAGCTATATCTGGCCCAAAAGCGGAGACAATTCGGGAACATCCAGGTTCTGGTTCAGGTGTACATCCGTCGCTACGAATCTTTTCAGGCGTGTTAACAATGGGCGCAACAGTCTTGAAACTTACAAGATTGAGTTCTGTTTCGAGATGGAAATATTTCTGATAGAGAATCTACTGAATTTGATGGAATCTGTTCTTGATGAAGTGAAGGCGAAAGAGTTGAAGAAGTTTCTGCAAAAGGTCTGAGAATATCGATCGTTTCTAGTGAGTTTGTACTTTCTGTGCCAATATTCATATTAGACGTGCCTACAATTACAGCGGCTGGTTCGTAATCTTCGTCACCAAAAGCATATTTATTCACTGGCCAAATACCAGGCCTTTCAAACCCATGAACTGCATTTTGAGCTACTGCACTTTTCAGAAAAGCTGGTGACAAACAGTCTGGCTTCATCGTATTGATTTATTAATGCGTCCTGGGTGCGATTTTTGGAAGAAATTTACCTCCCTTTCAAAGTAAGTTTTCAGTGGGCTGTAAACCGCTACATCCATCCATCATACATCCATGGGCTGCATTTTATGAATTGTGTCATCTAAAACTGGGTAATACTTATGGCTCTCGTGGTTATCCAATAATAGAAGTATTTTTTCCTCAGGGGTAGGTGGAACATGTTCCACAAAAAAATGTATCCAATCAAAGAACACCTCACCTGAAGTCCAACTATTTGGAGTACAGGTTCCTTGAGTGCTGGGAGGCGCACCATCAAGTAGTCTGGTTTGCATCTTTTTTCTAGTGAAAATTAAGAATGGTGGGAGAAATGAACCAGCGGTATTACAACAACCTATGACAGTAGTTTTGACCACGTTCTGCACTGACGATTATGCCCACTTGTTTCTTTCCTTTCGTTGATAGCACTTTAGGCGTAAAAACGTCATTAAATCACTTTTTCATAAAAACGTCCAACTTCATGTCTGTTAAATCCTTTTGCCCTTGCAACCGATGTTGCCTCTGGAGTCCTGAGGGATATTTGATCGTGACGAGACAAAAATAACGATAGCCAATCATCTCCAGCTTTTTCGTACTTGTCCCACTTATTCGGGTAGTTCAAATTATTATTCATGGCGTAGATGAACGCTCTAAATCTTTGAATTCATGTCGAGTCGAGCCAAAAAATACAGAATCCATATCTTTATGATATATCACCAACTCTATTTCCTGATCTTCAGTGAAAACAGGACGGAATCGACCAAGTTTTGAAACAGCAATGCCGGTTTTTACATGCTTATACAAGGTTGCTTAAGCCAAACCATACTTTTTAGCTGTGATTTTATTGATACTCCAGCTTTTCACAAATTAATAGCCGTTTGCATAGCATTTTCATCCTACGCCCCTTGCTTAGTTTTTTTATATATTTATTTTCCATCTGTAACAAATAAAAGACATTTTTAGATAATAAGTCACCAATGAGAAATGGCGGGCAAAGTGGATACCATATCCACTTTGCCCGACTAGGTAAGTTTTGAGGTTAAAACATTTCATACAAAAACTAATAATTCTGACTTTCTGTTAAATATGTCATAAAAACCTATTTTAATATGCTATCGAATTAAAACATTCCTAAAAATCAAGAACTAGTAATACAGGAGAATTGATCAATGTACTTACCGGGTAAAATCAATCTTTTATTTCCGAAAACACAAATCTCCACTCCGCGGACGGGACGCGACGCGGCCCCTCGCTCGATGTTTGCCACGTACTAAACCAACATGGCCGAACGTAACAGATTAACAGTGGTGGCGTGTTGAACTAATAATTTAGGAGTGGTGGGGAGTATTCGCTTTGCCTGGGGTATCACTTTGCCCGGCCTTCCCCTTAGGTCCTTATAGGACAGCAGCGTGTTTGCGATGCCGCAAACACCCATAACCTTCTGCGTGGTCTTAGCTCCAGCTAAGTATAGGTACGGCAAACGTTGTTCTGCCATATGAATTAAAAAGAAGTAGCCAAGGTCCAATCTATGACTATACCGAAATTCATCAAAATTTGTTCAGCGATTTAGGCGTGAAAACAAAAAACCTCACTTAACAAAAATTTTGTACCCCTTTTAACGATGATTACGCGGATGAAGTAATACATAGAAAGAAAGAAAGAAAACATTTTATTTAGGACATCATATTACACACACATACATTAAACGCCGCTTAGAAAACTGTCCTAAATTGGGACTAGCTCAGCATATGATGATTTTAGATGAGCGCTGGTCTTCCGCTAGCCCCGGGGAGTAATGTCACGGACAAACGTGAAACTTTTGAAAGTTCAATAGCACAATGGCATAGAAAAGTCAACATAATACATGATTAAACAGAAATAATACATATTGAAGATATTAATTACAGTTCAAACTTCATTCCTAAAAATAACTATTTAAACATATTGAAATCTTGGAATACATTTCCAAAATAACCACATCTTAAAAAAACACATCTTTATAAGTACTTGACAAGAGATTCATTTAAAATTAATATAAAAAAGAAACTATTAATGTAGTACAAATAATAGCTGACGGCCCGCTTAGAATTTAGCAGTTATATCGGTAACTGCTAAATTCTACTGCTTAGGCATCGGCCTATGGGTGTTTGCAACGCCAGTGGCATCGCGAACACGCTGCTGTCCCATAAGGGTGTACCTTTCTGGGAGTATGTTTCTGTAGAAACTTGGATCATTAATGCCGGAACACAACACAAGGTTATTATGGCGGCATACAGACCAAAGGTGGTCGCCATCCAGACGGGCTTGGGGCCCCACCACGTAGCTAGGATAAGTTGTTTTGTCGGCTTTTACGGCAGGCCGACCCCGGCCGTAGAGTTTAGTATTATTTCTCCGCCCCTGCACGGATAAAAACAACAACGGATTGACGATTCGGAGGTCTGTCTGTTTTTCAACTATAACAAAGCGGATTTTTGGCCTCGGTATATGACCATGGATGAAACCTGGATACACTATTACACTCCAGAGTCAAAGCGCTTGTCAGCTGAATGAGTTGAGGCAGGTGGAAGCATTCCAAAGCGACCAAAGACAACAATCGGGTGGCAAGGTATGGCATCAGTATTCTGGGATGCGCATGGTATTTTGTTTATCGACTGTCTTGAGAAAGGAAAATGGATCAATTCTGAATACTATACAGCGTTATTGGACCAATTGAGCGAAGAAATAAAGAAAAAACGGCCCCACATGGCAAAGAAAAAGCCACTGTTCTACCAAGACAATGCACCATATCACAAATCAATGGCGCCGATGGTGTATGAATTGCACTTCGAATTGCTGTCCCACCCTTCGTATTCGCCAGATTTGGTTCCCAGCGATTACTGGCTGTTCGCAGACCTGAAAAGGATGCTCCGAGGAAGTTATTACCGAAACTGAGGCCTATTTTGCGAGCAAAGATCAGCGTTCTATACACATGGTATCGTGAAGTTAGGAGCGTTAGGACGACGCCTTAGATGGAAATTATGTCGATAAATGAAAACGAATTTTGGGAAAATTTTGTTTTCTTTCTTAGTCCGGAAACTTTTTGATCAATGTGTTATATGAGATAAGAAAATGGAAGAGCAGGACAGCTGCAATTCTGAACTATCGTATGAAACAACTTAGCTCAACGGTAAATAATGGTTTTAGCTCGATATCTGAACAAGAATACAACAAATTATCATTAATTTAACTCCTAGTAACGTAAAACTAGCGCACTTTCCGTGCAGGGGCGGAGTAAGAATACTATAACCTCTGCGGCTGAGGTCGGCCAGTCGTAAAAGGCGACAAACAACCCTAGCTAGATAGTAAGGCCTCAAGCCCGCTTAGATGGCAAACACTTCTGGCATTAGTGACCCAAGTACCTGTATCCCTGTGGGACAGCAGCGTATTCGCGTTGCCCCCGGCGTCGCCTACATCAATAGGCGATGGTAACTGTTTACTATTAAGTGGGTATTTCATCCGTGCAGGGGCTGAGGAAGAATACTAACCTCTGCGGCCGGGGTCGGCCTATCGTAAAAGGCGACAAAACAACCCACCCTACGTGGTAGGGCCTCAAAGCCCGTCTGGATGGCGACCACCTTCGGTCTTAAGTATGCCGCCATAATAAACTTGTGTTGTGTTCCGGCATTAGTGACCCAAGTTCCTGTACCCTTATGGGACAGCAGCGCGTTCGCGATGCCACTGGCGTTGCAGACACCCATAGGCGAAGGTAACTGCTAAATTCTAAGCGGGCCGTCAGCCTGTCTGCTGTCCTACAGCAATAATAAAAAAGTGGGTCGTCAGTCTGTCTGCTGTTCCTCAACAAAAAAAACTATTCGATTCTTATTTTCGGGATGGGAGGGAGGATTTCAGGCGAAAATTGCTCTACTCTAAAAACAAAATTAGCCGCATTTATTCTATCTTTTGTTTTATACAAAATGCAGACGGATTATCAAAGGGACATGACGTAAAAAGCGTGATATTGACCTGTGAGTCAATAATTCGGGTATCTAGTTGACAGCTGGAATCACTCGCAAAAGGTCCCGTCCTTTATTTACTATATTGTGGTGGGTGGCATTATCACGACCTCGCCTGCTCACGAAACAAAATACGCGGTAGAGTACGGATCCCGAGGCGACCCGGATCACAGTTTGGTCGTCTCCCGATAGTCTGTCGCGTTCGTTCTTTCGTCGCACACTGACGTCCGTACGTGAGACCGTAATTCTCACGTACGGATAGTTTAATTCCAACCCAAAACCTCTTCAATATTAAGGGAATATATTTTAGACTAGCTGTCCCCGTAACTCCGTCCGCGTGGAATAGTGACTTAGGGCAACATTTTTTGGATAAATCTTAGAATTTATTTTGAATTACATAAACCATAAAAAACCCTAAAATATAAATAAATGAAATATGCAAACAGTCAGTGTTACAAAACCTACAAGGTCTAGTCTAAGCTGAACCCTATTTCATATTATTGATGATATAAACCTGAGGTCAACTTAAATTGGAATATAAAATTTCCGAAACATCATTTTTAACAAAAACTTTTTTTTTTCTAAAATAAAAATAGCCTAAGTTACGCCTTGTTACATCAGCTATCTGCCAGTGTAAGTGCCGTCAAAATCGGTGCAGCCATTTCAGAAATTAGCCGGAGCAAACAGACAAAAATTGTAAAAAATGTTTTGGTATATGTACCGTGTATACGTCCGAATGCACTTAGTAAAAAGCGGTTATTATAATATTACAAACAGACACTCCAATTTGATTTATTTGTATAGATAATTTAGAATATATAATCGTACATAATTGAAAGCTAAAATATCTTCAAACAGAATCATTTTAAACTTAAATGAAATCGAATATAACATGCTATTATTAGAGTTTCACAAAAGGAACTAAAATACGATATAAGTAAGCCTCCGCGGTGTACATATTCCTAATGATAAAATTAATTAAAATAGCCTCCATGCAAATTATACGAGTTTATGGAGCCCTTAATGTACAACTTCGACTCGCACTTTATCTGTTTTTTGTGACTGTTACAAGATATATTTATATAATTTTTTAATTTTTTGTTACAGTACAGATGAAGATGCTCGGCAAGCGATGATGCTCGACGGGGGGAAAATTAAGGAGATTCAAGTTAAGTTACTCCTTAGTTCTCGCTCTGAAATGCACAAAGTAATCGAAGCCGCCCGTCAAAACGTGCCTCTCATCAGCCTGACCTCGACCGCTCCAGTGGTTAATGCCCCTCCCGTGGCTGTACCAGCTCCCGTCATAAATCCAGCTCCTCAACCAACACCAATGCCATCTATAAATCCTTTCTCTTCGGCACTGGGATCCAACTCTCTAGCCAATTTCGGTATTCCCGGGTTAGGAAGTCTTCAGGAAATACCCCAGCCAGCGGTTATAGAGCCCCCAGCTCCCATGATGAGCCCCGAGGCCAACAATACGCACCTGCAAGACGAAAAAGAGGAAGACAAAGTTGAACAGAAACGAAGTAGAGACAGGCGCCGCTCTAGGTCCAAATCGAGATCTAGAGATAGAGATCGCAAGGATAGGAAAAGAGATAGGCGCGATAGGTCGAGGTCCAGAGACAGAAGGCGGAGAGATAGAAGCCGAAGCCGCGACCGGAGAGAACGCAAAAGGGACAGAAAAGACCGTAGTAAATCCAGGGATAGATCGCCATCTAGGAGATCCCGAGACAGGCGCAACGAGCGCAAATCTCCTGCTGCATCACACGAGGGTGGTTTCGACAGTCATAGTGATATATCTCAACCAGCCTTCGAAAACACAGTTAACCGTTTGCTACCGGCACCTATACAGCAAAGCAGCACAAACGGCCCGCTTGGCACAAATGATTCCTTGAGTCGTTTTAACGATCCGACAATCGCGGAGGCTTACAATAAACTCCAAGAACTGGGAAAGAAACGCAATCCGAACGCGTTTCAAGGTGATCAGCAGAACGGTATCCCGAAACCCAGTCCTCCTGCTCGAGCTGGGTTCGCTGGGGCTGCCAATAATTCATCAAAAAGAGAAGGAAGAGTTACAAGATTCGATGCCGATCAGCAGCGCGAATGCTGTGTTGCCATTCGCAACGCCTCTAAGCACACCAGTTATGGGGACGTGCGCCGCTTCTTTCCTTATCTAATCGACAAGCACGGCATCAAAATGATTAATGACAATATGGGACGTCGCACTGGAACCATTTACGTAAAGTTTTGCGAATCGAGATCCAGACAGTTGGCGTTGCAAAAAAAGAATGTCGAGCTGAAAGGGGCGATGGTGACTGTAGAGGCGTTAGACGATGAAGCGTATGACTCGGCTGTAGATTCATATATGCCATATCGCGAGGAGAATGATGAGGATGACGTGAATCTTGTCATCGCAGATCATGACGAAATGTCGCAACCGAGCTTTAACGTTCTAAAACTAACCGGTTTGCCCAATTTCGTCAAAGAACATGACTTAGTCAAAACGTTTAGCGACTTCTCTCTGCTCTCCATCATAATAAGAGAATGCAGATTGACTCGCTCCAAAATTGCTTACGTACAATTCGCAAAGCCAGAAGAAGCACGGTTGGCCATGCAGAAAAAGGATAGCTACATGTTTGGCAGGCGGCATCCAACTATTACTTCTGTAACAAATGAGGAGTTCGAAAAGGAAAAATCGTCGCAAGGTGAAAAAACTTCTGAACAGAAACATGTTGAGAATCGGGAACAGATGCTAGAAGCCTCGATGCCGCGTGATCCTCGCCAAAGACGGCAGTTCGACACGGTATCGTCCACGCAAGGCACCCCGCCTCCCCTTTTGCAAACTCAATCATCCATACAGCCTGCTCCCTTCTTTGGAGCTCCATTCGCTCCTCAACAAGGCTTTCCACAGACCTTTGCAACCCCTTCCTTCGGTGGTTTCCCAGGGCCAGCATCCTTGGACCCGCGAACGGCGGCTTCTAATTGGGTCAACAGGCCGAGCTTCCCGAAATCACTGGAACAGAAAAAGAAATCTGTGACGACCCACGTTATATCCACCGATATGGAAGATCAGCCGCTCGACTGCGTGTTGATGAAAGGACTGCCGCGGCATGCTACCGACAGGACCATCGTGACCTTCTTAGCTGGTACCGGTGCCGTGCCCGCAAGAATACACCTGATGCTTGATGGTACCGGATCACCCTCAGGCGATTGCTTCTGTGAATTCCGTACAGCGCAGGAGGCAAGAATGGCTGCCGCCAAGCACGGCAGTGAATTGGAAGGTTGCCGAGTGACTGTGGACTTGGTTACGCGTAGTGTTGTCGACGAGGCGTTGGAGGGACCCAAGGTACCAGACTCCCAAGAAATGCCAGTAAGTGGGACTAACCCAATGGCGCAACAGTTCTTCGAACCGATGCGGGGAGGATTTTTGCCACGGGGAGGTTTTCGAGGCAGAGGTGGTTTTGACCGCGGCTTCCGAGGTGGGTTTGAAGGAAGAGGCGCCTTCAGAGGGCGCGGGGTCTTCGAACGGGGTGGTTTCCATGAACGCGGTCGTGGTTTCGATCGGGGCCGTGCGCGGGGATTCGGGCGGGGTCGCGGCGCTCCGGCTTCCATGCCTGGCTCCTTTGAGAACGGCCGCACCGAAGAGGAGACTGACCCCGCGCTTGAAGACTTCGGTGCCCCGGGTTGCGTGGTCTCCATGGAGAATGTACCTTTTCGGGCGTCTATCGATGAGATCCTCAGTTTCTTTTCCGAGTTTGAGCTCACTCAGGACGACGTGATCCGGCGATACAACGAGCGAGGCCAGCCCACGGGAGACGCGCGGGTGGCCTTCCGCACCCCCTTTGACGCCCAGAGAGCGGTTAAAACGAGACACATGGACACTATTCACGACCGTAGAATAAGCTTAGGAATACTCTAGCATCGGGCTGAAATTGAATCGGACACAGAAGTGACTTTCGATGAATATTTCAGTGAATGAAGTGTTCGGTTAGAATGGACGTACGTATAGTTTGCAAACCCACCGTGGAAACGGGACTGTACTTATTGTAAGAGCATGCAATTTCAATTGCATTAGAATATTTTTAGGTAAGAACGTAGGTTTAAAATTTTTGTAAACCTGCGTAACGTGGAAGGTAATTTAAATGTGTGAGGGCGGCGTAAGAAAACTGACCCTTGCGGCCGTGGTTGGCCTGTCGTCAAAGGTGACAAAACAACCCAGGCTAGAGGGTAGGGCCCGAAGGATGGCAACCATACCTGGTCTCGAAATATGCCGACCAGTGATCCAGACCCAAGTTCCTGTACCCTTATGGGACAGCAGCGTGTTCGCGATGCCACTGGCGTTGCAAACACCCATAGGCGACGGTAGCTGCTAAACTCTAAGCGGGCCGTCAGCCTGTCTGCTGTCCTACAGCATAAAATAAAAAAGATTCCCCCGCGGACACAGCGTGACACGCTCCTAGCATCGAAAGCATTGGGGCGACGGTAACTGCTTATTATTTAAGTGGTGAGCCTTCTGCTGTTCCTTAGTAGTAAAAAAATATGTTAAGTGGTTTAAATAAAAAAAGAAACTATTAGAAAAGCATTTTATTTTATCTAAAAACGTAAACCATGACGGCTACTTGCACCATATACATCATTAAGATTATAATATTTACTATATTAGAACACGCCTCCTTAAATTTATAATGTTAATCTTTTACTTAAACAATATTTAATTTAAATCAATCTTAGGCATACTAAATTAATCTTAACACTAATTTGTTTTTCAAAAATTTTGCCTTGTCCACAGTTTTAGTTAACATATCTGTTAAATTAAATTTTGTATCAATTCTTTTCGTAGTTCTCTTTTATATAATGTTGCTGCACTTCGATGTGCTTTGAATTTTTTGTTAAGTTACCGTATTAGGAATTGCATCTGAATTATCTTAATACAGTTTTATTGGTTCAATAAATTTTACCTCAATGTTTCACTTAGCAAGTTTCTAATAATAAGTACTTCTGTCACTGCAAAATATTCTGCGAAAGTTCATTTTGTCACTGTATTTTGTTCATGTGTTATCCAAAAAATTAAGGTTTCCAAACAATCTAATTATAAAACCTAATGTAGATTTTCTATCTACGTTATCTTCTGCGTGTCAGAATCTACTATACAATCTAATATTTCAGTGTTTCTATTATCATACTCGTATTAGTACGTTAACTTGAAATCCTTAGTCTTATACAAATATTTAAAGATTCTCATTGCATATTTGTAATTTGTTCGGTTGTAACATCTTTGATATTAATTAAATAATTAACACTGTACGGTATATCTGTCCTTATGCTTGTACTAATATGCAATAATTCGCCTATTATATTTGTGTACTTTATACTTTCAGCCAAGGATTCAATAAATTTTGTTTAAGTGCATTTTATTTTTATCATCTCTGTAATAAATGTATGCCAATATATCTTTTAATTTTTCCTAAATCTTTCATTGCTAATCTTTCCTTTAAACTAGTTTTACCTTTCTTCTATTTTATTTTTATCTTTACAACAAATAAGAAAATCATCAACAAATATATAATACATATTATATATTTGATCTTTGCTTTCTCTGTTTACATATAAACAGTAATCATTACTTGTAATAAAATTCAATTTTTTAATAAATTTATCGGAATAATCATATCTAGGTCTTTCTTTGAGACCTTTGAGAGCCTTTTGCAATTTGTAAATTTTATTGTCTCCAGTTTCATACCCTTTCAGTTGACTTATAAACACTTCTGACTATACATGTCCATTTAAAAAAGCTGTCTCAACATCCATTTGTTCAATGAATAATTTATTTTTACAACTGTGTGACAATAAAATTTTCAATGTTTGTATTTTTCAGAATAAACATTTTGCTGGATTCCTCTCACAACTAATCTAGCTTTATAAACATTATTGCTTTTCTTTTTAAAGACCCACTTAACATCAATAACCTTTTTATCTTTTGGCCTTTCATCAATTTCTGTGAAGAAGTCAAAAGCTAGTAAAGTCAATTGCTTTTGACTTATATTATTATATACAGCTATGTTCTTTGATTTATTTAATCCATAATAATTTTGTAGTTTAACCAAATGATGTAGGCCACCCCTAAGGATTACTTACGACGGTTTTTTCGTACGGCGATTACTAGCCCTTAGTGGACTGTATTAAATATTCGGGGAAGGCTCCATTGAAATAAAAGGGCGTTTACTTCATAATCTGCAGGCGAATGCGGTCCGGGCTGCGGTTCCAGAGAGGGGTATTTCTTCCTTGGTTGCTTCCTTTTGTTGGGTGCTCAGAAGTCGCAAGCGACTACCCATTTTCTCAAATTTGCTCAAAATCGGTCCAACTTTTATCCTACTCGTCTCCACTCTGCCACCGTGTTACCCGACCTCACCTACTCAACTTTATTTTTCATTCAACAAAATGACGCTGAAGCGAATGCTCTCGCGGACGCTATCCTCGACGGTACGGGTACGATAACCCGACGGTACGGTACGGGTACGATAGGTTTAGTTTAGAGATGTGATATGTTCACAATCACACAATACAAAAATAAACGTAGAATAGATGTGTTGCAGTTGCAGGGGTTTCTTTCGCCGTTTCTTCTCCCCCAGCTATAAACACTCCGAAACGGCAGTAGATTATACCTAGTCAGGTCATAAGTATTGTCACACAGTAAAAACTTTTCTTTTAGAATGCTGGCCACAAAAAAGTTTAATGAATTAGAATTTCGAATTGTTCATGAAAATAAAAATGTATAACTTTTAGAATTTTACTCATTTTTAAATATGGAGTGGACGCTTAAAGAAGACCGTGTTGCAGTTATTGCGTTGTATCGTTGCGGTTACGCGCCAATTCAAATTTTTAACATACTGAAAAATTTGAATATTACCAAAAGATTCGTTTATCGTACCATCAAACGATACAATGAAGACTCTAGTGTAGATGACAGGTCAAGAAGTGGTCGCTCTCGGTCTGTTAGGACTCCAGCAGTGATAAAAGCTGTGAAGGCACGAATTCAAAGAAATCCCAAACGTAAGCAGAAACTGTTGGCCCTTCAGATGGGGTTAAGCAGAACCACGGTGAAAAGGGTGTTAAATGAAGACTTAGGGCTTCGGGCATATCGAAGAAAAACAGGACATCGTTTGAATGCTCGTCTAATGGACCTGAGACTGAAGAGATGCCGCGCTTTGTTGAAGCGGTACGCGGAAAAAAATATCGGGAAATTCTTTTTTCGGATGAAAAAATGTTTACCGTAGAAGAGAGCTACAACAAACAAAATGATAAGGTGTACGCACACAGTAGTGAAGAAGCGAGCAACCGTATTCCGCGTGTCCAACGAGGTCATTTTCCATCCTCGCTCATGGTATGGTTGGGAGTTTCTTATTGGGGCTTAACAGAGGTACATTTTTGTGAGAAAGGTGTAAAAACGAATGCTGTTGTGTATCAAAATACAGTCCTGACGAACCTTGTGGAACCTGTTTCTCATACCATGTTCAATAACAGGCACTGGGTATTCCAACAAGATTCGGCGCCAGCTCATAGAGCGAAGAGCACACAAGACTGGCTGGCGGCGCGTGAAATCGACTTCATCCGGCACGAAGACTGGCCCTCCTCCAGTCCAGATTTGAATCCGTTAGATTACAAGATATGGCAACACTTGGAGGAAAAGACGTGCTCAAAGCCTCATCCCAATTTGGAGTCACTCAAGACATCCTTGATTAAGGCAGCCGCCGATATTGACATGGACCTCGTTCGTGCTGCGATAGACAACTGGCCACGCAGATTGAAGGCTTGTATTCAAAATCACGGAGGTCATTTTGAATAAACTTTAATGTCATAAGAATCTATGTTTTGTTAAATTCATTTTGGTATATGAATGGTTACATAATGAATAAACTTGTTACAATTATTTTACATTAAACATGTGACAGAACTTATGACCTGACTAGGTAATAGGATCGGCCTCACCGGTGAAGCCGATAGTCCCCAATTTAATAATATTCTTACCATTCTAAATTGTCCCCGTGCAGCGGTCGAGCCGGAAACGCGCCTCACAGGAGCTTATTTGCGAGAGTAAGCGGGGGTGTGTGCCCTTGTTATACGACCAGAACTTTACCTGACCCATAATAATGCCAGGGATCGATCCGGGACTTACTGCTAGAAGAGGACCATCCCTATTATTTAAACAATGCAAATTACTAACTTAAATCTACTTAGATAATTTGCTCCCATTATATTTCATAAGGGATGTATTTAGTCATATTATTCCCCTACGTACTCATGATAATGCACATAAAATATGGTCTAACACGTCCCCGAATAAAACACATAAAAATTCAGTTTTAAAAATTACGTAAATAGCAATAACTCTGATCATTTTACAGATATTATATAGGCTTTAATCGACTTCACATCAAGTGCAGAGAATATGATGGTCGGGGGCCAAGCCGGATGCTTCCTTCCCGCTAACACAAGGCCACTCGTCGATGGAAGATGGCGATCGGCCGTCTTAGTAATCGATCGCTTGATTGTTACGATATCTAAGAAAGTCTGGGTTGCAACTGAGATTTAGACTGGCTTAGTGAGCGCCTGCGCAGATAATTCGCAGCGAACCACAATGTAAGGGCCGAGTCACACCGGAATGGCAGCGGCCGGCAGCGTCGCGGCGAGCGCTTTCAGTGTGAAATAATTTTAAACTTTATCTACATACTTAAAAGATCAGTATCGCTTGAAAAGGTCGCGATGCAGCCGCCGTCCGGCCGCGGTGAAGCGAACAGCCGCGCGCCACGTGCGTCTTGAGCTTTTTCAAGCGATACTGATCTTTTATATATGTAGATAAAGTTTAAAATTATTTCACACTAAAAGTGCTCGCCGCGACGCTGCCATTCCGGTGTGACTCGGCCCTTAAGGTGTCGCAATCGCCGTCACAGAATCGTTCCTACCATGCAACTCTTGAGTCTCGGGCTTTTCAGTTTATCGCCAACTAATACCTATGCTGAAATTATCTGTGTGTGCTCTTTGCCTGTAGGAGAGCGGACGGGATGACATTAAAAATCCTTTCACTGTTGGGAATCTACATTATCCCCGAGTGAAATAGGCTATATTATATTTTCAAAAAAATTAGGGATCCTTACTAAAACTCCAATAATGTTACCCAAGGTGTATAAAAATTACCTAAAATATTATTTACATCGCGTGCGCTGCGAAAACTATTAATGATAGAAACTATTTATGAAATAAAATAATGTACTACGACTTTGCATAAAACGTCATTATTTATAAAAAAAATGTCGCGACAGCATGTCTAACTGTTATAGTTATGCCAAAATAAGTGTCTTTTTATTTTAAAAACTTAATTGAAATGCCACTACTAGAAAAAGCTCTTTATTCGTATCTTGGTATTAATCCTTATCAAAATATACTTCATATTCAAGACTGCTTCAATACCTTTATATAACTTTTTGAATTATTCAATTCGGACATTCCATTCGAAAGATATCACGAGTTTAAAAATGTAATGTAACGTGACGCTAATTTCCGTTTCATCCGTAAAAATGTTACCCTCATACGCCCAAAGAAGTTTCAACTTCAAAAATTGGATAAATTTTAGATGGAATTTACATATAAAGCAATTTCCACCAAATTAGACCGATTTTAATCTAAGGTTGAGTATAATAAAACATTCAGATAGTACAATTGTTTAATTAAAACAATATTACACAAACACAGCTTACATAATTATATAGGAATAATTTAAATAAAACAAAATCAGAAGCAAATAAATTTACATTTTATTTAAAAACTAGCTGTGCCCGCTACTCCATCCGTGTGGAATAGTGACTGGGCAACATTTTTTGGATATATCTTATGTTTTGTTTTGGATTACAAACCCTAAAATATAAATAAATCGGTGTTAACGAATGCAACTGTTACGCCATGCGCCTTCGGAATACGTGCGTTCGAACCTACAAAGTCCAGCCGAAGCTAAACTCTATTTAATATGATTGATGATATAAATCTGAGGTCAACTTAAATTAGAAATCAACCTACATAGTCCAGCCTAAGCTTAACCCTACTTCATATGATTGATGATATAAATCTGAGGTCACAACTTAAATTGGATATGTAAAAATTCCGAAACTGATAATTTTGAACCAAGACTATTTTATTCTAAAATTAAAGTAGCCTAAGTTACTCCTTGTTACGTCAGTTATCTGCCAGTGAAAGCCCCATCAAAATCGGTTCAACCATTTCAGAGATTAGCCGGAACAAACAGACAGACAGACAAAAATTGTAAAAAATGTTGTTTTGGTATATGTACCGAGTATACATAGTAAAAAGCGGTTATTTTAATATTACAAACAGACACTCCAATTTTATTTATTTGTATTTAAAAACTTCATATAATTAGGCTTAAACTAATCTGTCGTTACATCCAGTATACATATGCATAATACAATTTTTCCATTTCATTATTGAACGCATTCAAGCATATTATCGAAGCATTTCTTATATAGCCTGCGGAGGGAAGGCAAAGAAAACCGTCTTTTTTATTACTGGAAAACAGGCTGATGACTTACTTAATAGTATGCAGTTACCGTCGCCTACAGGTGTCAGTAACGTTAGGAATACGCTGTTATCTGCATATGAGTAAAGTATTCTTATAACGACCCAGCTTCCTGTACCTCTATGAGACGGTAGCGTGTTCGCGGTGCCCCTAGAGTTGCAAACATCCATAAGCAACGGTAAATGCTTCCTACTAAGTGGGCCGTCAGCTTGTCTGTTGTTCCCCTGCAATAAAAAAAGGATCATGTTTCAATAAAAAAAAATTGATTTTTGTATATATTTTCGATCTCAGCGTACTTCACACTGTCATCAATTACTAACTTCATCACATCCGATACTAGCGACATTCCGGATTTTGTAATATCATTTAAAAGTGAAAACTTTTTGTCTGAGACCAACGAGATGGCACTCCTTGCTTCCCTCCATATTATATAGCCTCTTACAACCAATTAATTTCACATAATTTCTATTTATTAATTTGTTACAAGTTTCTTTCAAGTTTAATATAGAATATTTCCAATCTATTATAGGCAACGTAACCTAAAAACAAGGCTGGGTACACATGGCTGTGTACAATAAAAACAATATTTTAAAGTATTTAAATATAAAAAATGAGGAAAATGCAGCTTTCGATTAAGATTTAATGTTTAGACCAGAGTTCATTCTAACCGGCCACGGAGTGAACCTACTAGTAGTGTAGTGGCAACATACACATACATATGTAGTGTCTAATAAGATATGTGGGATAATAAATCTACATTCATAGGTTCTGTGATAAATGGAAAGCTTTTAAAAAATTTCGCCAGTGGCCTAGCATGATTTTTATTTTCTTATGCCGAAATAATAAAAAAAGATATTGTGACAATTTAAACAGCGCCATCTAAATTCAAAGTAAGCAGTAGAGCGCTTGTGTTGTGGGTATTAGACAACTGATGACTATTTTTATATTTTGCTTTTGTAAATGATATATGTACAACACCCAAACTTGGGACGGGAATCGACCCCGTGATCCCCGCGTGCGAAAACTTTTGCGTGACGGAAGATGTCTTAATATTTTTTTTATAAATTCATCTTTATTCATAAAATCATATGTCCATATAAAACAACCGTGTATACCCATTCATTGTTATTTTAATATTAAATTTAGACCATAATTCACAAAAACCATTGTATAAATTTACTCATTAATACACACACTTTTTCTTATATTATAACAAAAAAAAATACAAAATAAATAAACAATCAACTACAAATCTAGCGAAGTTTTAAGTCATAATAAAGTACAACAAGTTTCAAAACGAATGTATACATATCAAAAGAATGTATATAGATTTCAAAAGAATGTAAATACATTTTATATAAGAAACTATAAATGGAAAGTTTAGAAATGCAAACCAGCAAGAGATCAGACTTGAAATAGAAATAACATTCAGAAATATTTAATCTATGCAAAGTTGGTACATGATGCAATTGTCAATCGTAATGTTAGGATGAAAAATAAATTAATAGTCATACTATTATACTGTGCAGTACATCCCCAGATTAAACCAATTATATCACCTAGCGAGTAATAAAAGACAACGATTAAATAAATAAACTGGAACAATTCGCACAGCGCCATCTGAGGATCTCAAAGGAAGCAGCAGGGCGCTTGCGCAATTTGGTACTCGACAGTTGATACACTACTTATATACTTTTCTTTTGTAAATGAAAACACATAAACTCAGCATGGACATCGTTCCATTCTATGAGTGAACTATTGCGCCACGAAGGTCGAATTAAACAGAAAATATATTACTAAAAATGTATACTTAATTCACAGACAGCAAGGATGTATCATACGAATATTTCAGGAGGTGGGCCTTGTAAAAAAAATGCAATACCTATTTTTTGAGCCTCTGTTCACGGCAGTATCGTGGCAGCGTCCAAAGCCTTGCAAAAAGTACCTCGGACTCGGGAGTATACTTTGACGTACATAAGAATAACATTATTTCTATTGTATTGGGAAGAACATATGAATAAATGTTTGTATACTTTTTCTTTTTTGTATATACACAAAAGGTAACAAACTACATACATAGTATGCCCCAAACAACAATTATTATGTAAATGGTATGACTATTCTTTAACTATGAAGTAAAATATATAAATTTCACTAACAACGCATGAAAGACGTTTTTTGAAAGCGGTTGTATCTTCACTTTAGATACCCCCTTGTTGTTTTCCTCCAGTGACCTTCCTTTATTCCCAAAAAAAAGCTAATCATCTTTTGCTGTCTGTGACCTAATTGGCCAATTAAATTTGTAAGAAGTTATTATCAAGTAAAACATGAAAATCCGAATAAATCAGAAAATCCGCTCGAAGGACCAATAACCTTAATATACACACAAGACCACTTTTATACTTAAATTAATAATACACATCCAAAATATACAATATGTTGACTATTATTATATTATAGCTTTCAGATAATAAGAATATAATTATTATTATTACAAAAGCTGAATCTTCTGATCACTAGTAAATAGATTATTGTAAATTAATTTGCATTTATATTTCGAGTATTATTAACAATACTAAATATGCTGGGACAATTTACACAGCGCCATCTAGTCCCAAACTAACCACCAGAAATCTTGTTTTATGGATATTAGACAACTGTTATATTATTATTACTTATATACTTTTTTGTAAATAAATATATAAACATCCAGACTCACGGTGGAAACGAACATGTGCCCGCAGGCATTCCGTTTTCTACCAGATATATCTTGTCTACCACCAAAAAAAAAGAATGAAGGTAGAATATAAAAATTTATATTAAATCAGTGGGAATATATTTTTTCATTAGAATAAATATAAGAGAATTAATATTACTAGTAATCAGACGATTAATTTACTAATATATATATATATATATATATATATATATATATATATATATATATATATATATATATATATATATATATATATATATATATATGTATGTATATATATGTATATATATATATATATATATATATATATATATATATATATATATATATATATATATATATACAACTAAACGCCATGTCTGTGACGTCACCACTGGAATCATAGTAATAAATGAAGTTTCTAAAATTACTTCAATCACTTTTTATTATATAATAGCGGTTCCCGCCCACTTTATCCGTGGCAAGAAAACACACTGTTTCTTAAAACTTTGATAACTTTATATTAAATGAAGATATCGCGATATTTTCTAGTGTCTAAGAAATAAACTTACAAAATTTAATTGAAATCTATCCAGTAGTTTTGCCGTGATGCGCGCACAACTGCAGACCTCGTGGAGGCGCGTGTGTGTGCTTCTCGTTGAAATTTCATCAAACTCGAGTGACTTGGTTTTTAAATTCCCTCTGGCGGAACGACTACGATCTATGGTAGCGACTACGCTAAAAACCATATATCGAAAAACCGATAAATATCGATATATTGACGCCTAAAAATATCGATATCGACGATACACATCAGTGTATTAGTTATTTCAAACGTTCGTCTATAACAACGTCTGTATTACGGACGATAAACCGATCGATATATCGATATTTATAAAAAATTTGCATTCTACATATTCGCTAAACGTTTGATATAACTAAAATTACATTGGATTTCTATAAGCTTTTAAAAAATGACGAAATATTGGTAAATATCGATATATCGGCTTACCAAACCGATATATGAATATCCACCTAGTTCGATATACATATATTGATACTTTTAAAATCTTGCATCCCTAGTAGCAACGCGGTCTACTGGTTTTCTCGCTTTTTATCGGGACCCGCGGGCGCACCGCGTCTTCGATGAACTGCTTTTTAATTGTTTTAATTATGAGCAATACATTGTGATTTTTTTTTTCTGTTTTATTGCTGTAGGACAGCAGATAGTCTGACGACCCACTCAGAATTTAGCAGTTACCGTTGCCAATAGGTGTTTGCAACACAAGGGGCATCGCTAACACGCTGCTAACCATGTAGTGATACTGGAACCTGGTCACTAATGCCGGAACACAACACAAGATTATGGCGGCGTACTATAGACCAAGGGTGTGGTTGCCACCCAGACTAGCTTGGAGCTCTACCACCTAGCAATTAGTTAACCTAGTGGTAATTTGGACTATTATTATTACTACCTACGCCTCTGATTCGACATACCCACATTATCAAGCATGAGTTCTAGTGAAGGGCTTCCCGCGCTTCTATATGAAATATAAAAACAATGAGGAATTATTATCCCACTGAGATATCCCACTACTGGGGTCTCACCTCCCCCAAAAAGAGCAGAACAGACGCCATAATAGGAATCGAATCCGTGATTACTGGGTCTGTGTACAGAAATCCGTGCAGGGGCGGAAAAAGAATTCTGACCGCTGCGGCCGGGGTCTTTATCGTGGGGCTAGCTACGTAGTAGTGCCCCAAGTCCATCTGGATAGCAACCACCCCTGGTCTACGTATGCCGCCATAATAACTTTGTGTTGTATTCCGGCATTAGTGACCCGAGGTTCTGTACTCTTATGGGATAGCAGCGTGTTCGCGATACCACTGGCGTTGCAAACACCCATAGGCGGCAGTAACTGCTAAATTTTAAGTGGACCGATAGCCTGTTTGATGTCCTACAGCAATAAAATAAAAAAAACATGTAATAGCAAAACTATGACGTCACTTATTTAGTATAAAATATATCTATATCAATATGTATGTGTATACAACAATATGATTGTAGCAAAGGTTTTTTTTAATAAATTCAGTGACAAAGTAAAAAAAAAAACAGTAAATCAAACTATAGACTGTTTTATAATAATTTATATAAATTCATGTTTATACAAATTATAAACATGAATGGAGTTTTAGACATATTCTAAAAATCCCTACAGTTTTAAGTTTCCCGTCACAGACATGGCAACATTTAATTATTATTTAGAATGGTAACATCAATAAACCACAGTATAATAAATATTCAGCAGATCAATGACCTTGTTTTTAAGAAATTCTCATAAACTATATTATATACAAGATATTGTGAAGCGTCCTAGATCTTGCATGCAACCTGCAATCCTTGAATGCAACTTGTGCTGCGATCAGATAAAGGCCAGTCAGTATCTCGGCTTATACCATAATCGCACCTCTAAAGAAACTTGAAAACTCACAATCTTGAGAAGATAACAATAACGTCTGTGTGGTAGAAAAGAGAGGGCGCTTTCCAATAAGATCAACATCAGAATGCTATGGGAATCACCCTAGTTCTCTGTCCAAATGGCTGAGAACAAAAATTTCTGGAGTCTAGAGATGGCCAATATGGCTCCCCAGTCACGTTTCTCAGTCATGAGGTCACGACAACAAAGAAAAACCATATCATTTATACTGTGGTTAAACATTATAATTGAAAGCATACAAACAACTATAAAAGCCGACTACGTGGTCCCTGTAAGTTGTATCATTTCCTGGGATTATAATTCGAAAACATCGGTTGAAAGGTAAAATTCATTAAAAAAATCTATCTACCTCCAAACCATATACAGTCGCCTTAAGTCCAGTAGTAGCTTCACAAATCTCATCAGAAAAACTCGCGGTTACGACCTTTTTCCATAACATTTTTCACACACACATACGATCTCGTATATCGTACTCTTTCATCGCTATCTAGTCAGAAAGAGTGCGATATATGACACTTTGCCTCAGTGACAAGCCTGTCATGGTGAAATCACTCCCACGTGTATACGCGCAGTACCATGCGAATACGATCTTTAACTGCTACTGGATTTTATGACACGACCGTGTATCAATATTTGTGACGTATGCGAAAAGTGAATTATTTACTTAATCGATCGGACAGAATATTTGATATTTTCCACGAAATAAACAATTTGTTTGATATTAAAGAGCATGTATCAAGACAATTATGTTACGCTAAATTGTTGAGACAAAACTATTACGTTATATTAATTTATAAATTTATTTTAATATCATATAAAATTCATAAATATCAAGATATTAAATAAGAAAATAAAGAATTTCACATACGGCATTGTAACAATCGTAAAAAATTATTATATTCCCTATAGTCAGACATAAAAAAATCGTATTTAATCAATTTTACCAATCATCCCGAGAAAAAGGTTCTTGAAAAAATATACTTCGTTACTGCTTGAGTTAATGTGTATAATGTATATATTTCCAGTTTACATCGTGCAAAAAATACTTATATCTAAAACATTGAGCCTATACTAATCACGTACACAACAAGTCATATTGTATACTAGATGGCAAGATGGATTGTTTTATCATTTCCATTAATCCTCTATCTACCTTCAGAATTTTTCAAACACAAAATTGTAATACTCGAATTTTGAATGAATAATCTCATTTGTTTTTTGGCCTAGTTTAAAGCTGACATTATAAATAAACCTCAAATACCAGGCGTGGTATTAAACAAAAATTTCGATTCGAGAGGGTACTTTACCATATTTTTCGTAAATCTAGAAGGTGGTTTTACAAGTTTCTACAAACGAGTCTTAAATTCTTAAAGTAAGTGATCCAATTAGGGAAACGCAATCTAGTAACAATAAGACTCTTTAAATATAATTAAAAACTATTTGTTCCACAAAGACATAAATAAACAAAAAAAGAAATCTTATATTCAATAAAAAATTAATAAGCAAATAAAAAAATTGTGATATTTACATGACAGTTAATTCGCAGATAGTAAAATTCGAAATAATATTTGGTAAAACATAATTCACTTAATAATCATCATCAGCTCAGAGGACATAATCAATTTGAAAGGAAATCTAATTCAATACCCAAAATCTATTAACCAACTTGTATGTATTAATTTATTTGCAAAGCGAGAAGAGTTACGAATCAAAAGATGAATGTATGGAAAGAAAATGATGACGCAGGTGGGTCGTTAGTGCAGAATATGCGTGACAGTGCGGACAATCTGTAAAGTCGCCAGACACGGTTAGCCAGAATTACTAGCTCTACATCGTAACAAATGAATAGTTATGGAGTTCAATGCAGGGATTTTACCGATGGTAATGACGACCGATGCCATACCGAATGAGACGATCAAGGCATAGGGCGAACATGGTGTCGAAATCTTCCACACCCCGTGATTTATATCACGGGGCAATGGCCAAAAGAATGGGCTCACAGTTTTTGTCTTACATAAGAGGGGTTCCAACAAGATGTGCAGTAATAACCGACTTATTGCTCTTATCTCTCACGCAAGCAAGATTTTACTGCACGTACTGAAATAGCCTCTAAAGCCCTACTTAAACAAAGAAATTGCTCCTGAACAGGCTGGCTTTGTTAAGGGGAGGGGAACCCGGGAGCAAATTTTGAAGAAAGCCAGAGAATTCTACAAGCCTGCCTATATATGCTTTGTGGACTTCTCTAAGGCATTCGATTCTTTCAAGTAGCCCAAACTCTGGGAAACGCTGACGGCGATGGGTGTTCCAAAACACCTAGTACACCTCCTGGGATGACTGTATGAGGATGGTACAGTCTCAGTACGCGCAGACGACGTTCAATCCAATCACTTCCATGACCCCAGCGCCGGAGTCCGTCAGGGATGTATTATTTCTCCACTACTGTTCAATGTGTACACAGAGCTCAAATGAGGATTATACTTGAAGACTGAACAGATGGCATCTCGATCGGTGGCTAGAAGATCTCCAACCTGCGATATGCAGACGATACCACTTTGTTCGCCACCAGTACCCAGCACATGGAAGAACTTCTCGGCAAGATGGAACCCGGTTAGCCTTGAGTTCGGACTTAAGATAAACCGGAATAAAACAAAAATGATGATTGTCGACCGCATGAATAACAATTCTCCAGAAACTAAACAAATTGCTAATTGTGATGTGGTGCAATCATACATTTATGTGGGAGCCTTGATTACGAGCAAAGGTGGATGCATCGACGAAGTGAAGAGGCGTATGGCCATTTCTAGGTCTGCAAAGCACAAGTTAAGGAAAATATGGAGGAATCGCAACATATATAGAGCCACAAAAATCCGGCTGGTTCGGGCACTTGTATTTATTTCTCATATTCTTGTACGCAGCAGAAACATGGACCCTGTAGGAAGTAGAGAAGAAGTAGATAGACGCCCTAGAGATATGGTGCTGGAGGAGAATGCTCGGAGCATCGTGGACTGAATTCCGTACCAACGAGTATATACTTAGAGAACTCGACATCAAGCAACATTTATCATCTTTGGTAAAGTCTCGTATTCTCACTTTTTTTGGTCACGCCGCCAAGGGGAGGTGGCTATTGAGCGACTTGTGGTCCAGGGAAAGGTTGAGGGTACCAGGCCACGAGGAAGATGGTCTAAGAGGTGGACTAACCAGATAAAAGCTGCAGTAAATGACTCATCATCACTACACGAATGCACGAGGAAGGCGGCCATCAGAGGAGTGGCGGCGTGTTGCGAAGCTTGCCATCAGCACCTGAAGTGATGACCACGACCACTCTGTCAAGAGTGATACCGACGAGGAAGAAGAATGACGACTGAAGGTCCTGGAGACGCTGCTGGACATACATCGGGCAGAGAATGAGCTTCCATCGTGTATGATCTTAGAGGAAGGTACTTGGACATGGACTATCCATCTTTGAGGCGCTTTACATATAACTGTGAAAAAAACGATATTTTTTCTTGGATGTATAGAAAATGTTGGTGAAAAAACTAGTA
The DNA here is from genome assembly GCA_963693495.1 of Malacosoma neustria. Classification (NCBI taxonomy): domain Eukaryota; kingdom Metazoa; phylum Arthropoda; class Insecta; order Lepidoptera; family Lasiocampidae; genus Malacosoma; species Malacosoma neustria. The sequence continues at coordinate 12,824,054 of OY856392.1, forward strand.
ATTTTTTTGTACAGTCTAATTCACATCCATAAAATCCTGATCACAACGAATAGACGAAAGTATACTCATGTCATTTAATTATATCCTCTAAAACTATTAATAATAATTCGGTAAAAAAACCAATTATTATAATTAGTAAAATATTAAAATAATTTTTGAATGTTAGAGATTGTAGGTACTTTTGGAAATCTGTAAAATCGTTTTTTATTCCAAATTATTACACATTTTCGAATTGAATACTAAGGTAACCAAACTCTTTAAAAAAATTATTTCGTCAGACTAAAACTGTTTTTCGTATTAAGAAAGTTTAATAGTATTTTTTCAAAAAGTACCAAACTATATATATTTCACTGGTATGGTTGAATGACTGCAATAATATAAAAAATACATAAAAATAAACTAAGTATATTTTTTTTGCCAAAGGCAATGTTAATTAATGCCCGGATTATCCGGGCATAATAACCGGTACACGAACATTAAGACATCAAGATGCTTTCATATATATCTAACATAGATTTTAACTCCGAGCAGTTCTGGTTCCGATGTAGTCTTAACAATACTCTATGTATCCCTGAAAACAAGTATTTCTTCATTATAAAACTAATTTTGCATTAAGGTGCAAGGGCCCCAATAAGTTCTTGAACTCAAATTTTGGGGTATCTGTAATGAGAGATATGGTGGTAGACTCCCGCTCCCGCTTCACCGCCTCCGTTGCGGACATGACTGCCTCGCAGAAGGAGGCGACACCCATATCTTTCCAGGATCGCCCCCGACCATGGACAGAACCAAGGCTGGGAGCGACAGGTCCGCGCCGATTTGGGCGACGAGGGCGTAATAAGTCAGTGAAACCACGCCCTTATCAGTAAATAAGACACTGGTTTCACTGACTTACTTATTTAGTAAGCATACTTTCTTTTCTTTTAAAGCTATAAAATCCCAGGGGCCCGTGTACGTTGCTGAATTGCCACATGATGGAACCATCATGTGGCATGATCTTTAATCCTCAGAGGAAAACATATTTATATGATGCAAATAGTTTGCTTACTTTGGGTGCACTTTTTATCCGTGCAGGGGCGGAGAAAGAATACTAACCTCTGCGGCCGGGATCGGCCTGTCGTAAAAGCCGACAAAACAACCCACCCTAGCTACGTGGTAGGGCCTCAAGCCCGTCTGGATGGCGACCACCTTAGGTCTTAAGTATGCCGCCATAATAACCTTGTGTTGTGTTCCGGCATTAGTGACACAAGTTTCTGTACCCTCATGGGACAGCAGCGTGTTCGCGATGCCACTAGCGTTGCAAACACCCATAGGCGACGGTAACTGCTAAATTCTAAGCGGGCCGTCAGCCTGTCAGCAGTCCTACAGCAATATAAAAAAAAAACAATGCCATTCGATAGAAAATTGCATATAGATTAAACAATTTGCGGATTTTAACAATATCCTATGTACATAATGGGGGTGACTTCGATCTGGATGGGGATGAGCGCGTAGCTGGAACCACAACGCCAGTTCTGTATGCCAATGTCCTGTCAGTGGGAGAGCAAAAGCGGCAACTCACCTTCTACTCTTCGACCGATTCGGCGTGTTGTGGTTGGAATTTTGCGGACTATCGCTCAGCTCCGAACTCGAACTCCTTAAATCACCTTCCATCTGAAACGTTTGTTAACACATTAAATGCCATGGTGGTCATCGGTGACCACCAGTCCTTTGTGACAATTTTCTACCAAATCATTTTAAATTTATAAAGAGCATGTATTTTACCGTGCGGCCGCGGGCGACCTGTCGTAAAAGGCGAAAACCGCCCCCCAAGTTCTCTAAATATGCCGCCATAATAGCCTTGTGTTGTGTTCCAGCATAAGTGACCCAGGTTTTACTTGCTCTACTTGTAAGGCAGGGTGTTCGGGGTGCACTTGGTTTCGCAGACATCCACAGCGGTAACTGCTTACTGTAAAGTGGATCCGTAGCCCTGTCTGCTGTCTGGACAGCAATAAAAAAGTGCTTTCGGTGGCTGCGAGAGAAAATAACACATATCTTTGAGACTATTTTCATCCGTGCAGGGGCGGAGAAAGAATACTAACCTCTGCGGCCGGGGTCGGCCTGTCGTAAAAGGCGACAAAACAACCCACCCTAGCTACGTGGTAGGGCCTCAAAGCCCGTCTGGATGGCGACCACCTTTGGTCTTAAGTATGCCGCCATAATAACCTTGTTGTGTTCCGGCATTAGTGACCCAAGTTCCTGTACTCTTATGGGACAGTAGCGTGTTCGCGATGCTATTGGCGCTGCAAACACCCATAGGCGACGGTAACTGCTAAATTCTAAGCGTCTGTCTGCTGTCCTACAGCAATAAAAAGAAATATCAACCTACTAAAAACGCAGTGATTCAGACCAGGAAAAAGACGAGAACCACAAAACGGTTTCTTCCTAAATGGACAATTGTGTACTAACCTGGCCAGCCTTGATGGTGTTATAAGCGATCTGGAGAATAAGCCACGTCCAAAGAATGTGCAACGCGAGCAGTAATATTAGCAGGGAATTGAATATGTAGTACGCGGGGAACATTGGCAACAGCATAGGCGCACGGATCGACGTGCTGGAATAGAAAATTCTAGACGTTCCAAACAATTGACGACACGATCAGCTTATAGTAATAATTTTATTTAAATCGACCAATACATATCATAAGGCTAATAAGTATTTAAATTTAATGTTAGTAAAACGACCTGTACCCTTAAAAGTTCCTGTACCCTTATGGGACAGCAGCGTGTTCGCGATGCCACTGGGGTTGCAAACACCGATAGGCAACGGTAACTGTTAAATTCAAGTGGGCCATCAGCCTGTCTGCTAACACATTTTCATGTTTTCTTTTATTGCAATGTTACAATAACAAAAAACAACAATAACAAACACATGAAAATGTGTTACTTCTAATACGATTATTTTAAGAAGTTACTTCACGACGTACATTTTTTTATGTTAGTATTTGTACATATTTCCTGTGTGCAATAAATAAAGTTGTCTATATAAGTCGTTAATCTGGGTGCATATGTGCGTACTCTGTGATTCAGATTTTCCCAGAGATTGCACTATAGAACCTGTTCACAAAGTAAAATGTAAATACGGGCAAATACGCAGGCATAACTAGTTTTCAATATATTCCTTACCTCCATATAAGATAAAATGGGAATATGATGACCCTCGACACGATCCAAACAACAATGAGGACTAAGAAAAATGTATCGCATAGCTTTTGGTAGTTGGCGTACTTAGCCGCCTTTACGGCCTGAAAGAGATGTTATTAAAATTATTAATATTAAATAATACTTCTTTAAACATAGGAACATATTCCCATTTTTGGTCTTCGGATTCCTCGCTGGAGAAAGTTCCGAATGCCTCACGGTGTTTTCAATTCCAAACAATATGTGGCCACTATAATATACACATAGCAAAAAATTCCAAAGGCCCAAATTACTCGATGAGTGATACATAAATAATTAACTAACTCTAAACTTCTCTCCTTGTTACATGAATAAGATTAGATAGAATTTGAAGGCTAAATGCTGAAGTATTTAGCCGGTGGTAAGCCTGTTTGGACGGTTGCTGGCATCGCTGACATCCATAAGCAACGGTAACTGTTTACTATTAAGGATGCCGTAAGCTTGTCTGCCGTTCCGGATATACTATATTTTTGTAGATGTTCTTCCAGTCTTTCCGGAATTTAGAACAATGGGGTGGTTTTAGTGGGTAGCGCCCTTTGTCCTACACTATCCCACTGTGAGCCCCTAAGCGATAGGGTGTGCATCAAGGTTAAAAAAAAAAGATTTCCTTCTATGTGCCCTATACCTCCATTTCCTGAGCAGAGCACCCACAGCTGACTTTCCAAACTCCAAAGGGAACCGAAAGCTATTGGGTAACTTCTATTGCAAAGAATGACATGGCTAGGTCTTTTTTCAGTGGGTTCAAGTCACCTTCTCTGTCCTTAGCTGCTGATGTCAGCAAAATTCGATTTTAATTCGACATGGGGGCAGCTTATCCTAGCGCTGAGTTAGGTATAATGTCACCCTGGACACTCCAAATCCTAGGCGATCAAAAGTCGATCCTATGATGCTACCACAAATAGCTGTGAATAGCAACTGGGGTTATAGCGGCCATCACTGGCTATAACATGCTAGCCAGACGAGTGATCGCAGAAGGAAAGTGACCCCCACATACCTTGCCGGCTTCCCCCCGGAGCTGGCGTGGTACCTGTAAATTTGGTTTCCTCGGGATCACAGAAAATATAATAATACTATGTATAGAATGGACACAGCTTTCAACCAATCAAGGGCTTTCTCACCCCACCACCGACTCTGAGCTGTCAAGGGGCTGGCAAGGAATTTCCTACATCAATCATAATTAAGTTATGAGTGTTATGATGTGCATATTCCTGTAGGTGTAAGGTGTAAAACTGCTCCTACATATATATCAAGCTATAAAATATAAGCTTTGTATACAATAGGTATGAAATGCTTATAAGTAAGCCAGGATAATTCACACAGGGCCATCTAGCCCCAAAACAAGTAGCGGAGCGCTTGTGTCAAGGGTACTAGACAACCGATATAGTTTTATTTTGTAAATAAACATATATTATGCATAAATATCAAGACTCAGGATAGGACTAGAGCTCATTTCAATAAATGCACTAAAAAAATCACCTCAACAAAAATATCAGCAACATCATGCAGCAAAAGCACCAGGGTCCCGATCCTGTGGAGGTTGCACACCCAACTAAAGGAGAGGAGGGCGATGGTGGCGATGTGGTGCACGAACATCTGCCAGAAGTCCTTGCGGCGGACGTCCCAGAACTGGGATATGGCCAGTGACCAATAGAACGCCGCTGAGGTCATGTAGTACCACCAAATATCTGATGTAACACCCTGAAAAAAAAAATTATAACTTCTTCAATAGCCTCAAGATGGTGGAAAATGGTCTATGGTATGCGTATCGCATGCATTTATAACCTACGCTGTTTCGTGTGGCGTGAAGTGTATAGTTGTGAAGATGTACGGACGACATACAGATTTAGATACAGTTACCGCCGGCCATGGATGTTTACGACACTAAAGGCACCACAGGTACAGGAACTTCAAGAACAATGTCTTCAAGTTACAAGATAAAATATACTTTAATTATTGAATATTAACTAGTAATAAGGTATCTGTGCATTACAAAATACTATATACAATGCGATTCAAATAAGAATAGGAAGGTCAATGACCTCTATGTGTCAAATGTAACTAGAAAAGAACGGTTTCGAAGAAATCTTATTTGCATATAAATAATGGTGAGTGGAATTGAAGTCATAAATACAGGTAACACCTAATTTTATTTTAAACAACAGTTAATGAAATAAATATTAAAAACCTATGCTATGACGTCACAACATGGCGCAAGTCGATCCTATTCTTACTTCGATCACAAATAGTACATTAGTATAGTACTATTATTGATTGAAGTATTCTTATTTGAAACCCTTTATACATTATATTGTACATAGGTAGTCTACTATCGACTGGATGCAGATATGTCTCATCATCATCATCATCATCATTTCAGCCGGAAGACTCCCACTGCTGGACAAAGGTCTTCACCAAAGATCTCCACGACGATCGGTCCTGAGCTGCCCGCATCCAACCCATTCCGGCGATCTTAACCAGATATGTCTATAGCATAGTAAATACTAACCACTCCAATCCATCCTAGCTACGTAGTAGTGCCCCAAGGCCGTCTGGATGGCAACCAACCTTGGTCTTAAGTATGCCGCTATAATAACCTTGTGTTGTGTTCCGTCATTAGTGACCCAGGTTCCTGAATCCCTATGGGGCAGCAGCGTATTTACAGTGTCCTTAGCGTCGCAAACATCCATAGAAGACGGCAACTGTTAAGTGTCTGTTGTTCCTCAGCGATAAAAAAAAAGTTATGGTATGGTGTTACCCTAATTGTAGTAGGTATATTTCATTTATTTATAAACTCATGTATACATAGAGAACATAGACCTTTAGAGTCAAAATCGACCTTAATTCATACAACAGATTATATTCTTGCAGATATTTTCTTTCCATCATTTGGGCTAAGACAATAAGGTACAAATCTATTCAATATATTTTTTCAATTGAATATGGAAGCACAATACAAGTATTTTACCCTGTCTATTATTCATTAATCAAAGTACAGAGGATTTGGTTGAGTCCTGGTGAAACCATTGACTCCTCGAAAACTCACTTGATGTGGATACCCGATGTAACACTGATCTATATCCCACAGCCACTCCTTGTCCCACAACACGAAGAGGCCAAACGAGAAGTTGCACATATAAAAGGTGAATTTCCAGGCATTCTCGCAGAATTTGACTAGAGTGGACGGTTTGTCCTGACTGCGACGAAGGCGCCACCATCTTTCTATTTGGCGTTCTGACATATCCAGTTTCTTCGCTAGAGGGACCAGCTGGAATATAATTATTGGAAATGCTAGGCAATAGTTCATATTTTAAAAATTAATCATTATGCCTTTTCAGTGATCTTGAAAATCTCCATAGCGCAATGGCTGACTGACTATGGAACCCTTGCTTTGCTGGTGTATGAAATGTATTTATTTAAGAAAAGTATGTAATGTATCAGTTATGTAGTATCCGTAATACAAGCTTACTTTTGGAATAGATGGCGATGTATGAATGGTATTTATCATCTATCAGTTCAATTCTCATATATAATCAAATGTATCTATGATTCACAAATAGTAGACCTAGTATGGATATGTCACTGTAAATGGGTACTCATAAAAAAAATTACAGTCCACAGCACTGTAGGAGTATAAATACAGGTAAGAAGAGAAGAGAGAGAAGTAATTGTTTGTAAGAAGACAAACTGTCAAATTTTAATTTGTCTGAAGGTAGTTTAAATCTCATACCTGCTTAAGTTTATGGTTGTTTCTATATGCCTCTTCCAGTTTAGGATTGTTCGGCGCTTTCCGCGGCCGTGTGTCCTTGATGCCCAACGACTTGCCAAAGGGCGCATACCAGTATCTTTAACAAAAAACACTTTTAATTAAACCTGCAATCCTGAAACTGCCTGGAGGGACAGAAACTAAACCTGTATCAAAATGAAGTGTGGGTGTGGTCATTTGAAGACTCAGTCTACCAGCTGATGCACCCTGTTATAAGACGGACGAATCTCTAGCGATAATGACCAGAACAGAATGAAAAGTTTGTGGATTGGATCAATCCAAAAATTGTAGAACTGAATTCTATAAAATTAAACTTATTTATTTAAACGGGTTAGCAGAATTGTGTTATATATTTGTCATGATATAAAAAATTTACAAAAGAAAGAACATTGTGTTCAGCCACAGCAACAATTATTAAAGATGAAGGATGCAGTCGGACTTTATGCTAATGTAATAATGACAATGTGATGAAATACATATTAAATTGTTATTTACGTTTGTTAAGATAATGGAAACTAAACAGTATTAAATCTTAACATCTTTGAAACTGGATGGTGTTGCGTTGTTTTATTATAACCCAAATTGTGTTACTTCTCTGTTCAGGAGCGGAGCAAGGACCACTTCGGCCGGGGTCGGCCTGTCGTAAAAGGTAACATGGTTGGGCACCAAGTAAGTGTAACTGTTGTAACATGGTTGGACACCAAGCCAATCTGGATGGTAACCACTCCTGTTGTATAAGTATGCCGCCATAATAACTTTATGCTGTGTTCCAGCATTAGTGACCCAAGTTCCTGTTCTCCTATGGGACAGCAGCATGTTCGCGCTGCCTCTATTGTCACAAACATCCATAGACAACAGTAATTGCTTACTATTAACTAGGCCATCAGCCTATCTGCTGTACCTCAGCAATAAGAAAAATCCATTGCCATTTTCAGACTCTATTATAATACTCTAGAAATTACCTAGGACCTGAATTATTGCTTAAGCAATATGAGTAAGCCCATTGTTACAGCATTTTACCACAGGATTTCCATGGTCACTTGTCTACCACAGCACCTGGATTGACAGAACCAGACTCCTTGCCAAAACACATCAAATCAGATCAAATGCTATATATAAATTCCCATAGGTCACCTTCCAATTTCATCATTAAATTTTTTATTGTCATCAATCTTTGATATGTATGCAAAGTTTTAGTTTATTCTTATATGGTATGTAAAAGTGGGTGAAAATTAGATTTTATTAGTGTGTGAACTGTAAATAAAAACTGACACATGGAATAGTTTATTTATAAAATTAGACCTGTTATGAAGGAATAAGACTGGTCTATGACATATGAATGAGTCATAAGATCAAGATTTTTTGCTCATAGTGATATAGTTCATTTGTATAACTCTAGAGGCCAAAACAATTTATCTACTACAAATAGATTCATTCATGCTCGAATTGGATCATGTTAGTGTAATAGTATAGTGGGTTGAATGCCAAATAGATTTTTATTTGAATTAATAAAATATGTAGGCCATGTGGTATTCCCGTACATTCTTATTGTGCAGGGGTGGAGAAAGAATACTGATCTCTGTGGTCGGGGTCGGCCTGTAGTAAAAGGCGACAAAACAACCCTAGCTACATGGTAGGGCCCCAAGCCCATCTGGATAGAGACCATCTTTGGTCTTAAGTATGCCGCCATAATAACCTTGTGTTGTGTTCCAACATTAGTGACCCAAGTTCCTGTACCCTTATGGGACAGCAGTGTGTTCGCAATGCCACTAGTGTTGCAAACACCAAACAATAGGCGACGACGGTAACGGCTAAATTCTAAGCGGGCCGTCAGCCTGTCTACTGTCCTACAGCAATAAAAAAATATGCCAAAAATAAGATTAGGGCTAGATTGGATTGAAATGAACTGGGTTACTCGCTGAAAAAAAATGGATTTGTCATTTTGCTAGGTCACAAACAGCTCCAGAGATCGGTGCATACGATAGTATATCCCACAGGACATCGGGCAGTAGAGAAACACTCAGTTTTAGAATTAACCCTTTAGGCACATTAGTGAGACTCCTCATGGATAGAAGTTTTCACTGTTTCACACACTGTTCAAAATTATTAAAATTTAACTTATGTTTATCTTAATCAATCTTGTTTTCATTGTAAATGTATTCATCATGATATTACAGTAAAATTTAATAAAATTTAATATGTTAAAAACGTTCAAATAAATCAGGACTCAAAGGGTTAATATCATCGACTGTGTCCATCTTGTATAGAGGTATACTAGCATATTGCATGCGAAATACTACCCTTCCACATACTTCTAAGCAGTGGTGTGTGCAACAACAATTTTCAGCACAAGAACAAAAAGAAAAGCATTGGATTGAAAAGATAGTTAACTCATTTTACTTTTGAGATCAATGAGGAGTTTCACTATCATCTACCAATAGGTTTAAATTCCATTAGCCATATGTCCATCATAAACCAACTCACCTTGACTTGCATATTAGTTGTAAAATTATTCAATTCTAACTTTACCTTTTTCATATTTTACATATGGGTGTTACAGCTTTCCAAAAGAATTTTTCATTATTTTAGGAAAGAATTATGTTACACTCCATTTAAAATAACCCCCTTTTTTATTGCTGTGGAACAACAGACAGGCTGATGGCTCACTTAATAGTAGAGTTGTGGAAATGGAGAGTTACGGTAGGCTATAGAAGTTTGTGATGCCAGGGACACCACTAACAAGCCACCATCCACATAGGGGAACTTTGGTTACTTATGCCCAAAACATAACACAAGGTTATTATGCCAGTTAGAGACCAGGAGTGGTTGCCAGTAAGACAGGCTTGAAGCTACTACTAGGGTTGTTTTGTCACTTTTTATGAGGGACCAAACATGGCCACAGGAGATTTTTACTTTGCCATCCACAAAGAAAAATATGTGTTTACTTCAATACATATTTATTTCTTTATTATGAAGTCATGCTAACAGCTAAATCTCCCAGCGGCCTGAATCGGCCTGTCATAATGAACCCACTCTAGCTATGTGGTAGGGCCTCAAGCCCATCTGGATGGCGACCACATTTGGTCTTAAGTATGCCATAATAACCTTGTGTTGTGTTCCGGCATTAGTGACCCAAGTTCCTGTACCCTTATGGGACAACAGCATATTTGTGATGCCACTAGCATTGCAAACACCCATAGGCAACGGTAACTGTCAAATTCTAAGTAGGCTGTCAGCCTGTCTATTGTCCTACAGTAACAAAAAATAAATCTTACTTCACCCCTGCATTGAGAAAAACAGAGTGTAAAAAAATGTCAATAAAGCAGCAATACAATAAATAATTCAGAAATTTTATGGTGCCAAAGGCCTTCAAAGATTAAGTGGTAATAAATCACCACAGTCTTGCTTAATTTACATTTTACAATGTAAATGAAATTGTTATAATAATATGATGAATATTCAACAGTTGTTATTTTGCAATTAAATTGCATTATTATCACAATTGTTGCTTTGACAATGAACATTAACATGGATATACAATTTTTTCTGTAGCTATCCTATTTAATTTAGAAACTACAATATTTCACATAAACCCAGGGTAATCTTTACCCGGGGTTCAACTGTTGTAGGTGTTTCAAATAAACTGGTATTTTTTTTTCAATTTCATATGAAACTCTTATTAATTATTTATATTAAAAGAAAAGTTCTGTGAAAATTTGAGCCTTAATATTAATTTTAGAAGGTCCAAAATAGAATTTTTCCATTGATTTAACATAGTAAAATAGTTTTCTGAATTTTGTTTTGCCTGCATAATATGTAAACTGCTTATTTTCAAATAAACAATTATTGGTCCTTCTTCAGCATTAAATTGTCTACAAAAAAGCTTCCAGAGTCAAGCCTGTAGTCCTTACTCTTTCTTTTTAATTCATGTTAAAATGTAATTTTTTTTAATTTGTTATTTTTACATGTAAAGGCTATTATTATACATATTAAGCCATAGAAGAAAAACATAAATGGAAGACATTTCAGTGCTCTACAAATTCACTTTAATCATTTTTTTCTATCAAAGTTATAGGCATTCAAAATCTTATTTTTAAAATTTATCAGATAGACAGTTATGTTCAAATTTAACCCGACGCTGGCAGTAAGTTGTTGCAAACATAGCGACACAAATGCCAAAAAAGAAAAAATATATATATTATTATGGATGTAGGTGAAGGCCCTCAAGATACCTTTTCTCTTTTGAAATTTCTAAGCTCATAAATTGAAGTTTGAGATGAAATAGGCATTAGACAATACCTCCTTATGTTAATAAGAATTAAATAAGTTCCAAATATACATTAACAAGAGTAGGAATACTAGAATATAATGTATGAATGATTATTAAAAAAAACTTTTATAGTTAAAATACAATGAAGACAGGAAATAGACGGTTACTTAAAGAAGCTGCTAATATTACGGTTAACATCCGCCCACTATTCAGCGTAGGCATTTTGTTCCAAGTAACTAATGAATAGTAATTTTGCATTTTAAAAACTCGTCAGATGACGGCGTCCTTGGGCAAGATAACAAGGTAGACGAATTCCTCAGTCAATATAGATATTATGTTAATCGGACGATAGGTTATCAAATGGCCTTTTCACGCGAGATTTTATAATTAAACCCTGAGAAAATATGACTTACTTTTCAGCGAAGTGTCTTAGTACCATGAATACCAATGCTAACGGTATTGGATAGAAAACGTGTGTGGAATCGGTGTAGTCCACAACTTTATCCGGGCCGGGCGCGATGTCCTCCCACGTCGTATTCGGTGGGAGCCACACATCTTCATTCCAGAATTTATCCAGAAATTGCTTTAACATCTTTGGCACTGTGTATCTTATTAATCACAAATTTGTCTTGATTTTGTATAATTAAATTAGAAAACACGAGCGCACAAATGCTTCCTCTCTAGCCCCACCAGGTTTTTTTTTTACATTCTACAAGTGACAGTATTGATAATAGCATTTGACAATGTCATATGACAGTATATTTTTCTATAGTATACTGCAAAGAATTGGTTTATACAGTCATTCAAGATCAATTCAAACCTATTTCAAAAAATTTGTTAATTATATGAGCTCTTTATTACCAGTTTATTTTGCGTCCCTTTTACATTTACCGCATACACTTTTTCTATATTACTCGCTTTAAAATAACAAACCGCGTCGGTAATTTTAAGAAATGGTTTAAGCACAATTTGTTTTTCGAAAGCAAAACAACACTCCAGATTGCGACCAAAAGCTCATCCATGATTAAAATTTTTTCATGATTATTTAGCTGTTAATCTGTTTCTCTGAAAAATATCTAAGTCGGCAAGTTTATTGCTATTGAATTGCCAAAAGGAAATTAAACATGAAAATGTATTTTTATTATTTTATTTCTTACCTAATTACTCACAATTGAAAAAAGTCGATTTTTTATCCCAGTATTGTTATTAATAGTATTATTCTTTTAAACCTTTTTTTTACCTTAACATTCTACAGGATAGATCTACAGAATTTTCTTTTGAGGATGTACTAAATTATATTTTCCCTGAAAGGCATTTAAGCTTTCATAACTGTTATCTTTTTATCCATATTGAACATTAGCGAAATCAAAGCTTCCAAACATTGAAACCAATTTACAAAAAAAAAAAAAAGAAGAAAACAAGTAAGTTATCTGAAAACTTAACACAACGCTCGTTAAGATTAATAAAACAATCTATTCTCTGAAATATTTTTATTCCTTGCATATAATTCAAAATACAGATTTTGCAAATAAAGATTCTCGCTTATTTATTCACACATTTTCCCATTCACAACATAATTATGACAAGACAGTACACAACATAAAACATTTTAATGTTAAAATAAAACATAAAATATACATAATCATAGAAAACAAAGAAGTATCACTTAATACAACAACCTTGACATTTGCAGATCAAGAGCTATAACTGACCTATCTTTAGACACTAAAAACGCACTCAGTGCTGCCGTTGTGATTTGTTTCCTTAGTTATCTGCAAAGGTATTATCGATAAAAAGCCACAAACATTTTCTTAGACCGAAGATTTTGCTATACACATTGTTTTCCAAAGATTTTTTTCAAGAAACTAAATTGCAAATTCCAGCTTATTACTGATTTTTTTTAAATTAGTTACATCCGTTACTTTTTCTCTTCTACGTAAACGTTCCAATATTAAAATTTTTGTTTCCAAAGAAATTTTTTCTTAAAAGTTTATATCTCATAAGTGTTTGTCGATTTTTGTATTCAGTGATACTTCTGTATCATGGCAGCATAGAAATAAGTCACGAATCCTGCACAAATTTTACAACCAATTATGTAGGACACCCGGTAATTTATTTACTGCATTGAAATCAAAATAAATATTTGCTATATCGTCATAGTCAAACAAATATCCGTTATATTAAAAAACAAATACATCTTGTTTTATGTTTGTTTTTACTGTAATAGGCTTCAGATATTTTCAACTTGAACTTTTTCTATACTAAAGCAACAACCAAAACGAGGAAGCTTCCTCAGAAGAAGATTTTGCACTCGTTGCGCCCGAGTGTCTAAATAACAAATCGATTTATGAAATAGCGACTAAAGTGTCAAAATCTTTAAAAATAGCAGATATTTGTTTAACATCGACGATACAACATCAAATTTATAAATATATTTACATTAACATACTTTTTGGAATTTTGCTATAAATTTTAACTATCAAATACTAACAATTATTAAAATATTAGTGAAGGCACCAAATTATTTTTATAACATTTTTTTTCTATCACTAGAAACATTTAAAATAGATAAAATGCAGTGCATATATGAAAATGAAACAAAGATACGCTTTTATCCTAGTCTCCATGAGTCTGTATTACAACTAAAGGAGAGAATCACCTGACCTTAAGGTCTCATTCAGCATAAGGCCACATCACTTTAATAAGTACTTTTTAAATATGAAAAATTTATTATACTATATTAATTTATAAATTTAGTGTCAAACGACAATCATCACTATCTATACTCTATCCACTTTACCAAAAAATAAAATGTAAACAAACAAACCAATGTTTCTCAAACAAAGCTAGAATAAAAACAACATGGCGGGTATAATCCGACCGTAATAATAAAACACTCCTTCCAATCGACAAAAGTACGTTTAACAGTACACTTATAATTACCAGCATTTAAAACCAGTAAGAGATTTGGAAACATTGTCTTTTTAGTTTATTTATAATGTAAGTTAGTTATTACAATTAATGTTATAGATATGTAAATTTTATACGCATTACATTTATCATTCATAACATAATTGTAAAAATAAAATTATTTTTTGTTTTTTCTTCTAAAAGTAAGGAATAGTAATATAAAAAAAATAAGAATATAGGAGATATTTCTAATAAATAATTAAAAGATGCTATGATAACTTTTATATCACGTTGATTATTGTAAAATCGACATCCAAAAAACCCTTTATACGATTTGTTTACATTTTATTTTTTGGTAAAACGGATAAGGTATAGAATACAGTGCGCGCACGAACGTGCTCTGTGCGCAGCTGAATCAGTCCGAGTCATCCCGAGTCGTCATCACAAAAGAACATCCCTACGTGCCATCAGTGAATTAAATGCATTCACATTTATTTACGTTTGAATAAACAATACAAGGTTGTGTCTACAAATATTTTACTTAAATTATACATAGTAGTCAACTTACCAAACTGTAAAAACAAAATTAAACAACATTTTCTTGTGCTCCTTCAAGAAACTGAAGCATCGGAAGAAACACTTCTTCGATTCGAAGTATGAATTTCGGATGCAATTTGAATGAAACTTACAAGAAATTCTTAAATAAAACTTAGTTGATATCATATGTGCTTTGATATATGTTATATTTATATATAGCTAAATATTTAAAAAGAAACGTAAATACATAGCCTCATCTTAAACTTTAGGAGCTTTACAATTAAGCACTTTAGGACGTGGTGTTTAGAACGCAACAACTTACAGGTAATGTTTACTATATTTAAAAAAAAAAAGATAAAAATTATTCGCTAATGACTGGCTTAGACATCATCCTTTGTTTACGCAATTGACTACGTGGTCATCATTTTCTAGTGACTTGGTTTAGGTCCCAGTTTCCCTACGTGTTAGCAGTGCCCCTGGTGTCGCAAAGAACCATAAACGAGAGTAACTACTTACTATTAAATGGACCGTCGGCATGTCTGTTGTTCCAGAATCAATAAAAAAAGCCGTTAAACTGATATATTGTAGCGGATTTTGTTAGTGAACATAGTAAAGAACTTTGGCGTTTCCTTTTAAGGTAGCAGGAAGTACACGGCATTAGCCGTTCTAAAACCATTTTTTTATAGCTGGAGTTATACAGCCCACGCGATTATGGTCACCGTCGTCTATGGACGTTTGCAACAAAACAAAATGATGGTTAACTTTATTACAATTATAACTTTTGCATTAAACCCTGGTTTCATGGTATAATAGATACGATAATACAACGATTTTGTTATCTCAAAGATATGAGAACTAATGGTGGGGTGAAATGGGCACACCTAGGACCAAATGATTCGGACACCAATCACTCAGCCCAACTGAATGGGTCGAGTTTAAATTATATGAAATACAGGATGGTGATTTGCAGATCGTACAGGTTAGTTAGGAATGGCATTATCTCTCGAGGCTAAAACGACTTTGGTTCGACATTTTAAATTATGATTATTAACACATTATTTTTATAAAGCGTCTTTGGATGTATTCGATATTTCGATCATTATATAATATTAACCTATATCTAAACAGGAAAAATGGAATTTATGATATGGTTCATTTTTCAATAACACTAGATTTCTTTAAAAGAAACCTTACGTTATTTGCAATTCGTAATATTTGGACCCATGCGCTGGTAACTTGCTTTGTTTTTAATTCACAGCGCATGCGTCTAAACGAAACAATCACTGCGCATACTACAGATTTAAGGCTCAGATTAAACAAAGCACTTTGTAGCCGTGCCCTAATCTATCACTATCTTTAGGAAAATAAAAGAAGTGTTGCGATTTTTTTTAAATAAAGGAACTAACTATACCAATAACAATAATAAACATTTATAAATAAAACGAATGGCAATGGAATTTTTTAAACTTTGGTCCTTTAAATACTTATACAGTCCAACGAATAATTTAGGAAAATAATTTCTTATATAATAACAATACTTAATCTTTTTGTCCGTATCGTAAAATATTATTTATTAAAATTAAAATAACGTTTAATAATTTTTTTGTTTTCATCCATTTCGGTGACATTATTATATACATACAGAGTGTCTCAAAACTAAATGATAAACTAAGTACAGGATATAAGCCCGATTATGAAAAGTCATAAAAAATATGAATAAAAATGTTGGTATTATAGTTTTTGCTACAGTTTTTTTGCAAATGCTTTTCTCAAACAAACATTTTATTTCTATCCCTAAACTAATTTTATTTTCTTTGATAGCAATTAGCAGCTTATTCTTTGAAAAATTAAAACCGAGACATAAAAATATTTATAATCACAATACCAAAAAAGTGATAAAGGATGTCCATTTTCTCGATTTTAAAAAAAAATTGTTGCAAAAACTGAGAACAAATTTTTTTTCATACTTTTTATGGTTTCTCATAATCGGTCCTACAGCCTGTAGGTACTCAGCTTATCGTTGAGTTTTGGAACAACTGTATATATTGCGACAGTTCAATATACATTAGACAATCCTAATGTAAAAACTATACGCGTACTGGCATGAGATAAACTTGAACGAATAACTCACTTAACGCACCCGTCTATACGACGCATTCGGATTGTAAAGTATAATGTTTGTCTCTATAATTAATGATAAATCAAAGGTACTACGAAAATTGCAAAAACAATAATTTCTACATAAAATAATTTCAAACATTTTAAAACATAAGAACAATATAATAAGTTATTTAGTTTTCATATTATGTATTCATCATTAAAATTACGTTTAAGTCAAAAAGCTATTGAAAAGTGTTCGTATCACTCCTCTTTAAGCGTAGTTTTAATAATAAAAACAAAATAAAATGTTCTTAAACCATTCATAATAAATGCAAAATTAGTTCAAAATTAAATATTAAATAATACTTTTGTTCCATGTGTTCATAATATATAAGAAAAGAAATCATTCATAAAACAAGTGTTCATATATTTTTAATATGTGGGTACGTTTTTCTGCTTTATTTTATAGACATCTTATATATCCAACTGGAATAGAGCTAAATAATAGGAAAATATTGATTGTCAAACAATAATAACATTCGCTTGCTTTATTAATAACTTGCTCAATGTAATTAAGGTGAACTCATTCAATCATACATATTTAACTCACTCAGGTGAGTCGTCTATGCAACTCAGTCACTTTCACTCACTCCTCATAATGTATCTTGGCCGTGTAAAGAGATCAGTAGATCTCTTAGTAATACTTATATAGTAATACTTGAAATATTAAAGGACTAATCACCCTCTTTTTAAGCGACATTTGAGGCTGAATCGATTTTCGAAGAAATTATCAGAATTATGCAAAATGCTTTGGAATAAGATTGAAAGTGAAATACTTAAAAGCAAATCTCGCACCATATTCAAGCAATTCAAAATTTTCACCGTGTTTCACAACATTAAAACATGTTTAGAAACGCATCCATATTACACTATGGTTAACTTGTAACCGTGATTAAGCTAACGTGTTCTCACCCGTTCAATGCGACGTTCGTTCGCGAACGTGTCTAGCGTGGCGGGACCCTACGTCTCTCTGAAAAAAATGTATTCAATAACTTACAACTGTGCCAAATATTCCTACAAATTTGATAAAATTTCATCATTTGACGCCTCATAACAGTTATACGTATACTTCTTTTTAGTATTATAAACATCATCCACTGTTAGACGTACGCACTTGCTTCCAGCCCTGATAAGTGCGTGTAGGTCATCATAAAAGCAGAATAAATGCAGTTGAGATGAGAGCGTTAAGAAGTATGATAGGAGTCAAACTGAGTGACAGGATAAGAAATAGTGAGGATAAGGAAACGTTGTGGTCTGAAAGAAGATGTAGTGACAAAAATTGAGAAAGGTATGTTGAGATGGTTTGGCCATGTCGAGAGAATGAATGAAGAACGATTGACGAAAAAAGTGTATAAGGCGAGTGTGAATGGAAGTGTTGGAAGGGGTAGACCTTGACGGACGTTTCAAGACCAGATCAGGGACGTCTTGAAAAAAGGCCAGGTCAAGAGTACCCTAAACCGAAGGGCATGTATGAAGGGAATAATGAAAGTGGACGAAGCGAAACCAGTATGTAAGGATCGTAGCAAGTGGAAAGAAGTGGTCTCTGCCTACCCCTACGGGAAAGAGGCGTGATTATATGTATGTATGTATGTATCAGTCCATCTCAACCAGTATAAAAACACTGGGGTGGTCAACGACATGCGTCTCCTAATCAACTGTGGAGGTGCACCCAAGCGGTGGGATGTGCATCAATAAGTTTCACTTCAAAAAAGATCATCGGTCCATTGTACCGGGGGTGTCCAACATTACTAATACTTTTCTTACAAGCGTTTGTTTCACTTGATATGTACGTGATCCCTCGGAAAACGGTAATTAGTGCTCTCACAGAGCAATATAGATGCTCTTATGTGTGGCAGATTATTGAAAAGAACGGAACGTTGTGTGAGTGAGCGAGAGGTATGAAGGTCTGAAAGAGATAGAAGTTTGACATAAGACCAGTGTTGCCGTTTTAGCGACTTTGTCGCTAGGTTTAGCGGATTTTGGATATGTTTAGCGACATTTTTTTCCATCTAGCGACAAAAATAAATTTAGCGACATCTAGCGACTTTTCGATATTTTTTTGTTCGATCGGTTTTATGCGTCTCACCCTATCAAAAGATGTACAGATATAGCTATTTCTTTCTCATTCATTCATCATCCCGTTTATTCAAAGGAAGGAATGCCCGGTTTCTAAGTTATTTGTTACTTTTTCGCAGAACAAACCGGTTTTACATAGTGTCTATGTGTATATTGTCGTCATTATTATCAAAATCATATTACGGATATGGAAATTCCTTTATAAAAGAAGGCATACGCTCAAAAGTATAGACCAGAATGGGAACAACAAGAAGAGTTTAAAATGTGGTTGAAACCTGTTAAGACTGATCCAACTAAGGCTTTTTGTTCGTTTTGCCACAGTGAAATATTCGCAAATTTAAATGACAGAGTTGCTTTTATTTAGACTATATTTTTAAAACTGAAGATTTTAAAATATTTAGCGACTTCTAGGGATTTTTGAGTACTTTTTTCTTAATATGTAGGGACATTTTCATTGAGGTCTGGGGACTTTCTTTTTCCTAAGCGGCAACACCGCATAAGACGAAGTTTTTGAAAGATGGCGTCGGAGCAAACGACGCGCTCGCGCTTTTATATACAGTTAATTTTATATACAGTTAAATGAGGTCTAAATTAGTTTTTCCAAATATATATACGATATGTCACTAGAACATTCTATGGCCTTACTTTAGAATGATCAAGTTATGTGGTAGCCTACACTTTCCCTTACCACTTCTTGTTAGCCGCTTGATAACTAATAAAAAAAAATTAAAGGGAGTCTTACTTCTTATTATTGGCGATGCGATTCGGCGTGCTGTGGTTGGAGTGATGCGAACTATCGCTGAATTCAGAACTGGAACTCCTTATATCTCCCTCCATCTGAAATTTAATAAGTACTGTTAAAGTATTATATAACTCTTTATTATTGAAAGGTAATTGTAAAGCTTCATCAAAACCTTTCGGGCACCAGCCAGCCAGTCCAACATCTGCGAGGCTAGAGACATATGGTATTGCTTTCGGAATTACGGGTTAATATAGACTTAAATCGGCCCAGTTAAAAGCATAGTCAAATTTATTGACTCTATTTTATGACCTGGGCAGATGTAAAAGTCATGAATAGACGCAAAGCTTAGAATTAACATTGGTTTTATATAAGCACCGCGCTTTTCTAAAACAGCAGGCAATAGCAACTCTTCTGTTTCGCTCACACAACTGTTGTTTCATTTATTTATATAGTTTTGTTAGCATCTATTTACACATCTTTTGTAAATATAATAAGCGCATTATGCTCGAATACAGCATGGAATATCGGTGTCTGGATCTGAGTTTTATTGGGAGCAGAGCTAACAAGAAGAGCTAAGAGGAACAACCTCAAGAACAAATGTATTAGGGGCTAGGAGGAGTTCCTGGCCCTGTACCTTCAGTTTCATCCAGTGATAATACTCCACGGAAAATTTTAAAAAAATCTGTCATTAGTGACTTAGATCCTTATATACTTTTATTTTGTAAATAAATACATATTATACATAAACACTCAAATTCGGGACGGGAATGGGAATCTTGATCTCCGCAGACATTCCTACGTGCTTTATCCCTTGCGCCACGGAGGTCTTCATTTTATTTTATTGCTGTAGGACAGCAGACAGGCTGACGCCCCACTTAGAATTTAGTAGTTACCATCGCCTATGGGTGCTTGCAACGCCAGTGGCATCGCGAAAACGCTGTTATCCCATAAGGTTACCGGAACTTGGGTCACTAATGCCGGAACACAAGGTTATTATGGCGGTATACTCAAGACAAAAGGTGGTCGCCATCCAGACGGGCTTGGAGCCCTACCACGTAGCTACGGTTGTTTTGTCGTCTTTTACGACAGGCCGACCCCGGCCGCAGAGGTTAGTATTCTTTCTCCGCCCCTGCACGGGTAAAAAATATTAAATACTCGTATAATACATATAAAAATTATAATCTACACTATAACATATTTACCTGTCCTGCACTAATGGCTTTATAAGCGACTTGGAATATCAGCCAAGTCCAGACCATGTGCAAGGCCAGTAGAAGGCATAATAGCGAGTTGAATATGTAGTAAGCGGGGAACATGGGCAACAGCATGGGGGCTCGGATCGACGTACTGGAAAACGTAAAACATAATTTAAAAAAAAATAGTATTCTCTCATTAAAGAAGCAAAATAAATACCAGCAGAACCTCGATAACTCGAACCTCGTTAAGTCGTAATCCTCAGTAAGTTGAAAAAAATGCGATTCCCTTCCGTTCAGACACATAATACGCGATATCTCGAACTTTTTTGCCTTTGTATCTCGAACAATGTATTTCGCCCCGACTATATAGACCATATCTCGAAGTTCCAAAGAAAGACTCGGTATGTCGAAATAAGTAATTGTGATGATGTCATCTTGTACATTTAGGTTTTGCCTTATCGCAAATTGAAGGTATATTGTCCTTGACATTGGCTTATTTTTGTTTACACCTGTAAGGATATTCCTTACTATTTCTTTAATGCATAGCTTGAAAGAAATTTAGTTTCAGAATATTTTTGTCATTAGTCGTCTCAACATTCTCTGCAAAATGAATAGTAAAAGAAAATTTAAACCCTTGACTCTTCGTGAAAAAATAGACGTTATTCAAGCAGTGAGACGTGGTACGAAAAGAAAAGAAATTTCTTTATATTATTTATTATGACCTCAAAATACTTGATAAGTTGAAAAGTTGAGAAGTTGTTATCTCGAATTTTTTTCCTACCGTGAGATTCAAGTTATCGAGGTTCTACTGTATTTAACTTTTTTTTAATAGCAGTTACCGTCGCCTATGGATATTTACGACAGAGGCACCGCTAAGACAGCCATCCGCGTAGGGATACCTGGGTCACTTATGCATATTTAGGGACGAGTGGTGATTGTCATACTTCTTGCTGAGGAACAGCACATAGGCTGACGGCCCACTTAATAGTAAACAGTTACCATAGCCTATGGATGTTTGCGATACTAGGGGCACCGCGAACACGCTGCTGTTTCATAGGGGTACAGGAATCTGGGTCACTAATGCCGTAACGCAACAGAAGGTTATTATGGCGTCATACTTATACACCAGGAATGGTTGCCATCCAGACGGGCTTACTCACGACGTAGCTAGGGTTGTTTTGTCGCCTTTTACGACAGACTGATCCCGGCCGCAGGGGTTAGTATTCTAACTCAAGCACAGAAAGCACAGACAATAAGACGTTCGTGTTACTATGTAAAACCTCACCTCCATATAATATAAAAAGGATAAAATCCTAATCGGGTAATAATCCACAACAACGTGAACACAGCGAACACACAATCACACATCTTCTGATAGTTCGCATATTTCGCCGCTTTAGCAGCGTCCAGGAATATGTCCGCGCAGTCATGGAGTAAAAGCACCAGGGTCCCGATCCTGTAGAGGTTGCACACCCAACTGAAGGAGAGGAGGGCAATGGTGGCGATGTGGTGCACGAACATCTGCCAGAAATCCTTGCGGCGGACGTCCCAGAACTGGGATATGGTCAGGGACCAGTAGAACGCCGCTGAGACCATGTAGTACCACCATACATCGCTTGTAAGGCCCTGAAAGTAAGATATGTTCTAATTTATCTCATGAATAGGGTCTACCCATCTGTTTTCTATGTCATCAACAGCGATAATTGGATAACTTTCACTTAACACCTGCATAATTAAAAGAAAAATATTTTATTTTATTGCTGAGGTCCACTTAGCCATTCGCCCCTTCTCCGGCCCGCAGATCTGTGGCTTCCCCTTGTCGGACAGGCCGCGTGGCTACAATCACGTCTCCTACCTGATGTGGATATCCAACGTAACACTGATCGATGTCCCACAGCCACTCCTTCTCCCACAATATGTAGAGACCGTAAGAGAAGTTGTACAAGTAAAATGTACACCGCCACATGTTCTCGCAGAACTTGATGAGGGTCGAGGGCTTCTCTTGGCTGCGACGGAGGCGCCACCATCTCTCCACTTGCCGCTCCGTGAGATCCAGTTGTTTTGCTAAGGCACATATCTGGAAAGGAATAATTTATTATTCGATAATTAATTTAACTGTCTTCGTTGCGTAACGGCAAACGCAGATTGCCTGCGGAGGTAGAGAGTTCGATTTTCGTCCCGAACTAGGTGTTTATATACATATAATACGTATTTATTTACAAAAAAAAAAATCAGTTATCTAGTACCTATATATAACACAAATGCTCTGCTAATTTGGGATTTTCGTGGCAAAAAGTAGCCTATTTCTTTTTCCAAGATCCAATCTACCTAAACTCATCATAATTAGTTCATCGGCTGAGGCGTAAAAACATAACAGACAAACAGACGGAGTAATTTTCACATTCATAGTATTATATATATTTATATTATATACTTTATTGAGGAAGAAATTTTTAATAGACCTATTTTAGTAAGCCTAACACATATTAATGAAGTATTCTGTTAAAATTAATTAATTGCAATACCGGCCACAATGCGCAATCTATTTGCAAATATGTAAACAAGAAAATGACACATACTTTGATATTAATTGGATTGTAAGAATAAAAAGATTATTGCTCAGTTTGCGTATTTTCTTAAAGTAGTTCTGGAATTACATAAACACTTTCATAAATTATTACATTCAAAGATTCCTACTTATTACTATTTTGTTTATATATGTATTTTGAAGGGATAACCTCTTATGGGTGGGTAAACCGCTTCGTTACGTAACGCGTTACGGCGCCAGTCTGTCTGGCTTCCCTATCTCTCACGCATACGGCAGCGGTAGGCAGGCTCCTCCTCTCTCACTCAAACCCTCAGCACTAGATCTATGCGAATTGCGACTTTATTACAATAAAATTCAGTTGAGTTTTTTTTCTTTATAAAGAATCTACATTAGGCAATAACTTTATATAATTTTGACAGTTTTTGGAAAAATTCGAAATTCGTAAACTTTAGTTACTTTTGAATTATTTTTGGTTTTATTAATAAATAACCTTTTACATTATCATATTAATATACATAAAATTTAAGTAATAACCTAAGCTTTTCACAAGTTAAACAATTTCAATATTAAATAGTTCAACTTAGATTAGTTTAAGTTATCACTTCTGTCGGGCGTCCCGAGACGCACGAGTTTTGTTTTATTATTAGTTTAATTACATACATAAATATACATATGTGTATAACGAAATTCGTGGAAAATGTGTAGTGGATAATTCCAACCAGTGTTGCCAACTTAGCCCTTTCGGGGCTAGATCTAGCCCTTTTTCTGTCTGTTTAGCCTCCATAATTATGATTTAGCCCCTAGCCCCAAATTTAGCCCTAAATTATCATATCGCAATAAACATAATCATAGACACGCCTAAGAACGAAACGAAATGAAATTTTAACAGAAAAGCGTAGCAAAAACTAAACGCGTTTACTTTCATTATATATGGGGGATTCCCCGTATCTACTATATCGTTCTAGTCTCCTGTTTTGCATCTATTTCATTCAGTATTTGGTTTCATTCTATTTGGAATTTTGATTGTGTTATATTATGAGAATTTATGTGAAAGTAAAATTGACAATGGATGTTCCAGCAAAAAAGAAAACTAAGTACGCACAACATTATAGAGCAGAATGGGAGAAAGAGCCATCATTTAAAAAATGGTTAAAACCAGTTATTGGAAACGATACAAAAGCAATGTGCATTTATTGCAAAATAGAATTTACAACAAAATTATATGAATTAAGTCGAAAAAGCATATTGAAAAATTAAGGCCCTTTTCGTTGGGCCAGAGAACGATTTCTGTATAAAAACTAGAAATAAAGGCAATGTAGTACATAATGCAGAAGCACTGCTTTCGCTCTTCATTGCAGAACATACAGCTGTATCGCAAGTTGATCATCTTAGTCAAATGTGTGCAAAAGCTTTTCCAGACTCCAAGGTTGCGTGCGGTTTGCAACTTCATCGCACCAAATGTGGTGAAATAATAAGAAATGTGTTAGGACCCCATTTCAAAACTACGTTGAGAGAGGATATTGGTGATACCAGCTATAGTCTCGAAATCGACGAGTCAACAGATATTTCAGTTCAAAAATATTTGGGTATAGTTATCAGATACTTTAGTACTTCCATGAATAAAATAATGACAACTTTTCTGGCAATTTCGGAGTTAGAAACTGTTGATGCGAAAGGTATTGTCAGTGCAATAGTGAAAACAATTGAAGACATTGGTTTAAAACTTCAGAATATGGTAGGGCTGGGAACCGACAATGCTAGTGTCATGGCAGGCATAAATAATGGAGTTTACCAAATATTAATATGTTTATATAATATTTGTACACAGTAGGTAATAAATTATACTAAAAATCAACTATTTCTATTAACTTTTATTAATTATTTAGCAATTTAGCCCTTATTTTAAATTTTTTGGCAAATCTAGCCCTTTTTGAGGTTCGATTTAGCCCTTAAACCTGATACTGAGTTGGCAACACTGATTCCAACTTAAAAAGCAACGTTGTAACTATACCCAGTAGCGACAGGAAACGTGTAAACGATAAAGATAATGAAGCTTTTGTATACCAAGTATCGATCAATTCAGTGTTGGCTTTAAAGGCGTAATTAGATAGAGAGGCACTCGCAATTAGTTGATCAAACTATACCTATAAGAGGGTCGCAAAGGTTACTATAAGAATAGTAAGTGCCAGGGGCGGAGTAAGGACTCCGCCCCTGGCACGGAGAAAAATTGTCTACTGCGGCCCATATGAACCTGCAACGAGTCCACGGGTGTGTAATGTGTGTATCAAATACGAGAGGAAGAAAAATACTACTATAATAAATACAGTTAATAATTTTTTGCAAACAGAGAGTTAAAAAAACAAGATAATTTGGCTCGTATTCATTTTTATTAATACATCGCTTGCCGCGTGACGCAAAAGTGCATACAAACTTATAGTTACTAGTAATAACTACACTAAACGCGCCATATTCAAATATAGCTCCAAAAAGCGTGAGATTTTGATTACATGACGAAAACTTAACCCTGTTATGAAGCGTAGAATTTCGAAAACCTACCTAGTCCTAAGTCCACGGGTGTTTATCAAGTATTTCCACCTCAGAAACCAAAAAGAATGTATTTTTCGAGACTTGTATTTAATAACTGTTTAAGAAGCTAACGTTTTCACAGAAATACTGTACTTTCTATAAAGCACTTACCCCAAATATTTGTGAAGCAAAATCGATTGATTATATTCATGAAATTTAGGGCAGTTACTGTAACAATCGACTTCCAACCCTGGCATGTTTCGTTAACCTACAAATTTATCACGATAATACTGAAATATAGACCAAACACGCGAGCACTGTATTTTTAAAAAGCGTAATCAGTGATCTAGTGATGCGTGGCTCGCGTGAAGACTTCGTATGATTACTTCTATTACTAAGTAGATTGTAAAAGTGGTAAATATGAATGATTAGACGACCAAGCGGTTAGAGCTGTTTGTTCGACCCACTACAACCGAAATCATCGTTCCTGGAGGATAATTTTTTTTTTATTTTATTGGTGTAGGACAGCAGACAGGCTGACGCCTCGCTTAGAATTTAGCAGTTACCGTCGCCTATGGATGTTTGCAACACCAATGGCCCCGCGAACACGCTGCTATCGCGTAAGGGTACAGGAACTTGGGTCACTAATGCCGGAACACAACACATAGTTATTATGCCGGCATACTTAAGACCTAAAGTGGTCGCCATCCAGACGGGCTTGGAGCCCTACCACGTAGCTAGGGTGGTTGTTTTGTCGCCTTTTACGACAGGTCGACCCCGGCCGCAGAGGTCAATATTCTTTCTCCGGCCCTGCACGAATAAAAATACTATAATATAAATACGGACAAATGTATGTAAGACATTCATTTTGTCCAGGTCTGAGAGTTCGTGAATTGTAAGATCTCAAAAAAATTCTGCTCATTGCTTTTTCTCCGTGCGGAGCGGAGTAAAAATACTGACTAAGTAGGTGGTAGCGCTCCAAGCCCGTCTGGATGACAACCACCCCCTGTCTCTAAATATTGTTGACTTATGTCAGCAATGTTAAGCGTAAGGCAACGTGTTAGCAGGGCTCCTGGCGTCGCAAACATGCATAGACGATGGTACTTGCTAACTAAGTGGGCCGTTAGCCTGTCTGCTGTTCTACAGCGATAAAAAAAATTGCGCAACTAAAACATTCAAAAAGATTCCAAAAAAAGAAGACAAATGGCAAATCTTATTTTACTATTAATACTACCTCATAAAATGAGGTATAGGGAGGTAACACGTTCCTTCACTAACTAAACAAGGTATCCAACCGTATCTTGAACGCGGTATTTTTACGCGACCACATGAAGTGTTGGGAATGACGATTTCCTATACACATAATCTCACAATGACTTTAATAGTTGTTATTTATAATTCATTCGTAATCTTTATAACCTCCATAACAAATCCGAACGATGCTCTTTCTACCTGTTTAGGCCAAGCGCCGCAGCAAAAACGTACGGGACGTTGCATTACAAACATACTTTTTATTTTCACTAAACATTTAGTTAATGGTCAATGATAAATTAAAAACTAAAAATTAAAAAAAAAAAACATTTGAAATATATTCTGCGAAATTTTCATTAGTAAACACCATATTGTAAAAAGTTTGGAGCGCTATAATTAAAAAACTATGCGTTATACAAAAAAAAGTTTCAAATAAAAAAGATGGCAAACATTATTATCTACAATAATGATCTCTACAATTTTTGTCGTACGATGCGCGGTTCGCGAGATATTCGATAAAACGTGTTTTCCAAGATGGCGGCTGAAGTGAATCCCCCATCCCCCGCCGCGCCCATTTCGGATTTACATTCAGGGGACACCCTTGAACATATTCCAAAAAAAAATACCAGGTCCCGTACGTTGCAAAAAAAACCCCGGCGCTTGGCCTAGTTATAGCCTAAGAGCCCAGGACGGCCAGACCTTCGTCATTTTATAAAGGCTGAAAATTTTTCTGTGCATGTCCCCTATACAGGTAAGAACGACCAGCGACTATAGAGTTTGGGTTGTGGTTACTTGGGCAGTTAACAGACAGTAAAGGTGCATAAAATAGGACCTTAAATTCGTTAAAGTATAAAGCTCAATTTTTTTATATTTTCTTCGGTGTAACTTTAGAAATCTCGTCGTCCATTGCCGGACACTTCTGACAGTTGCTACCCCCTGCCAGACACCCCTAAACTTTAAGAAATTATCATTATACTTTCGTTATAGTATAAAAGCTAAATTTTATATATGTTACTTGGGGACCTATAAAAAAATGGTACCCCAATAGCCGGACAGTTTTAATGGTTTTTACATCTTGCCAGACACATTGAAAGTCCGCTGTAGGTGCGAGCGCGAGTGCTTAGTCGATAACGAGCTTTATAAAAAGTTATTTTATTACGTTCATAGCCATGTTATATAAAGTAAAAAAGGTCATTTTAACATTATAAAATACAAAAAAAAATTATTATATGTAAAAAAATATTTAATCGTTTTTATAAATTTAATCATTGTCGATATTTTCATTTTCTTCATCACTACTCCTCCTTTATCCAGTCCATGGCATGATATTAATATTATATATTAATATCATGCCAATATTACTTTACCATCACTTTTATTACAAACGGAACAGAGTAATGTATCTCCCATGATAACGCTTTTTTACTAAAATTACACTTTTATTTAAAAAGAACTGTACAAATATCTATTAAACGTTGGTTGTACCTATAGGCATAATAATTATTGTTCAATACATCACTTTAAATGATAGATGATGCGCAGTCGACTAGGCGCCCTATCTCACTCGCACCCGCTTGAACAGTTGTTACCTCGCTCTGGCCACAGAAAATGACGAAGATGGCGATATTGACGATGATCATGCCATGGACTGGATATAGGAGGAGTAGTGATGAAGAAAATGAAAATATCGACAATGATTAAATTTATAAAAACGATTAAAATTTTTTTACATATAATATTTTTTTTTGTATTTTATAATGTTAAAATGACCTTTTTTACTTTATATAACATGGTTATGAACGTAATAAAATAATTTTCTATAAAGCTCGTTATCGACTAAGCACTCGCGCTCGCACCTACAGCGGACTTTCAATGTGTCTGGCAAGATGTAAAAACCATTAAAACTGTCCGGCTATTGGGGTACCATTTTTTTATAGGTCCCCAAGTAACATATATAAAATTTAGCTTTTATACTATAACGAAAGTATAATGATAATTTCTTAAAGTTTAGGGGTGTCTGGCAGGGGGTAGCAACTGTCAGAAGTGTCCGGCAATGGAAGACGAGATTTCTAAAGTTATACCGAAGAAAATATAAAAAAATTGAGCTTTATACTTTAACGAATTTAAGGTCCTATTTTATGCACCTTTACTGCCTGTTAACTGTCCAAGTAAGCACAACCCAAACTCTATAGTCGCTGGTCGTTCTTACCTGTATAGGAGACATGCACAGAAAAATTTTCAGCCTTTATAAAATGACGAAGGTCTGGCCGTCCTGGGCTCTTGCTCTATTAGGAAATTAGTAAACGCTGTTATCAATTTATTGTCACTTGGGCTTTCTAGTAAAGTAATAATAACGAGAATTTGTTGAATCATACGTGTCATAGGGTTTGTAAATACTAATAAAATTGATTCAATGTTTATAGTCCGCTTATCAGATGCCCCGCTTGTCATGATAACTTATCAGCTATGTATATGTAAGCCGTAGTCTTCGCAATGGTGATCCGTGATAACAGCTGCGTTATACGGCGCTTTAATTACAAAAATGCCTATCTTCTTCCTGCCCTTACCCAAACTATGTGGGTTCGGCACAGCATGTTCCCTCCTTTCACTCTCCTCTATCAGCCGTCATCTGAACATTCACACCTTTTTAACCATGTCATCTTTTACACAATCCATCCATCTTTTATTTGATGTACCTCTCCTTTTGTATTCATCCACTCTCATTTCTAGCATCCTCCTTGTTACATTTTTTTTGTCTCGGGGAAAAACCACTCTTGACGGGTTCCCCCGGCCTGGGGGGACCGAGGGATATGTGGGACTCCGGGATTTTTCCGACTACCCACTAAAAAACCCCGCTGTTCTCCTATCGCCTACGCCCGGGCTTACGGATATATGGCCTGCCCTTCTCGTGGCCCGGGCCGACGCCGGCCCGCCCTTTGTCGTAAGGCGGGCCCCTTCTAAAGTGTTGGCGCCAGGGGGTCAGGCTTTCGTCCCCCCGGCGCTCTCCTGTAATAACTCTAGGAGTTGAGGAAGGCCGCAGAACAGCACGCAGCCCTCACCCTCGAGGCAATAGTGCGGGCGGCGGGTCCTCCCCCGAGGGGCCGCCCGCGGCCGCATTTCACGGCGGCCGGAGGTCGTTAGTTGCCCTCCGGCGCCGCCGACGTGGCCTGCGTTGGCGGGAGGGGAGTGTGGTGGTCGACTCCCGCTCCCGCTCCGCTGCCTCCTTTGCGGACATGACTGTTTCGCAGAAGGAGGCGACGGCCGTCCATCCAGGATCGCCCCCGACCATGGACAGAACCAGGGCCGGGAGCGACAGGTCCACGCCGATTTGGGCGACGAGGGCGCGGCACTCCTCGCGCCACACAGGGCACACGGCGATAGTGTGGTCCACCGTGGCCTCCTCGTCGCCCACGCCACAGTGGTGGCACCCCAACGTCATCCCCCGCCCTATGCGACACAGGTACCTCCCGAAGCAACCGTGCCCCGAAAGAACCTGTGTCAGGCGGAAGGTCAGGGCGCCGTGGCGCCTTTCCAGCCATTCGGCCAGGACGGGCCTCACCGCTTCGTAGGCGGCGAGGCCCGCGCTAGGGTGCGCGAGGCGCTCCTTCCACTCCACCATGAGCACCTCGTCGCGCAGCTCCGCCCGCTTTACCTCAATTTCGCGAGGCGTGGGGCGAGAGCCACGCTCGGCCGCGTCCCGGCGTCACTGGTACAACAGCGCCAGGACCCCGGCCTCGAGGTCCCATGGTGAGGATCCAGCCAGCAGGGAGGCCACTTCGAAGGACATCCTCCTTGTTACATGACCTATTACTTTTCAACTTCTCAATCACTGGCGCTACTTTCAAACTTATTCATTTCTAATTTTATTCATTTTTGTAACTCCGCTCATCCATCTCAACATTCGCATCTCTGCTGCATTCAATAATCTTTCATCTTTCCCCTTTGTGGCCCAACACTCTGGTCTATACAATATGACAGGTATTATAACGAACTTACAAATTTTACCTTTAAGTCTAAACGGCACTGATCGCAAATTGTTCCTGAGACCTGTCGCCATTTCATCCATCCTGCATTTACTCTGTTTTTCACATCTCGGCCTATCTCACCGTCATTCTGGATTAAGGATCCGAGTTACCGGAAATTGTAGCAAGTTGGCAGAGACACGCCTCCTAAGGTAATCGGGATGAAGGCGGAATTTTCACCAATCGCAAAATAGATGTTCAGTTTTGGTTCTATTTATCTTCAACCCAACATCCTCCAATCTCTCCAGCCATTTAGATAATCTGCTTTGAACCTCGTGAGCATTTTCTCCAACCAACACAATGTCATCGGCAAAGAGCATATACCAAGGTGCCTACTCCTGTATTTCTAATGTTACTGCATCTACCACCAGGAGGAACAGATAAGGGCTAAGAGCCGATCCTTGGTGTAAACCCACCGCAACATTAAACTTGTCTGTGACGCCAGGTAAGGACCGGTGCAAGTACTTCACAGGCACTCCTGCTTTCATAGCCCACCACAAAACTTCTAGGAACCCGATCATATGCCTTTTCTAGGTCAACGAATACCATGTGCAGGTTCAACATATCTACGGTATTTTATATATTAGCTGTGTGGTGTTTTTTTTTATTGCTGTGGAACGGCAGACAGGCTGACGGTCCACTTAATAATAACCAGTTACCGTCGCCTCCGAATATATGCGATACCAGGATCCCCGCGAACAAGTTGCAGTCCGAGTAGGGGAACAGGAATCTCGATTACTTTATCCGTGCAGAGGCGGTGAAAGAATACTGATCTCTGCGGCCACGTCCCAAGTCCGTCAGGATGGCGATCACTTTTGGTGTTAAGTATGCCGCCATATTAACTTTGTGTTGTGTTCCGGCATTAGTGACCCAAGTTCCTGTACTCCTTATGGGACAGCAGCGTGTTCGCGATGCCACTGGCGTTGCAAACACCCATAGGCGACGGTAACTGCTAAATTCTAAGTGGGCCGTCAGCCTGTCTGCTGCCCTACAGCAATAAAAAAATCTTATGCTAGAACACAATATACAAGGTTATTATGACAATAAAATATAAAATGAGACGGGCTCGAAGCCTTACTACCTAGCTAGTGTTTAGTCGCCTTATACTACAGGCCGACTCCGGCCGCAGTGGCTGGTATTCTTACTTCGCCCCTGCACGGGGGTC
Source organism: Malacosoma neustria (assembly GCA_963693495.1). Taxonomy (NCBI): domain Eukaryota; kingdom Metazoa; phylum Arthropoda; class Insecta; order Lepidoptera; family Lasiocampidae; genus Malacosoma; species Malacosoma neustria. Next base: position 12,856,435 of record OY856392.1, read on the forward strand.
TAGTCTCAAGTAAGTGCCTGCACTTACTACCTGTACTAGACATCTAATATCCTTTATATTTTATATTATATTATTATCCTTTGAAAATAAATACGTATTATATACATAAACACCCAGACCTGGACTCGAGACGAGCATCAGTCATAATTCCGTGCGAAAACCGAGTGAGTGAGTTGAGTTACCGAGGTCATCATAATATATTACTTCGCTTCTTTTTTGGGTTAGGATATTGTGAATGAAATATAGTCTATGGTATGCATTGACAGCATATCTACATTGTTTCGTGTATCTATTTATAGTTGTTAAATTGTCACTGTCAAGACACGAGAGCTACGGGTGAGCGTGAGCCAGTGAGGCACCCATAGGAACAAATGTAGGTGTCCTGTGAGTCACAGTTTAACCCCTTGAGTCCTGATTTATTTAAAATGACAAGGTAAACATGTTGAAATAAATTTATTTTTGCACGTCAATTGTTACGCGGGCACCAATCGTGTTGGGGAATTGGCGCAACGAATGCGCATGCGCACATTACTGGAAGAAAAACACTAAACTGGTCTCCGAGTATCCCAACACTGAGCTACCAGGTACCTTGGTGTGGCCCTTATATGTCACCTTCATAATGATGAAACAAGCTTTATTAGTAAATCCAGGTAATCACGTTTAAATCCTCTAGAAATAGTCTCTAATCCTAAGTAAGCCGAATGTTACGTACTCTTGAACCGGTACCGTGTGGAACCGCGCCCGCGCTAATAAACATCGGTTGTTTAACAGAAGAACTGGGTCAGCCGTCGACAATGAAGCACGGTTCTGTTTTCACACTTGTACACAGTCAATTATTAGTATCTATATTTTTTACGGACACGATTTTTACCCAGTTTGAACGATCAAAAAAATTCAAAATATTGCACACTTGTCAAGACCTGTTGATAAACACATATTTAATAATTTCGTCCCATAGTCCTTATCATCAGGATTAACGCTTCCTTTTCCTTCTGCCGCAACGCCATCTGGCGTTTAATTAATAAAACTGACGGAAGATGGCGTTAAATTAATAAAATCATTTACCAATTGGGAATTGACAACAAATAAATTATATTTTATAGTTTTAACTAAAAAGTTAAGAATAAATTATAGTTAACACTTAAAATGAATCAAACTAAAAAGTAAAAATAATTCTTAAAATAAGAATAAAATTACTGACAAGATAATGTGATTGTTCTAAAATCGTGGGGTGCTTTGTACGATATTTTTACCACGCTTTTATTATTAAACTAATTCTGTATTCCGGAATGAAACTAGTAAAAATAAAAGTATAACGAAGAATTCGAGCACCCCACGCTTTTTAGAACAATTACATTAATTTTCTCGTCAGTGATTTTATTCATATGTTAAGAATTATTTATTACTTTTTAGTTTGATTGATTATAAAAGTGTTTTTAATTTTTATTTAACTATAATTTATTCTTAACTTTTTAGTTAAAACCTTAACTTTTGAGTTCCGCTGTGGTCGTACCAGCACAAGTGACGCCGTAAGTTCAAGTCGCCTAAAAGAGGTCATCACGCCAGAAATCGTCGATACAATTCATGGAATGATATTGGACGATTGGAGAATGAAAGTAGGTGAGGTGACAGAGGCTGTAGACATCTCAACGGAGTGAGTACATCACATTTTACATGAACATTTGGACATGAAAAAGCTATCCGCGAGATAGGTGTCGCAATTGCTTACACTCGACCATAAGCGCAACCACGTGACCACTTCAAAGGAGTGTTTGACGATGTACTGCAATCCGGACGATTTTTACGCCGTTATATAACTGTAGACGAAACATGTATCCATCACAATACCCTAGAGACCAAGGAACAATCCAAACAGTGGATTTCACCAGGTGAACGTGCACCAAAGAAAGCCAAAGTGGGTCTGTCAGCCAACAAGGTCATGACCACAGTTTTTTTGGGATGCACGCGGTATCATTCACATAGATTACTTAGAGAAGGGTAGAACGATCGCCGGCGAATATTATTCAGAGCTTTTAGACAGATTAGATATTGATTTAAAGTAAAAACGACCAAAAATAAGTGCTGTTCCATCAAGACAATGCACGAGTGCACATGTGTGTAATCACTATGGCAAAAATCCATAAATTGGCCTACGAACTGCTACCCTATCCAGCATATTTTCCAGGTTTAGCCTCCTGCGAATATTTTCTTGTTCCAAACCTGAAGAAATGGCTGGGTGGTAAGAGATTTGAGTCGAATGAAGAGGTCATAACCGAAACAAACGCCATTTTGAGGGCCTTGAGAAAACCTATTATGTGGAAGGAATAAAAAAATTGGAAAAACGTTGGACTAAATTACATTTAAACTATTGATCTAAAAGGAGATTATATTAAAAAATAATTTATTTATATTAAAAGCGTTTTTTTCGATTTTTTATTTATTTAAATAGTCACGGAATTATCAAACAGCCCTCGTATTATGCCGGCGGCGTATTTAGAGTCCAGGAGTGGTTGTCATCCAGACGGGCTTTGATCAAATTCAAAATGAAGAGAAAATAGTTAAAGTTAATATAATTGAAATATACAAAAACTTTGTCAGAGTGAACTGTTTTAACAAGTCTGTTAAAATAGAACTAAATTGCATTATAAAATAATTCTTATAATGAATTAAATAATCCTGCAATTTCGAATAAAACAATAAAGATCATTGATTTTGAAATAAAAACCGGAATAAATACAATTTTTTAGGGAGATGAAAAAAGAACACTAGGATATCCTTGGTGGTTAAGACGTTATAGAAAAACGATTTTCTGCCGCGTTAGTTCCACGTCAGAACTCGTATTTTCAAAGTAGCTTCCAGGTTTAAGCTGAATAAAAAAAAAACAATTGAAAGTCGAAAATCGACTTTTTTAAAAGAAGAACCTCATTCAGCCTTCTAAAGATACCTATCATTTGAAAAAGTTTTACTCGAAAATCTCACACCATGAAGGTTTTGTCTATTCAAAGTACATATTACTATAACGGCAATACAACGATATACTCGTATTATACATATAACGGCAATTTCATACTTTAACTCCTAATAATATATACACTGAATTTAAAATCAGTGGATGTAATACTGATATCTTACTGTACTGTGTCTGTATGCTCTAATTGCTCACTCAATAGTCAATAAAATTAATTGTCTTAGTTTCAGATTGCATGGTAACAGATTTTATTGCGACTAATACACTGAAGTACCCTAGCGATATCACGCTTGAGATGTAGCCAGGAATCGCTTGTTCGATTCTTAATCCCATAAAGTGCATGAAACATCCTTTAATGGTCCATTTCTCTCTTCTTAGTACTTTTCTAATCCGCTGTCTTTTCTCCCTTCGGAACTTTGTTATAACAATATCCATGCATGGGCGGAGAAAGAATACTGACCATTGCAGCCGGGGTCGGCCTGTCGTAAAAAGCGACTAAACAAGCTGGATGGCAACCATTTCTGATTTTTGAACATGCCGCAATAATAACCTTGTGTTCCGGCATTAGTACCACTACGCGCAAGTAAGCGGTGCCCCTGACGTTAAAAAACATCCATATAGGCGACGGTAACTGTTAACTACAAGTCGGCTGTCAGCCTGTCTGCTGTCTTACAGCAATTAAAAAATGGCCGTTTGTTCCCGGCAGAAATAAAGAGATATTCTCATGGAAATTTAATGGGCGAGATATATATTTTAGCTAGTTTTTCCTTTCGAACTTGGAGAAGCCAGAGAAGAAAAACTCCATATACCCATTTATATCATACATTTTTTACACATGACAAGAATGTTTCTACAATTTCAATACATACTTTTTATTAAATTTGAATGTTTCTTTTACCGATTTTCGTAACAAATACAATAATACACACGTTAAAAAAATAAAGAATCCACTTTTAAATAATGTAATTTTTATATTGCATTTGTAAATTTTCTTGAAGAGATTCATAAGAAGATGTTAAAGACTGATTTATACATTGCTAAAAGCAAATTACTGTAACAATCTCATTGATAACAAGTATCGTTCGTCGTACGATGGGATTATGAGAATTTACTTAATGAACCATAAATCTGATGTAATCTAATAAAACAAACAGGTGCCGCTTATCTATAATATAATATGAATCATTTTTAATTACATTTCAATCAACATATCCGGATACGAAGTATTAGGACGTGTAATATTTATTGTGTTTTCTCTATCCATGTAGTTTAAGTTTGAAAGTAAAACGTTAACAGTTAATCAAGCATAATCAGTTAATCAAGAATAAAACGATAAATTTACTGGGACAAATCTCACAACGCCGCAATATTATAACGAAGAGAGGAGCGTCATGTAACAAGGAGGATGCTAGAAATGAGAGTGGACGGATACAAGAGGATAGGTAGACAAAAGAAAAGATGGATGGATTGTGTAAAAGATGATATGGTAAAAAAAGGTGTGACTGTTCAGATGACGGCTGATAGAGGTGAGTGGAAGGAGAACATGTGCCGACATCGGCAGGAAGAACAATACACACAACACCATCTAGTTTCAAAATAAGCAGCGTATCGCTTGTTTTATGGGTACTAAATTTTTGATGTACCACTTGTATACTTTTTTTATAAATAAATACATAGTATTATAGTACATAAACAGAGAGACCGGATCATTAAATCCGTGAGCCCAGCAGGCGTGCGTGAGTTACCGCCACGGAGGTCGTCAAATGAAATACTCTCCGACACATGCTTCACAGGTTGAAAAAGTCAATATCGGGCTATAAATTTCTAGACTCGAGGGTTCTGAACGGACTATGCTGTAAAAACCAAGCGTATTTTAAGATCCGAAGCGAAGTGTGTAGAGTATTTTAAATATATAATTTCATATCAATGTAATAATTTTTTTTTTTATTGCGTAGGACAGCAGACAGGCTGACAGCCCGCTTAGAATTTAGCAGTTACCGCCGCCTATAGGTGTTTGCAACGCCAGTGGCATCGTAAACACGCTGCTGTCCCTTAAGGGTACAGGAACTTGGGTCACTAATGCCGGAACACAACACAAGGTTATTATGGCGGCATATTTAAGACCAAAGGTGGTCGCCATCCAGACGGGCTTGAGGCCCTACCACGTAGCTAGGTTGGGTTGTTTTGTCGCCTTTTACGACAGGCCGACCCCGGCCACAGAGGTATTAGTATTCTTTCTCCGCCCCTGTACGGATTAAATTAAAACAACACAAAAAATGTTATACAATTTTCCAAAGACTAAACATAAAGGATCCTTTAGGGTTTATAATTTGTGAACTGAAGAAGAACTGGGTAAGGCATATAAACTACCTTATTTATTGTGAGGTGGAAAATGCTTAATGCACACCCCGCAGCCTAAGGGCTGGCGGCAGGGTAGTGTGGTCGCTGGGTTACCCACTAAAACCACCACAGTGTTCCTCTTATGCCCGGGGGCCCGGGAAGGAGGGATATGCTTTCGGGTGCGCCCCCACCCGGGCGAGCTGGGCTGACCATAAGTGGTAGGGCTCCAAGCTCGTCTGAATGGCAACCATTGCTAGTCTCTAAATTTGCCGCCAGTAACCTCATGTTCCGGCATAAGTAACATAGGTTCCAGATAGAGTACATAGGCGACGGTAAACGGACCTGCCTGTCCGCCGTTACATAGCAACAAAAAAAAAGACGTCTGATTAAAACTATTCAGACAATTGTATGGCAACGGATGATTGCACACTCATAGACGGATAGTGTACAAGTTAACCTGAATACAAACAGCAGCGAGGCGAGAAATTCTAACGCAGCATCGGCCTTGCGGTGGCGCTAATGCCGTTAATGTACAAACAGAACTCTCGCTTTATTGATTGAGTACCTATGTCCAAGATCGTTGCGGGTATTGAGCAATTTATCCTAGTTTTTTTCTTAATATAATCTAAGGTCGAATACAATTCAACGAATCGTTAGTCTTAAGGCATAAATACTTTTTCTAATTTACAGCTAAAAGAATTTCTACTGAAATATCAAAAATCTATCGAACTCTTAAGTCTGGAAACTAGTGCCATTTGATACTCTATTTTTGTGTCGGGGGAATACCCTATTCTTAACGGGTACACCAGGCCCGAGGGGACTGCGGGATATGTGGGACCCCGGGGACGGCCATCCGACTACCCACTAAAAAACCCGGCTGTTCTCTATCGCCTACGCCCGGGTCCACGGATATGTGGCCTGCCGATCTAGTGGCCCGGGCCACAAAGCAAACAATGTAATTCATAAAAATAATTAAAATATACAAAATACATACATGAATTAAGTTTTCACTACAAAATAGTGAATTTTTAATAATAATATTGTACCTTTTTTATTGCTTAAGGACAGCAGACAGGCTGACGGCCCGCTTAGAATTTAGCAGTCACCGTCGCCTATGGGTGTTTGCAACGCCAGTGGCATCGCGAACACGCTGTTGTCCCATAAGGGTACAGGAACTTGGGTCACTAATGCCGGAACACAAGTTATTATCGCGGCATACTTAAGACCAAAGGTGGTCGCCATCCAGACGGGCTTGGGACCATACCACGTAACTAGGGTGGGTTTAGTCGCCTTTTACGACAGGCCGACTCCGGCCGCAGAGCTCAGTATACTTTCTCCGCCCCTGCACGGATAAAAAGATGCGTAACTGCAGGAGTTATTGGATGAAGACCCAACCCAAACTCAAAAACAATTGGAAACGTTAAGGTGGCCCGAGAAACGATTAGCCAAAAGATGGGATGACGGGTGCTACATCAACCGAATAACGGGCAGACAGGAAAATCGAAAAATCGTCTAAGAAATGCTGCATCAAAGCTATGATCGGAAGTAATTTCTGCGTAGAATAGGGTTATGAAAAGTGGATTTATTTTGAAAACCATAAGCGCAACAATTCATATGGTTATCACTTGACGAAGCCCATCGGCTCCAAGGCCAAATCGTTTTGGTCGCAAGACAATGCTCTGTGTTTGGTGGGACCAGAGTGGCGTGGTGTATTAGGAACTGTTGACCCCTGATAAAACAGTTAATAGTGATCGCTACCGACAACAAATGATTAATTTGAGCCATGCATTGATCGAAAAACGCAGGATAACGCGCCGTCTCATAAAGCCAAACCGATCCAAGAAGCGTTGACAGCACTTGGATGGCACATATTATCACACTTGCTGGACTCTCCAGAACTTGCCCCGTCCGACTATCAACTTTTCGCATCAATGGGACACGCGCTTGCAGAGCCGCACTTCACCAATTTTGAAGAAGTTTGAAAAAAGGTTTGATTACTACTAAACTGTTACTCGTTTTAAATTTTATTTTAAATTTGTATTTTTGTTTTATTTACATTGTTTTAAATTAATTTTATGGAAACTTTAAAAAACAACTTTAAGTTTAGTTCGAATAAGAATTTCCGCCTGCTTCCTTTGTGATCTTTTTTTCAGTTTCTCTGAAATAAGTTCCTAGTTGTTACACATTGTTGGAGAGCTAAAGCCAAGTTTCATAACGATTTTTTTTGTTTTTAAGGCATTTTGGTGGAAAAAATCTCAAGAAAACATTGAAATAATATCGTTTTTCGTTTCGAATTTATAAATTTGAACCGATAATTCTTGTTTTAATATTGATAAATAAACAGTGTTTAATCGTTTTTATAAATCCGAAGAAAAAATTATATTTAAATTGATATTTTTTTTAAATAAATTTTTGATGTTGCATTTTTGAAAAAAGCTAAAAAACATGATAATTGATAACTCAAAAATGGTTCACTTTTGCATAATGCATATGAGGGTTAAAATTATCGCAAATAATATCCCCCCCCCCCCCTCCCCCACCTCCTAACGGGAATACGTCGAATTACCAATAACACTGTATATAGAAACAAATGGCCAATACTTTTAATATTTTTTTTTCATTTTCTTGAAAATCATAGTTTTTTTTTTTCGATAAATCCGGTAATGACTTTCCAGTACACCTGGTATGTTTCCTCACGATGTTTTCCTTCATCGCTGGTGCGTAGCTAATATTATAATATACACGTTACACCAGAAAAGTATCCACTAATTGGTGCATGCCGTCGTGGGGGTTTGACCTGTGACCTGATCATATTTGGTCCACGTACCCACACGATGCTTGCATCAGACAATTGGTATAACACATCGAATAAACGTTTCTCAAATAAATAATTAATGTACACAACATTCTTGTGCCACTTAAATTAATTTGTCTCGTGACCACTTGCCGAGGATAGTGTTTTATTAGTGACGTCGTATTAACACATCTAGGTCGGCTATGGCTTGATATAGATGCTTCTATTTATAATAGATATGTGATTGTATATTAAAATTTTATTATGTTCCAAATAAAAAAAACGTCCTATTATTTTTATTCTTTAATGTGTGACATAGACAAGATGGACGTCGCGGGTGAAACTAAAAATATAAAATTATACTTGTCGGTACCTATTTTGTTTGTGACGTTCGTTCTGTTTGTTGCTGACGGTCCACTTAATAGTGAGCAGTCACCGTCTCCTATAAATGTTTACGATCCCAGGAGCCTAACATGTTGCCATCCGCAATGCAGGGTTATTATGGCGGCATATTTGGTTAGCTGCCAACCAAACGAGCTTGGGGTCCTATTACCTAGCTAGGGTTGTCGTCGACTATAACTACTCGATTCTCACTCCGCCCCTTCATGCAGAAGTATTACTGTCCTTATTATTGTCGTCGATGAAGTTTTAGCACTAAACAGGAATCAGCTATTCACCTTATTGAGGGCGCTAATCGGGCATTACGGCCTAAACAAGCACCATGTTGAGGTCAACATCGTAAACATTAGGAATAGCAAAGTCTGCAGATTCTGTATTGAGGCAGATAAAACCTCTCCAGCGGGCGCAGTCGTTGGAAAGACTCGTCCATACACCATCACCCAAACTTAGTAAATTATGAAGATGATGGGTCGGTGTTCTATACGTTATGCTCACTTTATATCAAAGAAAAAGCCTTCTAACATCCCACAGATATGAATATGCCTACGATCAGACTAAAAAATGACAAAGACCACATCCCGGGGCTCCGCAGCTTGAGGTACCGCAGTGTTTTAGTGGATATACTAGTGTCATGCACCACCAAACAGAGGAGCCGGCGCGTTACACGGCGGCTTAGACAGACCTGCTGCGTAGTTCCCATGCGGTGGGACGCGTAAAAGACTTACATCCCAAGAACCAAATAAATATGATTAGAAAAAAACGTGTTTTTTTAAACGTTCAGCAAATTCAGTAGATTGGAATCTAGAAACGATCATTGTACACTTTTATACATTTTTATTTAGAATTTGGGTATTATAATAGTTAAAATGGGAAAAGGCGTGTGAACAGTTGAACACTACATAGAAATAACAATAAACTAAATATTTTATATTCTTAGAAAATTTCATTATTTTCATTGCATTCATCATTGCATTCTAGACGTATTCGTAGACTACAAAAAATAATTACTAAAATAGTTAATAATAATGATAGCTAACCACTGACAAGGAAGATCTCAACGAAAACATTTAAAACGCGATTTAATGGTCTATAAGTATACCGGTTTAATAGAGAATAGAGGTTAACTAAATATAATACGAGATGAAAACGAATGAAATTTACCTTACTTCCAATGTTAATTTCCAGGTAAAAATATACGAAAGAAATAGGTTACAAAATAATACGGAAAACTATTGCCGTAATAAAGATCACTGAGACAATCCTCACAAACATAGTAAAACAATTAGCTATAATGTGACACTATTAAAACAAAGGTCAGACGTAAATTCCATTGTAAAATTTTAAAACATAATTGAAGGTAATTATTGAAGAATGGCTCTATAGTATAGAGGAAGGTCGGAGCGAGGCGTTGAAGCGAATCATAACTGACCTTTACTACTGTTTTGGGCGAGTGGACAAAAGGCCTTTGATATGGTTTAAGGTTATACGCGTCTTGTGAGAGAATTTTTTAATATCTCAGGAATAGATGTATTTGATACAGAAGTCTAACAAACATATCCTAGCACATATCAACATGAACTATGCCCTTTTTAGGTGAACAAGACAGGCCGCAAACCCATTCGATAGCAAGTATTCACCGTCGCCTAATAGACATTGCAACATCAGGGTTATAAAAAAAATCCAAAATATCAGCTGGGAGCTCATTCCAAATCCAAAAACTAATTTTGAGATTTGAGAACTGATTAAACGAAATGAAGAGGCTCCAGTAAATGTGGATGAAGAACAAACCGATAGAAAGCATAGTGGTGGCACAGAGGTTCCTTTATAAAACCACCCTCCTTAAGGTTGGTTCTGACACTACATTCGGTTAGTGACCCGGAATCCAGTTCAGTAGGATATACTGATAAAAATAATCAATATGAAAATTTATCTACAATGTCATTCCGATTAGCCACGTGTAGTAAATATAATTTTCGTCGTATACCGTCTTTTTTTTGTCGGAATTGAGGAGGAACATCACAGGGTTCCAGAGTCCGTATCGCTACTTGGAATAGTATCTTATAAGTAGAACAAGATTGGTTAATCATAAAAGACGAAAAAATTACTAATTCTGTTGCTATGATATATCACAGGCACCGGCATTTTTCGCTTTTTCCAAGACGGTAGCTATAGAATGCATGACTAAGATAATTGCCACGTACCGACGATAAAGGAAAACGAAAAACCCGAAATCACCGGCATGTCCAGCCCGCCAACATGGAATCGACAAGTCATATTGTCCATTCTCTCTAGCGGGAAGCCCGAGAATAGCTGTGCTACGTTATGGTCAAGAAAAAGAAGACACAACGAGCATTGACGCTTAGTAAATATTGCCCTGCGACAATATTGAATATCATTAAACGGGTGAACTGAAGGAAAAGTATTCAAAATATGCAAAAGTGACAGTAAGCTGATCACACCCATCGCATGACCGATAATGTGCGCTGGAGTGGAAACTGTGTCTTGGCAAAAGTATAGTACGCGAAGCCGGGTGAATCGGTCAGGGCTGAATTGGTAAAAACAGGATTAGTGGCAAAAACTTGCAGAGGCTGCTAAGTCCATGAGTGGACGACGTATTCAATTATATTTGACACCAGAATCTTGGGGGGCTGTGGAACGACATGCTGATGGCCCACTTAACAGTAAGCAGTTACCGCCGCCTACAGATGTCTGCATGCCAGTGGCGCCTATTAGCCGTTAACGCGCTGCCATCTGCTTAGGGGTACTGGAACTTGAATCACTTATGCTGGTTGTAATCCAGACGTGCCTTTTTTACCTAATCTACGGTTGAAATTAATAATATGATTTTAGACAGGAGCAAACGGCCAAGTTTTTTTTATATTATTATAGATCACGCACACTGCCCTTTCGCAATAACAATGACCTTAACATATATATTAGGTGACAATCATAAGAATACTAATAAAATAAAAGAACAATATAATAAAGAGGGCATGTCATATATTTATCGTCGTGATAAATAAATCATCTAGTAAACATGTGGGATAAAAGTATACACTATGACTGTATGAGAAGCAGCTTAAGCGGTAGAATCTGTGAGCTTGATAAAAATATTTGAATGAGTTTTATTGCTGTGGGACAGCTAACAGGTAGATAGAATAAAATAATAATGAAATAGATTAATGATTGAATAAAATAATGTACTACGACTTTGCAGAACACATCATTATTTACAAAAAATGTTGCGATTTAATATGTCTAAATATTATAGTTATGCCACAATAAGTGTTATTTTAAATTTTTTATTGAAATGCCGCTGCTAAAAAAGGCACTTTATTTGTATCTTGGTATTAATCCTTATCAAAATAAATTACTTCATATTCAAGACTGCTTCAATACCTTTATATAACTTTTTGAATTATTCAATTCGGACATTCCATTCGAAAGAAATCACGAGTTTAAAAATGTAAGTATTAGAAAAAACGTTTCACATCTTCGTGACGATAATTTGCGTTTCATCCGTAACGTTATGCTAATTTCCGTTTCATCCGTAAAAATTTTACTCTCATGGGCCCAAAGAAGTTTCACTTAAAAAAAATGTGACGCGTTGTTTGAAGCCTCGCCCCTGCTCGTTACATAACACTTTAACGCCTCCTAATCTAAAAGTACAAGATTCTTCACACATGTGTACAGAGTCATTACTATTGCGTATCGTAGAACTAAGTACTAATAAAAGTGCAAGAACTAATCTAAGTTTTACTAATACATGCTTATCATTGACCAAGATTGTTAAACGGAAAACACGGACCATAAATCATAAAACCACGTAAACGCGCTAGTGTTATCGAACCGAGCGCACTCGGAATTCTCGCTCGGAACCATTCGTAATTGCTCGTAATTCAAGCGCTCTCGAATATTGTCGGATCTTTATAAACTTAGACCTCGATTTACTGTTACATACTACCTTTATACAGTTTCTTCGTTCGAATTCGTTACGAACATACTCTGAAAGTGTCAGTATTTTAGATTTTACCGCTTCTGTTACAATCACGACTTATTATATTGATGTATCGCTGAGTAATGTTTACCAATCCGGTCAATGACTACCAAAATACTGAATATATAAACGTTTACCTCATCCTTGATTTTAAACTGAAAAGAAAAGAAGCAAGGTCACATGGTTGTAGCATTAACACACAATTTAATACTAGCTACTATTATCTCATTCACATACACACAGAAGCTGAATAGTTCACGTAAAAATTTGCGTTAAAATTTAAATATTCTAGAAAGACTAGGTTAAAGGAAAACGCATTAAATTTAGTCTTTTAGTATAAGAATTATGCCATGAACAACATTTGCTTGAAGGAGAATGAAAGTGAATTTTTAGATGAGCTGATGGAATGTTTTCCATTAAATAATTAGACATCTTGTCACAGCCGTTGCTTAAAAGTGATTTCATAAAAAAAAATGGATAAACGAATTCACGTTTAATATTTTTGAGAACGATGAAGAACAGCGGCTATTACGGCATTTAAGATATCTGTATTATCTGCCTGTGATAACGTACCTCCAAAAACAAAACGTTTCTGTTTGAACGTTTTAATGCAAATGGGTTTGGTCTTTATCATAATAAAAACTGGATGTGTTGATATTTTGTTTGGGATATTATAATGCCATTGATTTTTACTCATATCTACTTAGAAATGCCTTAATTACTTATAGATAGACAAAGAGTCTTTTTTAGTATCTGTACGATGCCGGTCACGGACCGAGATTGCACCGTAACTACAGGAATGAGAAGGATAGCTCGAGAGCAGTGGACTGTATGAGAGAGGAGGGAAAAGGAGCGGTGGTTAGAGAGGAGGGAAAAGGAGCGGTGGTTAGAGAGACGCGATACCTTGCAGTGGGTATAGAAATTCGCACTGATTTTGATTACAACCCTTCCCGGTTCGGTTCAGGTCGCGGAGCAACTGTTGCACGGCACCAGCTAAATTCACGCACACTGAACACACAATTAATTATGGCACGGCTAATGAGAGTTTGGAGTAAGTAACTCAGGGAGGTCAAACGTCAACCGTCCCGCGCGTTTAGAAGCATGCATACGGGGGGTTTCGGGGACGATAAATCGATCTAGTTAGGAATCATTTCTAGAAAATGTCAAAAGGTGGCGTTTGAGTAGTCCCAATTTAAACTGAAAAATGACTCTTCCTGACATCTATCGGCGAATAATAATACTATTTTTTTAAATTGCTTTAAAGACACATCAGCACTAAAGCTATTCCAGCAGATGGCGTTGTTAAGTAACACGAAGTCAATGAGTGTTTGCTTTGTGGTTAGACTAAGAAAATCAATCGTTAATTTCCAAAAAACACAATTTATAAAAAAAAAATACCGAGCTAAGCTCGGTCATCCAGATATTACCCTTTATGCAAGGATCGAACAGAATATTGTTGTATATGCACTGGTACATAATAAAGATCACAACAGGGAAAATACTGATTAGCAAAGCGCTAAACAGAACTGAGTGGAAAAAAGTAGATGCCTTTGCCAAAAGGGGGATAATAAACTAGGTTGTCGGTGTCACAGACTCGCCAAAGTCTAAGGTGTGTTATTCTGTCAGAAAAGAGAGTAGGAGAATAGGGAGTCGTAAAAAGAATGAACTCATTTTGCTGGTTTACAGATCGGAAGACGAATTTAAAAAATGAGGACCAAAGCTTCCAAAGTGAGAACTTTGGATGCAACAATGTCTGAGCATCTACAAAAGACTAAATCGAAAGTAAATATAATACACAAATATACTGTGACCATTCACACTCTAATCCCAAAGGCAAAGTAGGTACATAGAGCAACTTGAGTTATGGGTACCTACTAGACAACTGATATACTAATTATATACTTACTATTATTTTATGAATAGTTATAAACATTTGCAGAGCGAGCTAACAACGCGCTGCACCTCCATATTTATAATTGCTCTATACATCAGTACTCGTATAATTTACTGAACAATCCAAAAGCAATTTCGATCATATAAAATTATAGATAACAAATGTCCCTTCTAATTCAGGTCGACGTTTATACACACAAAATTATATCTAAGTGTATGTTTGTACAAAATATACAAAAAAAAATATTTGAAAATGTCTTCTTGTCCATTGGTTCACTTTTCCCCTTGAGCAAATCTTGACGGGATTGAAATAAGAGACAGAAAATTATACGGAGTAACATGGGCTACTTTTATTATTGATAAATAATTTGGGTTACTAACGTCCACAGAGACGGAACCCTGGTATATTTTAAAATATATATATATATATATATATATATATATATATATATATATATATATATATATCCATACTAATCCATACTAATATTATAAATGCGAAAGTAACTCTGTCTGTCTGTTCCTCTTTCACGCCTAAACGGCTGAACGGTTAGTGATTTTTTGTGCTTATCCGGTATCTATGAGAATCGGCCAACATCTATTTTTCATCCCCCTAAATGTTAGGGGTGACCCACCCCCAAAATTTTTTTTTTAATTTTTTGACATTTTATTATTTATATGGCAGAACAACGTTTGCCGGGTCAGCTAGTATATATATATTGTGACAATTTACACGCCGCCATCTAGTCCTATTGTACACAGAGCGCTTGTGTTATGGGTACTAAACAACTGATATATTACTTATCTCCTTTTTTTGTAAATAAATATCTACATATTATACAAAACTACCAAAACTCAAGAAGAGAATCAACCAAGTGATCCCCGCAATCGTTCTAAAGGCGAAGAAAGCCTTTGCGTCACAGAGGTCGCCAAGCACCCCATGCTTCTTTACAATAAAATTCATTTTTTTTGTTAATCACACTATCCTAATTTAAATTTATTGAAAACTAGCTGACCCGGCAAACGTTGTTCTGCCATATAAATAATAAAATGTCAAAAAATTAAAAAAATTTTTTTGGGGGTGGGTCACCCCTAACATTTAGGGGGATGAAAAATAGATGTTGGCCGATTCTCATAGATACCGGATAAGCACAAAAAATCACTAACTCAATTTAGTTATCTGCCTACCCCCTAAGAACGATGGCGTGATTATTTATAGCCTATGACCATTTCTAGGTTATCATCTATCACCATACCAAATTTCATCAAAATCCGTTCAGCCGTTTAGGCGTGAAAGAGGAACAGACAGACAGACAGACAGACAGAGTTACTTTCGCATTTATAATATTAGTATGGATTATTTTTTTCCTTTTAGTTTTTTTGTTTTATAAACTATAATTCATTTAAAATAGGTGCTTCGTGAACTTTTACTTTACCTATCACGTCATTTCAGCACTTCATCCCATTAGTACATAATCCCAAATATTAATTTAAATTTTTATGAATCTTTATTTTATAAAAAAATTAACATTTTCACAGATTGTCACTTTATTTCATATCTGTGAATACCTGTTTACATGTTTCGAGAAAATAACTGATATTGTTTTTGATTAAATGTATTTATGTCCAAAGTAGGTTTCTGCTTGCTTCGTTGGTCGAATAACAGAATTATAGTGAATCAAACTAAAAAGTTAAAAATAAATTATAGTTTAAAAAAACTAAATAAAACACGTTTTTGTAATTAATCGAACTAAAAAATAGAAAATAATTCTTAACTTAAGAATAAAAGTTGGCTGCATACCGTTAAGAGAATTTATATGGACAAATTCCTTTAAATTCCCTTAACTATGACTATGACTAAACCTATTCTTTAGGGGAATCAATGAATTTGACGACCCCTGTGGCATAACGGATAACGAACTTCGGTACGCTTGTGGAGGTAATGGGTTCGATTCCTGTCTCGCGTCTGAGCGTTTATGTATAATATGTGTTTATTTACAAAAAGTATATATATATATATATATATATATATATATATATATATATATATATATATATATATATATATATATATATATATATATATATATATATATATATATATATATATATATATATATATATGTAGTATACTAGTTATCTAGTACCCATATATAATACAAATGCTATGCCAGTTAATTTTGGCTAGATGGCGCTGTGTGATTTATCCCAGTATATTTATTTATTTTATTAATGTTTACACAAGTACATTCAAATCCTATATATTATGTAGTACATACCTGTTTATGTTTGATTTTTGATGACTTGTGATATGCTAACTCCAGTTTTTGGTTATGCGGCGCTTTCTTGGACCTGGTGTTCTTAATACCTAACGATCTGCCGAATGGGGCAAACCAATACCTGCAAGAATAGTGATTTCATGAGTATCAAAAGTTAAATTTATCGTCATTTCAGTGTTAAATCCCTGTAGTAATCTATAATGTAGGTAAAATCTAGATAAAAACTACAATCATTTAAATCTTTTCCCTTGAAAGACTGTGTTAGCATACCAAAACAGGTTTTATATAAAGACACTCATGGTGTAAAAATTCAAGTAGTAAGTCCCGATAAACACAATGCAGAAAGGCAAACTTCAAGATAGCTTCTGATTAGAGGCTTGTAAAATAGTGAATAATGAATTAGAGGCTTGTAAATAGTAAGTAATGAATAAAATAAGATTATTATTATATATATACATCAGCCTAAGTTCTCAGTTGTTAAAAATAATAAATTTGTACCCATATGAAGCCAAATAATAACACATTGGAACCATAGAGATAGCAAAAGAAGCAGGGGTGGGCAAAATAAGCAATAAGAGGATGAGCTGAAGCTAACAGCTGGTTGATTTTGGAGACAAGCAGCTCTGGATAGGACACAGTGGCATGAGTTGGAGGAGGCCTTTGCTAATTCGATGGACCCGAGGCGGAGGCGCGTGCGGGTGTCGGCGCGCGCCTCTGAGGCGATGCACGGGGTAGTTAAACACCTCACTACCCCGTGCACGAGACGAGGCCCGGACAGACCGGGCCAGCACTAGTGTGGGGCTGCGGAAGAATCTGGATTCCCGCGGCCCCGCGCGCACGTGTGAGGAGACACCGGGGTGGTGGTTTTAGCCGGTAGGAGTCCGGCATGCCCCTCCGCCTTTCCCCAGGCGGAGGTAGTCCATGAGGATTTCCCCACCCCGTAAAAAAAAAAAAAAAAAGGCCTTTGCTAATAAATTATGAAAGGAGGAACTTACACAAATTGGCTTTTATATTTTAGTTATTTTAGCTTTATAATGGCTAAGAATTCTAATTTCAAATTAATTTTATTTTAAAAACATGGAATTCTTCTTCCAAAAGTAGTCATTTGTTTATTGATTAGTGTTACATTTTCATCCCATTTCAATCTTTTTCCTCATCATGGATAGTTAAAAATTCGAGTGATTATGGAATATGAGTACCGTCGTGGCAGCAACGCGGCACAAGCGGAACGCAACATCAACAACGTTTACTTAGCTAACACTACAAACCAATGCACCACCTGTTATTGGTTTGCTCGCTTCCATTCTGGGAATTCCGACCTGAAAAATTAACCTCGCGGTCGTCCGCAGACTTTGGTCGACAATGACGAATTAAAGGCGATTGTGGAAGCTGATGATACACAATCTACGGCTGAATTAGCAGCAGCTTTCGACGTTAGCGTCAAAACAATATTGGTTCATTTGCGTCAAATTGGCAAGGTAAAAAAGCTTGACAAATGGGTGCCCCACGAACTCAATGATCGCCAGTGCGAAGTATGCATCGAGACATGCCTTGCACTGCTCAACAGACACACAAATGAAGGAATTTTGAACCGCATTGTTACCTGCGATGAAAAATGGATTCTGTTTGATAACCGCAAGCGTTCAGCAAGTTGGTTGGATCCCGGTTCAGCACCTAAACAATGCCCTAAACGAAAACTTGCCCCTAGAAAATGAGATGATCACTGTTTGGT
Source organism: Malacosoma neustria (assembly GCA_963693495.1). NCBI lineage: Eukaryota > Metazoa > Arthropoda > Insecta > Lepidoptera > Lasiocampidae > Malacosoma > Malacosoma neustria. Next base: position 12,874,837 of record OY856392.1, read on the forward strand.
GGTCTAGCGCCGGTGTGATTCATCACAGCTTCTTACCAAATGGGGTGAGCGTTACTGCAAATGTGTACTGTGAAGAACTGAACACAATGATGGAGAAGCTGGCACATCTCCAACCAGCATTGGTCAATCGCTCGTCACCGCTGCTCCTGCACGACAATGCGGGACCTCATACTGCACAGCAGATGGTCTCCAAGTTGCAAGAACTGGGGTTGGAAGTTCTCCGTCATCCGCCCTACTCACCAGATCTTGCGCCTACAGACTACTACTTTTTCCAGAATTTGGATAACTTCTTGACGGGAAAAAAATTCAATACCCGAAAGCCAGTACAAAATGCCTTTGAAGAATTTGTTGCCTCCCGTCCAGCTGATTTCTTTAAGAAGGGCATCAATAAACTGACACTGCAATGTTGGCAAAGATGCATTGATTACATGGGTGATTACTTCGATTAATACAAATAAAAAATACATGAAAAAAATCTTTTAAATTTTTTCATACAAAACGGCTATTTCATAGGTACTAATATTAAACAAATTTTCATAATCAAAAACTGGCACTTCATTTAAACTGTAATAATTTTCATTTAGTCAACCCATCCTGAGGTATACCTAATTACTAAAACATTTCATCTATTTTTTATGATTTAATTTATGATCATGCTTGTGCCTCCTCCTGGTTGCATACAAAGTTCTCACATAGTCTATTATATAACCAGACAGTTGTAAAGGGGGTATATAGGTAAATAACCCTTTTCCAACCATATTCTATTATATTATCCATGCAGAGGCAGAGAAAGAATACCAACCTCTGCGGCCGGGCAACAAGAAAACCCACCCTAGCTATGTGGTAGGGCTCCAAGCTCGTCTGGGTGGCAACCACCTTTGGTCTTAAGTATGCCGCCATAATAACTTTGTAAAATGCTGGAGCATTAGTGACCCAAGTCCCTGTACCCTTATGGGACAGCAGCATGTTCATGATGCCACTACTGGCATTGCAAACACCCATAGGCGAGGTAACTGCTAAATTCTAAGTGGCCCATGAGCCTACCTAGGACAGCATCCTACAGAAAAAATATTACATTCAAATCTTATTCTGCTAAAAAGAAACTTTTCCACACATTTTATTTTTTACTTGTAACTAAGGACTCTAGAAATATTAGTTGGCTATAATATACATATTTGTCTTGTCTTATAAAATTAAGATATAGATTTTAAAACCAAATAGGTATGAGAACAGTGACATTTACTTATTGCTATGGTGACAAAATTTCAGGAGAGGGTAATTGACAGTTCATGAACAAGAAAGGAAGCATCATTCAATATAATATATGCATATTAAATAATAGGCAGAATAAATCCCTATTTTTATATGAGCTAATGAAATCATTTATAGAGTAAATTCAATTATTGATAAAAAAAATACCCATAAATAAGAGCACCTTTCAAATATTAATATATCTTTAGTTACAAAAAATGATAATAATCATTTCTTGGGTATGTAAATGTTCGGAAATATTTTATTTTCTAAATTAGTACATCATGAATCAATATTATGATGGTAAAATTAGAAAGTGGATGAACAGAACATGTTGTGCCGACCCTCACTTATTGTGGGATAAGGGCAGGAAAAAAGGTAGGAGAAAATCAATATTATTCTATATATTTAATACTCAATCAATTTATTACGTCGATTTAATTTATATAAAACAAATATTTTTACTTACTTCTCCAGGACGCACCGCAGTATTATCAGCACCAAGGCCAGGGGCAAAGGATACAGAAGATGCCTGTGATCAGCATAAATCACATCTTTATCGGACCCTGGAGCGATATCGTTCCAAGTGGTGTTCGGTGGCAACCATATATGTTCGTCCCAGAATTTATCTAATAGAACCCGCCACATTTTGATGACCCCACGTATATCACGAATAATTCTTATTTAGTCATAAACATCAAAATCACCCGCACCACATCCAGACCACAACGCCGGCTGATATAAAGTGATAATAGGACTGTGTCCTAGTCCTGTCCTGTGATAGTGTGATAAAATATTTATAGTTACTGACTGCAGAATGACAATGACATTGAAAGTTAATTGACAAACTTAAATATGTCAAATATGACGAAAACTTTGTTTTAAGAGTTCTAGGTAAATGTAGTACAAGCACTTTTAATATGTTGTTTTTAATTTTATAATTGCGTGTCTGTATCTCCTAGCAGCTTATTACTAATTATATTAATATAAGGGGTAAGTTACTAGGCTGTTCAAATATTTATAGATATATCTTTACAAATGTAAGAAATTTTTGAAACGGTAGTAAATCTTTAGCTAAATTAATTAGAAATTTAATATTTAATCTTTTCATTTGGTATTTACCAAAAGTTCATTTTCATACTAATATTGGCCAAATGAAAACTATGGTCTTAATTGACCAAAGTCAAAATAACAATTGCTAATTTGCTACCTTCAATTATCTTGTGTGGCACTGTGACCATATGTGGCAGTTTCCTGCCATTTTGGCAGGATTAAGCCTTGATTTTAGGCTGTGGCAGGATGTGTGGCAGTTTTTAAAAATTCAGCAGTATTTGGCAGTATTGGGAAAAATATTAATTATGGCAATACTACATCTTTAGTTACAGGTATTCCCTTAAACTTCTCTTAGAATTTTTGTGTGATACTTTATTGTGAACTCTAATTATTCATCTATACGGTCTATAACTATAAAACAGATATTAGAGTGTAAATTCTTTTTGCAATGTTGTTTGTACATTTCAATCAAATCAACCATATTATTATTCATATAACTTTTGCCTTTTATTCTGAGTACACGACTTTAAGGAGTATAAATATATAATTTGAGTGTGTTTTGGTAAAATGAAGCGAAAGTATGAAAGGGCGTACAGGCCAGAGTGGGAGCAATACCCATTACTGTCATCGTGGCTGACTAAAGAAAGCTAAAGACAATTCTAATAGGGCATTTTGTGACGCATGCAATTGTAAATTGCCATCGCATCTATCTGCCCTAAAAACATGCCTGTATAACAAAACATAAGAAAAATATGGAAGAGTATCACTATAGGGGTAGGCAGTCACCAGTGCATTATCTTTTAATTAATTAATTTTATCGTATCAAACTAAAAAACATATTCTTTGCGTTATGTGTATTGTAGGTTTAATAGTCGCTAAAATAAAGTAATAGCTGCAACTTCTGACTAAAATACTCTTACGATTGCGAGACTTTGTAAGTGTTTTTTCATATATTGTGTTTCGTTTCAACCAACCAAAAAATGGTCGAACGGATGACTAAAGACATGTAGTGACGAATATAATCTTAATTGTGATGTATGATCGACATTTCATATTAACAATATCAATAAAAAATATTATTAATATACTGGCATTATTTTGGCATTTTCATTATAAACTTTGGCAGGATTTGGCAGGATTCTATTCAAGCTAAGGCAGGATTATAAATTTTGAGATGGTCACACTGTTGTGTGCTGTAGTTTATAATAACCTATGAAACCAGAAGAAGTGAACGTCATAAACATTTACTAAAATTTCGTTGTTTCTGTACAACAGTTATGTTGTTCTAATAAAACATTAAAATGAAATGTATCTAATCTTTTCTCTGATTAAATGTGTCTGTTAACTAATACTGCAATGTTACTTATGTTTTTAATGTTTATGTTACGATAATGTTGTTCTGCCCAACGTGTGCTAATATCCTTATGGTAGAAGAAAGACCGGAATGTGGATTAAGATACGCATGTAATTCTTGTCCCTATGTCTATAACATTAAGAAGAAAGTATCTTCTAGGACATTTCCCAAATTAAAGGTTAGTTGATATTGCATCATTTTCATTTGTACACACTGTATCTAAGCATTACTAGCAAGAGCTAAACTTAATCAATGTGATGTAGCATAAACACTACTCTTGAAAAACTAAATTGAGAATTTTATATATAATCACTCTGGTACAGTCCATAAAGTTTTAATATTAATAAATAATGTAAGAAGGCCTTACGTGGTAAGGCCTCAAGCTCATCTGGATGGCGACCACCTTTGGTGTTAAGTATGCCGCCATAATAACCTCGCGTTGTATTCCGGCATTAGTGACCCAAGTTCCTGTACCCTTATTGGACAGCAGCGTGCTTGCGATGCAACTGCTCAATTCTAAGTGGGCCATCAGCCTGTCTGCTGTACTACAGCAATAAAAAATATATATACAAATAAATATGTTGGGACATTTCACATAAAGCCATCTAGTCCCAAACTAAGTTGCATAACACTTGTGATATGGGTACTCGACAATTGGCCGCGGGTGACTCCTCGAGCGAGGATCCGCCGCCGACACTATTGCCGCGAGGGTGAGGGCCGAGTGCTGTTCTGCGCCGCCCTCAACTCCTCGAGTTGATATAGAAGAGCGCCAATGGGGACGATACCCTGACCCTATGGCGCCAAAACTATAGAAGAGACCCGCCTCGACACAAAGGGTGGGCTAGCACCGGCCCGGGCTATGAGATTGGCTAGCCACATATCAGTGGGCCCAGGCTTAGGCGATAGGAGAACAGCGGGATTTTTTAGTGGGTAGGCGGATATGTGAACATCTTTCCCAGAGTCCCAAATATCCCTCGGTTCTGGGCCGGAGGAACCTGTCATTTTACTCTGAGACCTAAAAAAATGGTGATATAGGTACTAGACAACTATACTACATATTATAGATTTCTTTTGTAAATAAATACATATTATACTTAAACACCCAGATGCTGTACAGGAATCAAACCCGTGACCTCCACAAGCATGCCAATGTGCATAATCTGTTACATCAAGAGATCATCAAATATTGGATATATAAACGGATATATAAACTATTTTTCATTATCTACATTTAGGTTAATCATCTACCTAAAAGTTAAAAAAATCTTGTTCTTACTATCACCATTGTGCAATTATTATATTTTATATGAACGAGAAAAGAGTTTTTAGATAGTGAAAATTTTCATTTTGTTATACACACTTCCTATTAAAAGAATGTTTTTTTTTAAATTTTGAGTAATATATTCAAAATGTTACAGCAAATATTTATCCCTTACAGGAGCTTGACTATATTATGGGTGGTGCAGCAGCATGGCAGAATGTTGATTCTACTGATGCTGTTTGTCCAAAGTGTGGCAACGGAAGAGCTTACTTCATGCAATTACAAACTCGTTCAGCAGATGAACCTATGACTACGTTTTACAGATGCTGCAACCATGAATGTGCTCATAATTGGCGAGATTAAGTTATTTTATTAATATTTAACAAAGACTTGATTTCATTTAGTGTAAATATCTGGCTTTGTATTAGTAAGCCACTGTGAATTGTATAGATTTCATGTGACTATGAATTTAGTCAAAAATTTTATATTAAGTAGTTTCTTAGTTAGAAATTATAGTTTTACCAAAATGAGAATAGAAAAGATGGCTCCGATAATAGCCTGCGATGAAGATATTGCTAGCGAGAAAGCTGCTGAATACCTCAAAAAGGGGTATGTAATAGCCGTGCCCACAGATACAATATATGGTCTGGCATGCAGTGCGAACTGTCCAGAAGCTATAAAGAACTTGTATAAGATAAAAGGGAGAGACTCCATCAAGCCTGTAGCTATATGTGTAACATATATAAATGATTTACGGAAATGGGGACAAGCAGACCACTTGCCCGATGAGCTGCTCCATAGACTGCTGCCTGGACCAGTTACAGTTGTTTTGGAGAAGAGTGAATTATTAAATAATCCATTCTTGAACCCAGCAACTACGAAGATTGGTATACGGATACCAAATAATGTATTTATTAATAATGTTACAAAAACTTTTGATATGCCGGTAGCATTAACTAGTGCGAATTTTAGTAATGAGCCATCTACACTATCAGTGAAAGAGTTTGGACACCTTTTCCCACATTTAGGTGCAGTTTTTGATGGAGGAGTTTTGAATAATGGGTTAGATCAGAATAGAACTGGTTCAACAGTTATTAATTTATCAAAAAAAGGTTTTTACGAAGTGGTAAGAAGGGGCATTTCTTTTGATAAAATTGTGAATATTGTTGAAAGTTGTGGCTTAAAAAGTATTTTGTAAATAAATTATTAGTTGGACAATCTTGACGTTTTATTTTTAATACTTTATTCAGCATCAAATATGTAGCAGGATTATCAGGGTGGCGGCGACAATTACGATACTTTATAACCACACGAAATAATATATTCTTTTTAATACAGGTATAGGAATGAAGAAAATATGCTAACCTCCGGTATTTATACAATCATCTTGACCTATTTTAATACACACTTATTAAAATAACATTATAGGGGGAGGCGCCAATAAAATATTTTAAGTATATAAAGAAATATGAATCTACTATTTACTTGATTATAAAATTACTAATTATATAATAAAACAATATTAAGTTTTAGGGTGTACCTGAACTAGTTCGTAAATAATGGCTCGCATATTATGTGAGGCTGGAAGTGTTACTCGATAACAAATATTACAAGTAGAAACTTTGAACAGTTTCACTGAATTTTAAATCATAACTATTTTGAGTTAAATAAGAATTGCATGATGCAAATATTCATAGGCAATGGTGACTACCTCTCATCGGGTGGGCCGTCCATCTTTCTGCTGTACTCCATTAAAAAAATTTGGAGTGATTTCAATCTTGTCTTCATTAAAATATTAAATTTGTTTTTAAAACCTATTGTAGTATTTTAACTGTAAAATAATATATTTTGAAATTGCCTTCATTGTCTTCTTTGATCAATAGTACTATTTGTGATCAAAGATTGTCTTATCTAAACATCTGCTCTTCTTCACTGGAGACTTATTTAGCTTCACCATTATCAACACAATGAAATATCACCCACAGAAAGCTTGTAATTAATATGAAGTTGGATTTCATATGACGAATGTAAGTTGTCGAAGCCCTTTTTACGTAATCCATTTTCTCCTGCCATTACTAAAATATCAACTATGTTGAAGCAGAAAAATTTGAATATATCCAAAGTCAAATACAGAAACAAAATTCCTGTGAGTAAAGCCAAAGACAATTTAAAAAAAAACATGAAGATGCTAGGTTGTGTAAACCATGCCTAAATAATAAAAATTCACCAGATAAAATAAAATTTTATTGATGTACCATAATAATAAATTAAAATTTGTATACCAAGCAAACCAGTATTATTAAAGAGAATTCAATTTAGATAGTGTAAAAAAAATTTGTTAATAAGTACATAAAAAGGACTAGTGATAGGTCAAGTTTATTATGGCTCAAAATATGACCAAATGTTTGTGAGGGTAAAAGAACATAAAATTATCGGATTTATTTGAGCATAATTGTCTTACATAACTATAAAAAGCTCAACATTTATCCATTACATAAATATTACAAAAAAAAATTTACACTGGACACTGCCTACATATTTTATTTATTTTAAGACACTTGCATCCATATTCCAAATTTAAATATTGACTACCCATAAATGTTAATGCTAACAGGTTTTCTATTTTCGGGCAGCTTTGCATCTAGACTCTGCCATCGAGCTGGTGGCCATACTATACAAACTGCTTTAGCATTGATTAATCCTAACGAAACAGGTCCAAAAGTATTACTATCCAGTGTATGTCCCGTATGATCTCCTTCTACCCAACAGTGGCCTTCAGGAATCTTCACATACTGACTCCTATACCCCAAAGTACTCACTACGTCACCCTGCAGCGCAACAACTCGTTTAATGATCTTCTGATTAGGATCTTTAGGAGATATTAAGGATATCACATCACCTCGCTCGACATTAAAATCCCTCACTGCCCACCTCGATAAATACACATAGTCGGTGTTTGACGGCTCAGGATTCAGCGCCGGCTGCATTGATATGCCCTCCACCCTTGCTACGTAGCCGACGCTATCGAGAAAGGTTACACCGACAGGTAATCCAACAAGGACGGATTTGCATACAGTTCTGAGCCACATTAATATATCTGTACTGAGCCTGGATTAAATATATGCTCGACATATTCGGCACATGTATATGCTTACGTTCTCTTAAGCTTATGAATTAAACTTGATTCGTACATTTTAAAAATTATATTTTTGAATTGAAGTGAAATCAGCAATTTAAAAATTTTGATTTTAGATTTTGACGTTAGATGACTAAGTACTTTGCTTTTTATACTGTCAAGTCAAATATGAGTATGACTTTATAAATGTCTTCATTTTAATACACTGATTTCTTCAAGTCAATGAATTAACATGTTAAAGGAATACCTTAAAATATAAAGGTACAATAGTATCTTTATGTTTTTACATATATATTTGCCTACGTAAAATCTTTTTACAAGATTATTTGTGCTACTATTGATATGAAGTGAAATTATACAATTATTTTGAGGCATATATTACATTTTGATTATTTTCGATAATTGATCAAATACTATATGCAAGTTTAGTCTTTAAACACTAAATATTAAGTAATGTAGTTTTATAAAAATATCTGCAAAAAATACTTTTGAAAACAAAAGTTTATATATCTAGAATATCATTCCTGTCACGTCATATTCGTTCGAAATAGAGTGAATAGTCGAATGAATACAGATGATAAAAGAATCGTTCTTTACAAATACTCAAAAAAGTGTTGATGCTTTCTATCTATAGTAAATTACAACCAACAAAACAGAAATTTTCAACGTTTTATGTGTTTATCAAGTTCAATATCAATTAAATATACTTTAATAAGCGAATGCTTTTAACAGTCAGAGTCCTTAAATATTGATGGTGAACGTTCGGCAATAAATGGAAGTGTTCCGCTGTTGGGAAAAACTTACAATCTGCATAATCAGCTGTCAGTGAGATAGATCATCTGTCCCTGTAAATATAAAAGTTAAAAGAATCACAACAAGTAAAGTGAGATAATTACAGATAAGGATGTAAACAAGTAATCTACAATGTGACCCTGAGAGCTGGTGCCAGGGCCACTGATCTACAAGCAGAAATGGGGTAATAACCTAACAGGAGCAAAGCTGGTTATGCTATGCCCGCGCTGCCCTGAGGGGTCAGCGCCAATTTCTACAACGGAGGATCAGCAGAAGAAACTATCATGTCGGGCGAGTACCCATTCGCGGCTAAAATCGTGAGTCCGGCCAAGTGCAATGAAAAACCATGGGATCTATGGGTGAGCGAGATCGGCCACTTGTCGCCGCGGCGGGACGAAGAGATGGGATTCACGGCCCCAGTGGCCGACGCCAAAGGCGGCGTATCTCGTCGTGTACACGAGGCCCATCCTTACAAGGTGGCTGAGAGGCAAAAACACCGCCGTTCGCGTCTTAATAGACTTAGGTATGAGTCCATGAGCCTCCATGGACTGGTACCTCAAATGGACAATTTGAATGCTGCAGTGTGTCACATGTGTGGTGTTACAGTAAAGTGTAGTGCGGCTTACAGACATTTATTGAACTCTCACACAGGCACAGAACCCTTACTACCGCCCCCGCCACCTCTAGCCCCTGGCAAAAGTCGGAGTCGACATAAAAAAGAACCACCTCCTCCTCCTCCTATACCTATAGACATGCTACCAGTGAAGATGGAGACATCCCCTGTCCATACAGCCACTGCTCCGTTGTCCAGGATAGTATTGCCACAACCGGAGTTACAATATCTCGAAGAACCTAGCACCTCTGCCGCTGTAACAGGCGAAGTTCAAGTATGTTTAGAGAGAGGAGAGTTACCAGTTGTAAGCATACAGGACACAGACGATCTTCGTTTAGGAGAAAATTTAACAGATGACATATTTGCTATTATGAATTCAGAAGGTATACAGAGTGCAGATGACATAACTAATGCAGCTGATTGGAAAAATATAATACAGGACATAGGAAATATGCAGGAGATAAATTTCGCCCCACCTGCTGAAACCAGCCAGCCTCAAGACTTATATAGCACATTACATCCGTCAACGTTGCCAACCTACACTGCTCTCACAGATGCTGATCTGTCTAGCCTTCAGTTTGCGGCGCCATCGCCATCGCCTCTACTGGCGCCTGTTATGGAGGCGACTGTGCTCGCGCCACCGCCGCTGAAGCCTGTCCCAGCCCCACCGACACCCACCACGAAGGCATCTTCCAGGTCGAAAACAGCCAAAACGAAGTTTAACCTCCGAGAATACGATCCGAACAAACATTGTGGAGTTGTGACCGCTGAAAATCCAAAGCCGTGCACGAGATCACTCACGTGCAAGGCGCACGCGCTCTCCTTACGGAGGACTGTTGAGGGCAGGGCAAAGCCATTCGACACGCTGCTGGCAGAGCACCGTGCTTCGAAGGAAGCAAACTCGGCGAGTGCGGCTCACCTGACTAATGCTGCGCTTCCGCCTGTGCCGCAGCCTGCTGCGCACCCCACCCCTGTCAACCTCCCACCGCTCCTAGTCAACACACCGATAGACCTCGGCGTCTTCAACGGCCTTACCGCCGAGCAGCAGGTGAACGACATTTACGCGAGCCTGCTCAGCGTGGAAGATCCCAATTCAGTGTTGCCGGATACGTCGAGCATAACCTCTCTGTTGAGCCAGCCTCTCACGGGAGAGCCTTTCCTTATGCCCGACGACGCGGAGCTGCCGGCGGACGTGCCGATCTTGTGCACAACTTCGCCGGCGGAACGAGCGCCTCTGCCTCGGACCGAGGAGGGTCCACCACCCCTGGTGCCATCGGACGTGTGCTGGTACACGTCTTGCCCACGGCCACTGGCGCTGTGCACGTTCAACGCATCGCACGCCGGCGGCGCCGTCACACTCGGGAAGCGCTTCGCGACCGTCCGCAGCGACATCAAGTCGTCGCTGTCGCGGTCGCAGAACAAGGCCCCCGGAGCCAACAGCTATTACTATGCACCGAACGCGCTCTCGCTCTCCAAAAGTGTACATATGAACGCTAGCAAAACGAACAAGCCGGAAGTACGAAAGTTAATAGTGACGTGCGGGAGTGGCGCGGGCGAGCGGGAGGCGCAGTCGCTCCGCGAACTGTTCGCGGGTGAGCGGCTGGCGCTGAACGGGCACGTGGCGGGCAAGGCGCGCCCGCGGCCATCCAAGCGCGCCTCGCTCCTGGACCTAGGGTTCTCGCTTGACCCACTGCTCGCTGATGAGAAGTGCTGAACTGCTGTAAGCAGTCTCCGGTTGTGTAAACTGTTCAAAATGGTGTATTTATTTTGTATAATCGAAACCGGACGCTGTGTATAACTGCGAATTATCGAAATGACGTTAGAATAATGTTCTTTAATCTCATTGTTTCATCGAGGAGGGGACTTGTGTATAATTTTGTATATTATTTTTTAAGATTTTTTAACGCTCTCCGGTCGAGGGGACGAGGCCTCCTGCGACTGTCGATGAAGAATTAAAAATAGATTATTATAGAATGGTTGTATTTTTTTGAGATGAATTGTTGTTACTCAATGTTGATACTGAATTTAAATCAGACGAAGGCCTAGGGTATTATGATAAATTTTCCAATGTAAAAATATAAATATTATGTAATAAGTATCCATAATAGAGAATCGCCTCCTTTACAAAATAAAGGCAAAATACCTCAATGACTAAATTACCTTGTTTTAATTTTACCTCAATATTGATGTGTTTTTTAAATTAAAACTAAATGTTTGAATAATGTTTAGTTTTTAATCATCATTCATCACATTTTTGAAAATCTTAACTCTTCAACTCCACTCATAATCTACATCAGACTCAGAATTGGTATTGGAGTCTGATGTCTCATCAGAATCAGTTACATTTCCCGTTTTAATAATAAATAACTCGTCGACCAATCTATCTTTTCGCCAGTATTCTTCTTCCAGTCTCTTCATATGATCTACCTCCTTTTTATTTATATAATAAATATACCGTGGTAATTCATATAGCGCCATCTAGTTCCAATCTAAGAATAAAAAAACTAGACTAATGATATACTTTAATTCTTTTAAATAAATACATATTTTACATAACCACCCAGACTCATGATGGGAATCCTGCCCCTTGTGATAAAGCGAGCTTCTTCCGCTGATCTCCTTTTTTTTGGGAGGTTGAAATAAATGCACGCCCCGCCGCGTGGAAACGGGCGGCGGGGTAAAGAGGGAGTCTCCGTGAAATGCGCTCGTACGCCCTTTTCTCTAAGCTGGTGGACGCACGTCGCTGGTATACCCATTAAAACCACCCCGGTGTTCCTTCAAACGCTTTTAGTGCCGTGGCCGCGGAACGCGACGGATTAGTCCGGCTGCAACCCCGACTGGCGTCGGCCCGCTTTAAAGTCAGGAGAGTGACGAACCCCGGCATCTTCTTTCTCCGCGTGAAACAACCACGCGCGCCCATCTCTCGGCTATTTTCCTGCTCACGCGTGGCCACTCGTCGCAGGATATTGGCGACAGACCTCCGGCCACCGTAGTGATCGGATGCAGGCTGATCTCCCTCCGCCGTCTCCTGGAGATGACTGTCTCGCAGAGGAAGGCGACGGCATCCCATTCGGCTTAGCTCCCGACCATCGCTAGGATGATGGTCGGGAGCGAGAGGTTAAGACCAATCCGCTGATCTGTGTCAATCCAGGATTGGGGATGCGTTCTGTTCAGCATGACCGGAATTTTCTTGCATCAAACGTTTGGAAAACGATTCCGACCAGGAGCGGTCATCATCATCTTAGCGTTAAGTTCTGGTTACAAGCCAAACTTCATCGGTGCCCGGGCTCCACTTTCCGACATTTTCTTCTCCACTTCTATGAATCAATTCCGACCAAGGGTGATATAGGAACATCATTATATAAATTATGGAATATTATATAATTTATATAATAATTTATGTTACTTGTATTTTTAGACAATCGACTTTGGGCAAAAATCTACGAGATCCTCTACTTCGGGAGAATTGGGATATGACAAAAAACCTCGCTTCTATCGCTTAGTGATGGAGCCGTCAGAATATATTTTTAAGGTTTTATTTATAATTAATACAATTTTATTTTAAATAAATCGAAAATGACTTTATGCTATGATAGATAATTTTCTGTAAAAACACCGCAAAATATATGTACTAACTAAATTACTTCCATCATATTTGCTCTTGATGATACGAGACTTGCTTTTAGCCATGCTTCTATATCTACATGGGAAATGCCACCATTCCCATGGAATTGTGAAACACGGTACTTGATTAACATAAAACAAATGAAATACAATGGAAACTGACTGCTTGTAGCGAAACTTTTCTGCATCGCCGAATGATATTTCGGACCGATACTGGCTGCTCTACGAAAATATCTTAAAAAAATAGGCAGGACTTGTTTTTCGTTTTCTCAACAAAGTACGGGCAAAGAACCAACAAGAGAACGACAAACTGAACAGTGGGTGGACGAAATAAAATATATAGCAAGTACGAACTGATGAATTACCAAAACTAAGGACAGAAGGACCTGGAACAAGTTGAAGGTGACTTTTACCCGTAAATAGACCTTTCAAAGAATTTAATTTCTAAGTCTCTGCCCGTGCAGGGGCGGAGTAAGAATATTAATCCCTGCGGCCGGGGTCGGACTGTCGTAAAAGGTGACAAAACAATCCTAGCTACGTGATAGGGCCTCAAGCCCGTCTGGATGAATGGCAAACACGGTGTATAAGTATGCCGCCATAATAACCTTGTGTTGTGTCGGCATTAGTGACCCAGGTCCTTGTCCTATGGGACAGCAGCGTGTTTGCGGTGGCTCTAGCGTCACAAAAATCCATAGGCTAAGGTAACTGCTTATTACTAAGTGGGCTGTAACGTGTCTGCTGCCTCAGCAATATAAAGAATAATACCCAATAAAATGACGATCTTAAATTGTTAAATTAAAAATTGGAAAGACGAAATAAGTCTTATTATTATTATTATAATGGCCGTGTAGTCAGACTAAGTATTCTAATTAGCTTCCTGTATAAAGTAAAAATCAGAGTTCATCTTAGCGATAAATCTCGGTTGTAGCCCAAACTTCCGTTTCTGTGCCCGGGATCCGCTTTCTTCCTCTATTTCGTACGATCTTCAGCATTCCTGCCAGAGTCCATTAGCAAGAATATCAAACTACGATATCAAGCTAGCACTTTTTTCTGCATATCCTACTGGAGATCGACGGAGGCGACATGGCTAGACATTTTTTCCTGTAGGCGGTTGCCATAAAACTTCGCCATACCAGCGAAGCCCACACACATGCAAATACCTGTAATGTCATTTCCTTCAAGTTTAGGGGATCATATGCTAGTATTTTATTATTTCTTGGTAAATCGTTTAATAGTCTTGGAGCTTAGTAGGTAGTTGTGCGCTTGTTAAACGCCATCTTTCGGCATAAGGAAAAGAAAGCGTTAATCCTAACGAACCTATGCGTCAAAATTATTAAATTTGTGTATTGTCATCAGGTCTTGACAGTGTGCAAAATTTTGAAGTTTTTGTTCGTTCAAAGTGGGTAGAAATAGAGTCCGTAACTTCCGTTAAATATACATAGATACACACAGGTCAAGTTAATAAAAGCATGGTAAAATACAAATAAAAATTATATATGTAAAGCAAGAATAGCAATGGACTGAGTATAGTTCCTTGAGGGACATCAAATTTGGTTTCTTGTAGATATGTAAGAAGTCAACTCGAACATGAAAGTGCTTTATTTCCACTATTATCTATTTTTAAATCAACTTTTTAGTAGCGATAATGCATGTTCTCGAACACTACGAGTTCATCTAAGAATTTAGATTTATACTTGCCATTCTATTCAGTATCGAATAAAATTTTACGAATATTTTTTTTATTGCTGTAGGCCAGCACACAGGCTGACGGCCCGCTTAGAATTTAGCAGTTACCGTCGCCTATGGGTGTTTGCAACGCCAGTGGCATCGCGAACAGGCTACTGCCCCATAAGGAACTTGGATCATTAATGCCGGAACACATACATACATATAATCACGCCTCTTTCCCGTAGGGGTAGGCAGAGACCACTTCTTTCCACTTGCTACGATCCTTACATACTTGTTTCGCTTCGTCCACTTTCATTATTCCCTTCATACATGCCCTTCGGTTTAGGGTACTCTTGACCTGGCCTTTTTTCAAGACGTCCCTGATCTGGTCTCGAAACGTCCGCCTAGGTCTACTCCTTCCAACACTTCCAATCACACTCGCCTTATACACTTTTTTCGTCAATCGTTCTTCATTCATTCTCTCAACTTGGCCAAACTATCTCAGCATACCTTTCTCAATTTTTGTCACTACATCTTCTTTCAGAACACAACATTTCCTTATCTCACTATTTCTTATCCTGTCACTCAGTTTAACTCCTATCATACTTCTTAACGCTCTCATCTCAACTGCATTTATTCTGCTTTCATGTTTCTTCTGCCATACCCAACTTTCACTTCCGTACATGAGTGTCGGAACCAACACCCCCTCATGCACAGCCAGTCGAGCCTTGTTAGACACCTTCCGACTGTTCATAAAGGAGTTCAAAGCTCCATTCACCATGTTTCCTGCATTCACTCTTCTTTCAATATCACTCTCACACTTTCATCTCTTGTAAACTTTGAACCCAGATACACAAACTCATTCACCTGTTCAATTTGTTCATCTCCAATCACAATATTGCAGTCTGTCACTGTTTCATCTCTTTCAAACATCATCACTTTCGTCTTCTTTACATTCATCTTCATTCCCTTTTTAACAAAAGCTCCACTCATAACAGTTACCATCTCCTGCAACTCCTCGGCCGAAGACGCAAGTAATACTTGATCATCAGCATAGAGAAAACATTTGACGAGTAACTCATTCATTCTCAACCCACTTTCATTCTCTTTTAAATCTGTCAAGCAATTGTTCATGAACAGATTTAACAGCCACGGTGACGCTACACATCCCTGTCTAACACCTTTTTCGATATTAAACCATTCAGTGTGCCCCGTTTATCCTTACACAAGCACTAGAATCCCTATAAAGAGATTGCAATGCTCGTATGAGGATACTGCTCACACCGTTCACGGACAGTGCTGACCACAATTCATTCCTCACCACTCTATCATAGGCCTTTTCTAGATCCACGAACGCGCATTAGACCTTCTTGTTTATAGCCAAACACTTTTCGGCTATGCACCGCAAGGAAAAGACCTGATCCGTACATCCCATTACCTTCCTAAATCCCGCTTGTGCATCCCATACTTTTTCGTCTGTTTCATTCACTACCCTTTCAATCAATGCCGGAACACAAGGTTATTATTAGAGCGACATACTTAAGACCAAAGGTGGTCGCCATCCAGACGGGTTTGGGGCCCTACCATGTAGCTAGGATTGTTTTGTCGCCTTTTACTACAGGCCGACTCCGGCCACAGAGGTCAGTATTCTTTCTCTGCCCCTGCACGGATAAGAATGTAAAATAATAAACCCATCATTATCGTTGAAACAATTTAATCAAACGTTTTACAAAGTACTTGTATAGTACGCAATATTTTTGTATTTATAAGATTATAAATATATTTTTCTATAAACTAACAGATTAATATAGTTATTTCTTCTTTATTTTCCCGCCTTTAGTTTTAGCTTTGACCACACCTTTGAACTGTTTCGAAGTAATCGCCTTTTTCCTGTAAAAATTTAGTTTTACTCAGTTTTTTTTTAATACAATTAAAACGAAAATTTATTGTATACAGAAATATTTTCACAAAGTACAAGTTTCAAAGTCAATACATAAAATGTATCTTAAAATCAAAGGGTACCCATGAATAAGTCCTGTTCTCCGCACTAGGTCTCAGAACCTGTGTGGCGGAGGGCAGAGGAGTTCGTTACGATCTTTAAAATAATTAAGAAAAGAGAAGATGTTTTCTTATTTAGATATATAGTATGAAATTATAACAATGCAATTGGATTAACACTTGTTCCCTAATAGCTTCGGAAGCAACATATTTTATACAGGGTGGCTTTGACAAACCCGTCCAAATTTTTTTACGCACTAAACATCATTTAAGGAACCCATTTTTGCAAAAAAAATTGTATGTCAAAAAATATTTCATTCCAAGGAAAATATGATCATTAATTCAATCGTACAGAATAGTCATATGGTGCAAACGCCGTACGTTAACCTGTTATTACCTGTCTCTGTCTCTCCCGCGTAAATGAGTAGTGCGTATTCGCTCGTCCAGTGCAATGACCGCCGTCCTCGCCCGCTTACTAGGTCATTGCCAGTTTTTTGCTGTACCGATGGAGAGGTCATTGACAATCTTGCGCCGTATTATGTAAATTGCGAGTTCTTTGAATGACTTTCTGATGCTGATTACTCAACATTTTTGTACTATGCGATACTAAACTAAAATACACGTTTCTCATAACTTTTACTAAAGATTCTTCTGTGTGAATTTGGATGGGTTTGTCAAAGTCACCCTGTATATTTTTAAAATGAAGATTTTACAAGGTGGAAAATTCACGCATTACTCCGTCATTTTTGAGTCTTTCAAAACAAATAAATGTCTTCTCTTTATAACATATTATTTTTTTATTACTTTATATATGAAAACTCATCCTCCATAAATATCATAATAATCATTTATTTGAGTTCATTGAAATCCATATAATATTAAACGAAAAATAGAAGTATGATTGAAATTTTTTTTTTTTTTGAAAATCTTATGACATTTCGTATTTGGTGTTAAATTTAAAATTAGTTTCTTCATAAGAATAAAGTAAATAAAAACACAGGACTGTTGTTAGATATAATATCTGTGTAAAAAAGACACTGATATTGAATGAGCGCAGGTTTTTATAAATAGTCAACACCTAGAATTTAAAAAAAGATATACGTTTTTAAAATTATGTTCACAATAAATCATATTTACCTTTTATTCAAATTCTTCCTAGATAGTGGTAAATACGCGTAAGGATCGTGTTTTCCCTTCTTTTTCACATCACCCTTTGCCTTCTTTGACTTATATTCCGTTCCTACTGTAGATGCCACTGATGCCGCTGATCCAATAGGTCTAATGGGAAAAAGGCGTTCTTTAATTATAAGCCACAATCCCATTTAGAATGTTGAAATGAAAGGAATCGGAACAAAAATGACATATTATATATCAAATCAAAATATACAAGGTTTCACAATTTCTTTCCTCCCCCGTATACGACAGTTATCTTAAAAATATGCATCTTAGACTAGAAGAACTGTAGCGTTTCATGCTATCGCAGCCTTCAAACTCGTAACCTCTAGATTGGTAAACTATCAGATAACTAGAAAAAAATCCTCCACCCGGGTGTCAGGCAGAGAACACTGGTGGTTTTAAGGTGTTCGCACATTACACCGACTCAACTCACAATATGGCATTGAAATGTAAGCTCTATGCTGTTAATTAAGAGTGAATTTGTCAACTTGTAAGTTAAAGTCGTATACCTTAGGTATCGGTATACTGTGAGTTGAGTTGGAGTTGAGTCGGCGTTGAGTCGGTGTAATGTGCGAATACCTTTAGTGGGTAAATCAGCGACGTGTGTTCCACTGTAACTTTAGAGCCTCACGGGGATTTGCACAGGAGTCCCACACTATCCCGCCAAGAGCCCGCAAACAGTGGGAATCAAGTATTTCTTTATCAAAAGAATAGTCTCCCGAAGGAGTTTTTTCTCGGGTAAAAATTACTTACCTATGTATTCCTGTCCCCCCTGCCCTATATTTAGAGCCGACGGTGACGGTGGAGGCGCGGCTTCTACTGGATTTCCCACTCTTTACACTCAATATATCATCGTAACGACGTTTTGTGCCGGGTTTTACCAATTTCGATGTGGTTTTCCCTTCATCATCTAAAACAATATATTAATGTAAAGTACATTTACATAACATTTATTACAAAGATTAATTATTTATTAAAGACTAGCCGTTCCCACCAGCTTCACTGGTCGAATAACAGATAAAAGTAAATCGAAAAAAATATGAGAAATTTTCGTACGCATGCGCGCTACACCGCTTGCCCCCACTTCTCCTATAAAAATCGTTGTTTCTCAAAACTTTATATTAAACGAAGATATCGTAATATTTTTTTTTATATATCGCAATAATGTTGTAAGTAATAAAATTACTTATTATTAACTTATATAAATAATAAAACTTAGAAAATTAAATTGAAATCTATCCAGTAGTTATGCCGTTATGCGTGCACAACTGCAGACCTCTACCTATCATTTTATTTATTTTTATTCTACAGATTTCCACGGATAATATCAGCGAAGTGCGATTCCTAACCAAGAGACGGGGGGGGGGGGAAGGGGGGGGACAAGCACGGGAATACTACCTTGCTGCACGATCTCACGTGGTGTAGAATGCGTAAATTGATGGAGAAACACTTTTTCCTAGAACAAACACTCTTCCACATAAAATAATAAGGATGCGCAAGCGCAGTCATAAATTACTCATCACTAACCTGTGTCATCGGTGTCACTATCAATATCACCACTGGGCTT
The DNA here is from genome assembly GCA_963693495.1 of Malacosoma neustria. NCBI lineage: Eukaryota > Metazoa > Arthropoda > Insecta > Lepidoptera > Lasiocampidae > Malacosoma > Malacosoma neustria. The sequence goes on from OY856392.1 coordinate 12,894,330, forward strand.
GGGATCGTCATCATCATCGTCACCATCGAACATATCATCACTTATGATTAACCTCCCGTCGGGAGCAGTTTTGAAGCCGCCATCTTTCTTCTTCGCTTTCACTTCAGCAGATCGTTGTTTTTTGGATGGATCCGTTGCTGTAAACAGATTGCAATTATTGGAGTCACAATTCTAATAATATAAAATCTTAATTGTTTTCATCAACAATGCGTGTGATGACATTACCTGTAATTTTTCTGGAAGCTGCAATATCAGCCAGATCAACGATATCCTCTGGGTCATCTTGGATCCACGCTTTCGTTCTTCCACCTTTGGCTTTCTGTTTGGGCCGTTCTTCTTCTTCAAGGTATTCCATTTCGGAGTCAGAATCTTGGAGAATTTCTTCCAAAGTTTTGGAGGTGCCCTTTATTGGGAGGTCTTGGTCGGAGTCTGAATCGGATTTTGATCTAAAACAAAAGTTTTATTTTACAGATTTATCTAATACAGGGATGCGGTAGGGCCCTAAGCCCGTTTGGATGGCGACCACCTTTGGTCTTAAGTATGCCGCCATAATAACCTTATGTTGTGTTCCGGCATTAGTGACCTAAGTTCATGTGCCCTTATGGGACAGCAGCGTGTTCGCGTTGCCACAGGCGACGGTAACTGCTAAATTATAAGCGGGCCTTCAGCATGTCTGCTGTCCTACAGTAATAAAAAAAAATTAAGCTTCTGCTAACGCCGCTTGGCTACAATGGGTCTAGATGATGATCCTATCCCTTTTCCTCTTATGTCCGCTCCTTGTCAGTGCAAGTGCGACCAACATACAAATTATTATAATGTCTAATGGCCGTACGGTGATTGTCGGTTGTCTAGTACCCATATCACAAGTGCTATGCAATTTAGTTTGGGACTAGATGGCATCGTGTGAAATGTTCCAACATATTTATTTATGTATTTTATTTTTTAATATTTAAATCAGTCTTCTCCCTATCCTTGTCTCAAGATCTGGTGTCGGCATATATTCTCTCCTTGCACTGTGTCCACGAATCACTGAAGCTTTCTTCACGTAATCGTATCGAGTAAATTATACGCTGGCCAACGTCAAAAATTATTCGTACTGTCGATTTCAATGCAACATTCGCGTAGCCAAACTACTCGATACCTATACGATAGTCGCGCGTCGATTGATCGTACTGCCGTTTTTGAAGTGATAACTTCTTTGGGAGGGTAGACCGCTTCGTTACGTAACGCGTTACGGCGCCAGTCTGTCTGGTCAGTCTTTTCTTATATTATCATATACCCATGTGCAGGTTGTGTGGGGAACATACAGAACGCATGGAACACCTACTGTGTACATGTGATGCATTGGCCAGGAGGCTAATGAATCTTTTGGGGGTAGGATATCCAACAACGGAAGACTACAGGCTCCTATCTCCATACCTCATTGTTAGGCTCATGAAACAAATCTTCAATGAGATTGGAGAGGAGTGATTGCTATCTAGGGGAACACAAAAGATCCCATTAGGTCGAAGTGTCCGAGATATTTCTCGGCCCCAAAAATAAGATAAGATACATTATCATATTAATATACATAAAATTTAAATAATAACCTAAGCTTTTCTCAAGTTAAACAATTTCAATATTAAATAGTTCAACTTAGATTAAGTTATCACTTCTGTCGGGCGTCCCGAGATGCACACGTTTTTTTTTTAATTTTGAAAACGCCCACCGAGCGCTATTCAAATTTTCATACAAAATTGTCACGTTAACTAAACGATAGCATCGAAATATTCGTCTACTGTTCCGTTAGATATATCAACATTCACACCTGTCACTATATCATCTTTTACGTAATCTTTGGTATACCTCTTCTTCTATATTCATCTATTTCATTCCTATTCTTTGTCACGTGACATTCATTCTTTCGCATTATATATAATTTAGAAACTTATTTATTTTTTATTGCTAAGGTATAGCAGACAGGCTGGTGGTCTACTTAATAGTAAGCAGTCACCGTCGCCTATAGGAGCACCGCGAACACGCTTCTGTGCCATAGGGGCACAAGAATCGGGGTCACTAATGCCGGAACACAAGTTTATTATGGCGGCATACTTATGGACCAATGGTGGTTAACATACACACGGGCTTGGGGTCCGTATCACGTAGCTATGGTTATTTTTGTCGCCTTTTACGACAGGCCGACCCCAGCATTCTTACTGACTTACTGCACGGAAAAGATATTAATAAAAAAATAATTACATAACCATTAGTAGCTCAAAACTAAAAAAGAACCGCTACCCAAATATAGTGACAAATAGTTTGTTTTAATTTATAAGGATTAAATATCGTCTTTCGAGCCTTGGCTTCACTGTTGAGTAATGTTACATAAAAAATGCAGGTATATATTTTTACTTAGACCACCTTTTTTTTTATTGCTCTAGGACAGCAGACAGACTGACGGCCCGCTTAGAATTTAGTAGTTACCGTCACCTATGGGTGTTTGCAACGCCAGTGGCATCGCGAACACGCTGCTGTCCCATAAGGGTACAGGAACTTGGGTCACTAATGCCGTAACACAACACTAGGTTATTATGGCGGCATACTTAAGACCAAAGGTGGTCGCCATCCAGACGGGCTTGGGGCCCTACCACGTAGCTAGGGTGGGTTGTTTTGTCGCCTTTTACGACAGGTCGACCCCGGCCGCAGAGGTTAGTATTCTTTCTCCGCCTCTGCACGGATAAAAACCTTCTGTGCACCTTCTGTGATAATGTTGCGAAGCAAGTGTAATTCTTACAGGGGTAGAGAAAAGATAAGAGATACTACCTGTTACCCAGTAGGAGCAATCGCTAACATTATTACAAATTAAAAAAAAAACTAATAAGTATTGAATACTTGTAATTAAAGCCTGTGAAGAGAGTAAATAACAAATTTATTCTTCATACTCACTTTCCAGTCTCCTTCAATCTCTTCTTTCGATTGTCAATCTTCCTCAAATTCCTTAACCTCTTCAGCATGACCTCATCGGTATCCGGTATCAATTTCTCTATGGTATCCGCACCATATTTCCTCATCATTCTGGTTAGGAAATACCCTATTTCTAGTCTGGAATGGCGTTTACAATCCTCTGACATGGATGATAGAGTTTTGAAGATTATAGGTAGACTCCCAGCGAGGACCTCTGTTGGTAGTACTTTTGTATATACCTGGTAAACATTAACACAAGTATTTTTTTTATTATTTTCTAATAATAATAATATTCACAGATTATAAAAAAACATTTTAATACTTGACTTAAAAACACGTGTTATTCGTGCAGGGGCGGAGGAATGCAGGGGAGGAGGAAGGAGGAAAGCATGTCGTAAAAGGCGACAAAACAACCCACCCTAGCTACGTGGTAGGGCCTCAAGCTCGTCTGGATGGCGACCACCTTTGGTCTTAAGTATGCCGCCATAATAACCTTGTGTTGTGTTCCGGCATTAGTGACCGAAGTTCCTGTACCCTTATATGACAGCAGCGTGTTCGCAATGCCACTGGCGTTGCAAACACCCATAGGCGACGGTAACTGCTAAATTCTAAGCGGGCCGTCAGCCTGTCTGCTGTCCTACAGTAATAAAAAAAGCTTCTGTTATCGCCGCTGTAATTGCCGTTATAGGCTAATCCGACTTGGACAAGTGTGGCGGGTGTAGTATCCATTCTCTCTAGGGAGAAGCCGGAGCACAGTACTGTAGTGGGATGTTACGGAGATTTTTATAGACTCTTTTCTAATGATGTTATGAACAACTGGTGGGCTGTTATGGAATGAATTAACAATACTATGTATGTATAAATATACAGATCTTTTTACGTTAAGCTTTTGTCGACTTTGACGACTCATTAAGGAACCCTATTCTTATTTCTGATTAAACACAAAAAAATACAGCATTAAAAACTTAGAAGGACTTCATTAATACCAACCTTGAGAAAACTTAAAGCTGCACCGACAATCTCTCTATTGTTATTGAGCATATGTTGGGCTACCTTCTCCAACAGACCCTGAACTATTTCGAGACCCATGTCTTCTGAATAATTATATAAGGCTGAGGCTATAGCCCGGAGGGTAGCACTAACTACTCGAGGCAAGGGAGCGGATAGACCAGATAGAAGCATATCCAGGTATGCTTGCATTCCTATAAAGATATTTGACTGTATGAATGAAAAGATCTGACCAAGAAGCCAGTATTTTCGGCATCAACGTTAACAATTCTTAAAAACAGAAACTATGCGGATCATGACTGAGCTGAGTGTTAGATATTAATTTAACTAAGTGCGAAAGCTGACTTATAATTAATCCTAAAAAAGAGTTATTAAAATGAGTGCTTAATATAACACGCTACATTGAGTAATAAAAGAGACTTATTATAACGAGTGCTAAATTGAGTGCTAAAACTGACTCGTTAAACGAGTGCTATTATTAATGGTTTCAACTTAGTTGTATTCAATCTTTCAACATCTCCAATCACCGCCACTGAGTATTTGTATTAAGCAAACATACAATCGACTGATGTTGATGACCAGTGCGACTCTGATGCACCCATAGCATGCACTCTGCAGTGCGGCATCCATTGACACTGACATTTTGATCACTATAGTAAAAAGTGAAAACAAGCGGGGTCTCTAAACACGCCTCAATAATAACCTTGTGTTATGTTCCGGCATAAGTCAGCCTGGTTTTAGTTCCCATACGTGAACGGTAGCGTGTTAAGCCGGGTCCAGACGAGTGTAACGCGTAATGTAATCCACCGTGTAACGTAACACGAATTTTACGTGTGGACGGCACAATTTTGATTTTAGTTCCACAAGTAAAGATCTTCTATTTTACAAATTAGTTTTCCACCATCGACGCTTCAAACGTTTTCGGTCTTCAGTTAGTAAATTCATAGAAATATAAACAGCACCAGCTATCACGACCTTCCTATCCAGCATGTTCGTAGCAATTGAGTGGAAACAGCTCTTGAAATAGATTCGCGTACACAATTCGCTTTAAATTCGTGTGCCGTCCACACTGTTGACGCTAAATTACACGTAATCTTACATTACGCGTTACACTCGTCTGGACCCGGCTTTAGCGGTGCTCCTGGCGTCGCAAATCTATGACCTATAGACGGCAATAAAAAAAAATAAATATTTTGTGACAATTCACACAGCGTCATCTAGTCCCAAACTAAATAGCACTTGTGTTATGAGCCCTAGACAACTGATATACTACTTATATACTTTTTTTTGTAAATAAATACATATTATACATAAACACCCAGACGCGAGACAGGAATCGAACCCGTGACCTCCGCGAGCGTACCGACGTGCGTTATCCGTTACGCCACCAAGGTCGTCTAAACTGCTTACTACTAAGTGGGACATAAGCCTGTCTGCTATTCCTGAACAATAAAAAAAATTGCATCTGACAATGAAGGCATTGTCCGCGAGGCCATTGTACGACATATTAAGTACTAAAGCTAGTGGCTACTTAACTAAAATCGATTAAACTCACCGCCCTCTTGTTTCTTGAATATATTTCCAACACTATTGATAAGGTTGAATGCGCATTGTCGACATTTCGAATTAATATCCCGAGTGCATACAACGGCTTCTGCGATTGCGCTTTTTAATAGTTTATTTTCCGCGTTCAAAGTCGGCGTGTTGTTAATTAAATGCTCTATACATCTATGAATAAAGTCAAAAATCACTTTTAAATTGCATCAAATATATTCTACATATTGAATTATAATTGAATATTAAATAGCAAGCTAAATTAAACAACTAAAATGTTAATTCTAATTTCGTCGTCGTCTTCAGTCGTTCAATGTCCACTGCTGGACATAAATCTTCCCAAGTTTACTCAAAGAGACTGTGACATATGACCGATCCAGTGCCACTTCAGCATGCATATTTATATATACATATCATTAAAGATTATCTTAGTTAACTGTAACAAAACCATCCCTTTTCCTTGTCACTTTGCACCATCTTCAAGAAAAGTATAGCATTGAGAAGAAATTTTCAAGTAATAAATAAACATTAAAAAATTATAACTATACGATTGCTGTCAGCATAAAACTATTGTAATTTTATTGCCTATAACTGAAATAAAATGTAGTTAAATTAATTCTAACAATCGACCCTTGAAAGGTAACTTTTACTAAGGGACATTGAGTGAACTTTCCAGGAAAGTGTTTTTAAGTTAAATTATTTAGAAAAAAAGTAAAAAATCATTTCAAAAATAAATTAATAAAATGTCCCTTAGTCAAGGGTACCTTTCATGCGCAGATGTTTTTTTATTGTGTAATAATCATTAGAATATGTTGAGTGGTTGTAGAGTTTACAATATACATTTTTAATTTTAAATATAATTTGCATTTTTTTTAAATTAACGGTATTTAAAAAATCTACCTTAATCTAGTTGCTTTACTGGAATCAGCAACCTTATTCAACGAAGTCATGAGCAATTTCTTAATCTTCTTATGATTATTTTTCAAAAACTCTTTGCAACTCTCATTCTCACTCTTGAATATCTCTTCTAATATCCTATATGCCTTTTTGTGTTCCATTTCCAACATCTTAGCTCTATCTTTATATCTCATTTTCTTCTCACCTGTTTCTTCTACGCTCATGCCTTCTTCATTTTTCTCTTTCTCTTTTTTGACCTTTTTGAAGGCTTTAGGATCTTCTAGCACTGTTTCGCATAGTGGGAACACCCAATCGACGAATAGTTTAGTGATTTTCTCACTATTTTGGTATAAAACTAGTAGACGGACTATCACTAGTATGGATTCTCGTTGGAAATGATTGTTTGATGACAATGCGAGTTGTTGGAGGGCGTTGTCGAATAGCTCTTCGCGTAGTGATTGGTCGCTTATTGTTAGGTATGTCTATGGAACAGCAAACGGAATATTAGATAGCAGAATGGAGACAAACTAAACTCAGTCCTATGACGATAAAAATTACATTCTTTTTGGCGAAACAGCTTTCACACTTCCGAACGCCTATAGGAGTCACGATCTAAAATAAATCTAAAATCTAATTTAAAAAGCTGTCATACATCAAATTACAATCGAAGTGAAATGAGGTGTTAAGTCTTCTTTTATATATGATCTAAACTAAATCATCATTCATCTACACCTATGTGAAGACCACCGTGGCGCAAGCGCTACGTACTTAACACCTGCAGAGGTTCGATTCCCGCCTCGAGTCTAAGTGTTAACATATCATATGTATTTATAATTTCATAAAGAAATTTTCTCAGTGTAGGGGCGGATTGAGTATACTGACCCCTGCGGCCGGGGTCAGCATAACGTAAAAGGCGACCAGACAACCCTAGCTAGGTGACAGGGCTCCACGTCCCTTGGGCTATGAGTATGCCGCCATAATATCCTTGTGAAGTGTTCCGACATACGTGACCCAGGTTCCAGTACCCCTACGTGGACGGCAGCGTGTTAGCGGTACCACAGGCGTTGCAAACATCCATAGGAGACGCTAACTGCTAAATTCTAAGTGGGCCGTCAGCCTGTCTGCTGTTCCTCCACAATAAAAAAAATACATACCTGAATAGTTTCCAGCACAGCAAGCCGCTGTCCTTCAGCTGTACTGCCTTTCGCAGGCGACATGTAAATGTTCAGTAAAATTGGTAGGTAGTTCTTCGCAAATCTCCCCAATTCCACCCTATCGCTGTCATCACTACACGATATCAACTTCCGAATACCCTGCATCACTGACAATCTGAACTCCGGATTGTCTTTCAACACGTTTCCCAAAACCCTGGCAATAATCTTAAAATTCTCCCTAACATCTCTCGGTTGGTTACAGAAACTAGGGAAGAGTGCCCAGAGTTGGTTGCATAATAAATCGTATGTATGGGACGCGGCTACATCTTTCTGTGTTGCCAGCTCTTTCGATTTTTTCCTACAAAATGTTGCCATTTCCAAAATTTCTGTTGCGAAAAATTTTAAATTCGAATTTATAATTTTTTCCTTTAACACTGGTAATAGCCAACTTCTGTCTAAATTTATAGATTCAGGATCGTCGCGTAAAGGTATTATTTTTAATACGAATTCAGGGCCAAGGGATTTTATTGCGCAACCGGTAGCGTATTCGACCTCTTTGTCGTTGTGGAAATTATGACTTTCGCGACGATCGTTTAATTTTTTTAATAGTGGCGCTAACGTGTTCAAAACTTTTTCATTTGCAATCTGAAATAAATATTATTGTATTCAAGTTAATTATTCATTACTGAGACGCCAAGGACAACAAGACTTTCATCTCCGGAACCAGTCTTAAGGTTGCTGCAAAAACTTATGAAAATTTTAAATACAAAAAAACTTATGGAAGTTTGAAGTTGGGACACTCCTTCTGAGCGTAACAGCTAACACACTTCAGTAGGCTTGCGGTTGCCACACGTCTGGGTGTTTATATATAATATTTATTTATTTACAAAAGAAAAGTATATAAGTAGTTATTTATCTAGTAACACAGGGGCTATGCTACTTACTTGGTACTAGATGGCGATGTGTGAATTGTCACAATATCTTATTATTACAATTGCAAACCAGTCGTTTCCATAAACACTGAACCATGAAAATAAATTTGTGGTTTAAAACTGTCTATATAATATTGGTAATATAATTACCAAAATTGTGTAATGAACAGAAAAAAGTTAAAAATAAAATCAATTTTTTTAATACATTATAAACTAATATTATCACTGTTCTAGATTTAATTTTTTCTTTATTTTACATTTCAGACGATTTTATGCAAAAAAAATTATATTGTCAATACTTTAATAAATGTAAAGGTTTTATAATAATATAACATTTAAATTCATAATATACATTAATAAATATTTAAAAGAACCCTGATAAAGTTCAATCTCAAAAATTCAATAAATTATGGTCGAATTTCGACCACTTGGCGACCTCTGTATGATCTTATTTTAATCTAATACAAAAATTAAAACACAAAACTGAGTGTGTTTTGTGTTTAAATAGAAAATAAGTTCTTACCTCAAAACACACAGCAATAGTCATTATAACGTGTCTGGTGGCCTGATTGAATGGGTTATCCAAGCCAGTGCCGATTGTTTTGAAAATGCTCTCCACATGGACCTTTTGTTTATTATATACTTCTTCACTATCCAGGGCTGGTTTCACACAGTCTATGAGAATGGCCTATTTTAAAGAAAAAATTCATATAAAGGGCAAAATTTTGCAAATATGAGCATATTAGATGGAACAAAATTTTATGTTCCTTTAAGATAATGGGCACAAAATCTGTACTTCTACAATATACATATATAATTAGAAAAAGAAATCCATTCTTTTTTCCAATAAATGGCTTTAGTAATCTGTATCTTGCATTGTAGAAGTCAGTTCCAAACACGCTAGATTGATGAGATATCGTACTAAAAAGCTTCCTTGACAGTTTTGTGATTGGTTGATTCATTGTTTGAGCGCACTTCAAAGATGGAGACTAGCAAAGAGAAATGCTATGTTTTACAGTTTTCTTTTATAAAGGCGAAAACGCAAGGATGAAATTGTTAGTACCGGCTGTTGCGGTCGTGTCTGTTGGATTTCATTCTCACGGATCCATACCTACATAGGTAAACACTATGTATATGTGTTAGAAAAAGGTCCTTTGAAATACTATAATAATTAAGATGGCACCACAACAGTATGAATGTTAATTTTAGAGTAAAGCACCAAAAGATATTACAGTTGAACAGAGAAATTTTAACTCGGCATACATCAATTTGTCTTCTGCGGCTACATTCACTACATACATACAGCCACACTGCACTAGTGGTATTCTGGCAGGCATATCACCGTCTACTCTCTTTTCTCTCATCTACCCTCCATAATCACGACGATAAAATATTTATATGATACAAATAGTTTTTTTTTTGTATATGTGATGATTGTACATTTGTATTATTAATAACAAAACAGCTCACCAACTGTTGGTTCGGTTTATAGTATAACTAGCTGACCCGGCAAACGTTGTTCTGCCATATAACTAATAAAATGTCAAAAAATTAAAAAAAATTTTTTGGGGTTGGGTCACCCCTAATATTTAGGGGGATGAAAAATAGATGTTGGCCGATTCTCATAGATACCGGATAAGCACAAAAAATCACTAACTCAATTTAGTTATCTGCCTACTGCCTACCCCCTAAGAACGATGGCGTGATTATTTATAGCCTATGACCATTTCTAGGTTATCATCTATCACCATACCAAATTTCATCAAAATCCGTTCAGCCGTTTAGGCGTGAAAGAGGAACAGACAGACAGACAGACAGACTTTCGCATTTATAATATTAGTATGGATTAGTAAATCAAGAGCAATATACCTTTAATGCATTTGTTGATGCGGAATTGATATCAGTTATATCGGACAGCCATAACTCTGTCACGCAAATGTTTACGAATGAAGGTAGATTCGGCATACAGAGGTTCATGTCCAGTCTGTTGACGAAATATAAAACTAATCAATGGCACAGCAGACAGGCTGACGATACACTTAATAATGAGCAGTCACCGTCACCTATGGATGTTTGCTGTGTAGGATACTGGAGCCTAGGTCACTTGGAAACTACCACTGGACACAAGTGGTAGTTGCCTTCAGACGGGCTTGGAGCTCTACCACCTAGCTAGGGTTCGGGTGTTTTATCGCCTTCTACAACAGCCTCCCCCGGCTGTAGGTGGTCAATATTCTTACCCCTCCCCTACTAAATTGTACTCTGTGAAGACTTGCAGACGGCATCATGTATGGAAACAGCGAGTTATTGATTTATCAACGATATATCGAAGTTACTTGACTACTACTCGGCGTTTGACATAGGCATATTAATTCGATAAGTTTACTATTTTTGTCCAGTTTAAGCAAAACCTAAATCATTCTAATAATTATAACGAAAAAATAAGTTTAAACACTAAATGATAATTTCAGTTTTCAATAAATACTATTAATAGGTAGTGACAACTGTAAATGAACAGCTAAATAATAAACGTTGACTTATCGATCACTATGCACTCTGAAATTAGCAACACTTGTAGAAAATCATTAACATTGTTCTACAGCAATAAAAAAAATACAAAAAGCATCGTGAGATGAATGAATAATTACGAGACCAGTGTCTTCTTAAACCTGCCCTTGGGCTGCTGTGAAACTTTTAGCAATTGTGAATACATTTCTTATATTCATAAAATTGCATCATCGTTACTTAAAATAGCTTAGTTATTAATTACGAAAACAATACCTAGCCAAACAGGTATATCCCTGTTGCATAACAGCAGCCCACGCTAACATCTGTCCGACATCATCCCTAGGGGGCCTGGCCGCCATCAACGCCCTACACAGTTGCACACATAGGGATGCGGTCAGATTGCTCACTTCAAGCGGGGCGGAGAACAGCGCGTGTAATGTGTGGAGGCAACAGGTCTTTATATATACATTGTTGTGTGTCATAAGGGCGAGAATTGCTTCGCATATTGTCTGCAATAAAAAAAAAAACAGTAATGAAACCTACTCTCCGTTCTGCTCATTATCATGATATGTGTTTAACATCATATACTTCTAGAACTTTAACTGTTAAATATGTAAGATGGAAATTTTATAACTCAAAATACTTCAATTCATGATCTAAAGCTATATTAGTTGTGTTGGGGCTGGTTTTTAAGCTATAATAAATAGCATACACCTGGACACTTATTCCCCATATGACATGATAGTCCTTACCCTTCACACGTTTAAGGTATAGGAAAGCGGCATGAAACGAACCTATCGACTTAACACTTACTTCAATCAACTATTTGAATAGTGATCTAAAATAATATCGCATATTTTTACCAGTACCAATTTTTAATCATGTAACTTATGTATTGTACCATTCAAGGGGTGTTAAAAGTTTGTATTAGTAAGGGAAGTGTAAAAATAGGCTTATTATGATGGCATTGTTCTGTACTTAATAATTCTAAATATTCAAATTTGAGGATAGAATAGTATGTGTATATACTTCATGTCATTGTCATTCAACACATTCTATAAACATTACATTTTAAATGATACTGCGTACGCGCATCCTAGTGTGATAAATGTTAAATATGTGGAATAAATCATACCTTGATATGATCCTTATTAAATAATGGCAACACATCTCTCAACATTGTCAACGTATGTAACACTGTGCGGTGGCCAGATAACAATGCTTCTGCTTTCACTTGTGAGAGGCAATATTCTGCCACTTTGTTAGAAGCTGGATGAATTTTTGGAACCTGTGGGTATATAAAATTATACATATTTTTTCGAACAACCCTTTACATAATAGATATAAAGCTATGCTTTAACTACTTACAAGTATATTATCTGAAGCTTTCACTGTGTAACTACGTTGGTAATTATTGTCACAGATAAAAACCGGCAACTATGTGAGGTACAAATGTCTAGCCATGCCTCAGTCAGCAGGGCTAGACTCAAAAAGTGCTTGCTGACATCGTAAAGGGTAATAAACGTGCCAATGGACTCACTAAAGAAACCGAATACCATGCGAAGTGGAGCAGAAAGCGTCGGAAAGCGGACCCCGGGCACCGGAGCGGACGTTTGGATTGTAAGCAGGATTTAACGGTAGGATGAAGATGATAATAAAAACTTCTGTGTAAGTTTCCAACCATATAACTATCTTTTATTGGTTCAATAAACGAAAATAAATGAATATTGCCAACATTTCATTCACAAAATTTTGTATGAGGAAAAATTCAGTACTACTTCTAATTTAAGTCAACAAAGAAAATTCTAACTAGTGGTACCCGAGAGATGACAAAAGGAGCAGGGATAGATAAAATAAGCATTGGTGGAATCCGTGCGGGGGCGGAGAAAGAATTTGCAGCCGGGGTCGGCTTGTCGTAAAAGGCGACAAAACAACCCACCCTAGCAACGTGGTAGGGCCTCAAGCCCGCCTTGATGGCGACCACCTTTGGTCTTAAGTATGCCGCCATAATAACCTTGTGTTGTGTTCCGGAATTAGTGATCCAAATTCCTGTACTTTTATGGGACATCAGCGTGTTCGCGATGCCACTGGCGTTGCAAACACCCTTAGGCGATTGTAACTGCTAAATTCTGAGCGGGCCGTCAGCCTGTCTGCTGTCCTACAGCAATATATTATCCGTAATAATTTAATTTATTGCACAAATGAATAACAATATTATATTCAGCCTTTTATTTTGCGTTTTTAATCAAATCACACAGAAACAGCACAGGTTTAATTCAATTTAAGAGTTTCCAAAATTTTTTGTTATAACAGGTTTTGCAAGTATATGCCTCTAATAATATTATAAAATACAAAAATAATTTTAGCAAGTTATTAAACTATAGTTACAGGACATACCTTGGTTTTTTGGTCCTCAGACGGTACCATGAAGCAACTGCCTCTGAGGATTGATGTTACCGCATGCTGTGCAGCTTTTCGTACCTGAAAATATCCTTTATCTATATTATATTGACCTTTTAGTTTTAGAATTGTTAATAGGCGGAATTACTTTAGAGGAATAATGAGTACAATTAGGACATTTTCAATGTTATATGTTTGGTTAGGTACCTGATAGCTCAGTGGTATTCCACTTGGCGACCAACCCCAAGATGGCATACACCGTTTAGGCAGATTTTCTTGTCTATGTGCATATTATAGCGTAACTGACATGTAATGATGGGGAAAACACTGTGAAGAAACCTGCATACCAAGATCACTGGTATGTGTAATCCACCAAACCGCCTTGGACAAATGTGCTGGGTTCCCTTTAGGCGGAGATACAAGACCAGCAATGGGAAACTATGGGCTGAAAATACCGGCCGAAGATGTATAACATCTGATGATTTTTAACACGAATTGCAAATACCTAGTCAGGTCATAAGTATTGTCACACAGTAAAAACTTTTCTTTTAGAATGCTGGCCACAAAAAAGTCTATTGAATTCGAATTTCGAATTGTTCATGAAAATAAAAAAGGTATACTTTTAGAATTTTACTCATTTTTAAATATGGAGTGGACGCTTAAAGAAGACCGTGTTGCAGTTATTGCGTTGCATCGTTGCAGTTACGCGCCAATTCAAATTTTTAACATACTGAAAAATTTTAATAAAACCAAAAGATTCGTTTATCGTACCATCAAACGATACAATGAAGACTCTAGTGTAGATGACAGGTCAAGAAGTGGTCGCCCTCAGTCTGTTAGGACTCCAGCAGTGATAAAAGCTGTGAAGGCACGAATTCAAAGAAATCCCAAACGTAAGCAGAAACTGTTGGCCCTTCAGATGGGGTTAAGCAGAACCACGGTGAAAAGGGTGTTAAATGAAGACTTAGGGCTTCGGGCATATCGAAGAAAAACAGGAAATCGTTTGAATGCTCGTCTAATGGACCTGAGACTGAAGAGATGCCGCGCTTTGTTGAAGCGGTACGCGGGAAAAAAATATCGGGAAATTCTTTTTTCGGATGAAAAAATGTTTACCGTAGAAGAGAGCTACAACAAACAAAATGATAAGGTGTACGCACACAGTAGTGAAGAAGCGAGCAACCGTATTCCGCGTGTCCAACGAGGTCATTTTCCATCCTCGCTCATGGTATGGTTGGGAGTTTCTTATTGGGGCTTAACAGAGGTACATTTTTGTGAGAAAGGTGTAAAAACGAATGCTGTTGTGTATCAAAATACAGTTCTGACGAACCTTGTGGAACCTGTTTCTCATACCATGTTCAATAACAGGCACTGGGTATTCCAACAAGATTCGGCGCCAGCTCATAGAGCGAAGAGCACACAAGACTGGCTGGCGGCGCGTGAAATCGACTTCATCCGGCACGAAGACTGGCCCTCCTCCAGTCCAGATTTGAATCCGTTAGATTACAAGATATGGCAACACTTGGAGGAAAAGGCGTGCTCAAAGCCTCATCCCAATTTGGAGTCACTCAAGACATCCTTGATTAAGGCAGCCGCCGATATTGACATGGACCTCGTTCGTGCTGCGATAGACGACTGGCCGCGCAGATTGAAGGCCTGTATTCAAAATCACGGAGGTCATTTTGAATAAACTTTAATGTCATAAGAATCTATGTTTTGTTAAGTTCATTTTGGTATATGAATGGTTACATAATTAATAAACTTGTTACAATTATTTTACATTAAACATGTGACAGAATTTATGACCTGACTAGGTATTTGCAACTTCAAGTAAAGTTATATCAATTATAATATTGTTTTTACTACACTATTAATATGTACTTCATTAAAATATATAGGGTTAATCTGAATTCATCAATTTAAAATCTAAATTTATTCATATAAATAGTCTATGATTTACTTCTACGACTTGCTTAGAGTAGAAAAAGATAAATCATACAAGTCTTTAAAACTAAATTTTAAAAAAT
This sequence comes from Malacosoma neustria, assembly GCA_963693495.1. NCBI lineage: Eukaryota > Metazoa > Arthropoda > Insecta > Lepidoptera > Lasiocampidae > Malacosoma > Malacosoma neustria. Next base: position 12,909,747 of record OY856392.1, read on the forward strand.
TATGACACAATATATTTACCTTTGGCTTAGAATGCAAAACAAAAGCCAATACGGACTCAAATACTCTCATTGTTGACGAATCACTCCATAACGCATACTCCTGAGCCCTCAAAACTATGGATAGACAACCAATAGCACTACGCAATAACCCCCCATTCTCACTTTGCGCATTCTTATCTAGTATATCCATAAATACTGTTGCTGAGTCAGAGAATTGTTTACGTAACACTGCTTGTGGAACACATTTGATACCCATAGAGAGAAGTGTTAGTGTTGCAACAAGGTTTTCTTCTAATTCTGAAGCTTTCAAGGTTTCCATCTAAAAATAAAATAATAGTATTGTTTAAAGAACTAAACCCTATTAAATTATAAAAGTATTTATCACAGATTTTTACATAAAATAATTTAATCGCACAACGGTTCACACCCTCGCCAACGTGGTTGGTCGAAAATAATACAGTTAGGCGCGTCGCCCCTCGCTACTGTCGGCGGAGCTCATTCGGAATCACTCGCCACAGGAGTCGTTTACCGAGTGCCATTTTTTTAATGCTGTAGGACAGCAGACAGGCTGACGGCCCGCTTAGAATTTAGCAGTTACCGTCGCCTATGGGTGTTTGCAACGCCAGTAGCATCGAGAACACGCTGCTGACCCATAAGGGTACAGGAACTTAGGTCACTAATGCCGGAATACAACACAAGGTTATTATCGCCATACTTAAGACCAAAGGTGGTCGCCATCCAGACGGGCTTGAGGCCCTCCCACGTAGCTAGGGTGGGTTGTTTTGTCGGCTTTTACGACAGGCCGACCCCGGCCGCAGAGGTTAGTATTCTTTCTCCGTTCCTGCACAGATGAAAATAGTTCAAAGATATGTGTTATTTTGTCTCGCAGCCACCGAAAGCACTTTTTTATCGCTGTCCAGACAGGGCTACAGACCCACTTTACAGTAAGCAGTTACCGCTGTGGATGTCTGTGAAACCAAGTGCACCCCGAACACCCTGCCTTACGAGTAGAGCTGATAAGCGCGAAAGCTACTAGTATTGTTATAGATCGTAATGTATTGCTAATCTGAATACTTGACAATACAGTGCATCTTTTAGTCATTTCTTTGTTTAATTTCTATGTTCCTTAGTTTTAGTTAATATAATGTTGGGTAATAAGACTCCTAAAGTGCCCAAAAAAGTATTGCATCAAGTTTTATTATTCTATTGCAATTTATAAATGTGATAATAGAATAATTTTTGACTATATTTTATTTCAGATATTATGTTATAATGTTTTCAAAAGTAACATACTAGCTTATGTCTCACTATTAGGGATGCTAAAGACCCTGTGAAATAAAAAAAAAATGCTATGAGTCTGTGAGTGTATACAATTGCGATTCAACTTTAAGCAATGAATTAATTGTAGGAACATACCACAATGTATAAGAAAACATATTTTAGTTCCTCTCTTTACTTAAACTAATACATTTTTGGCTCAATTTACATAGTAATACTCAATAATCAACATAAAAACCCAATGGTATCACAAACTACATCTTTCAAGACTAGGATTGCATTCTGTTTTCTTCTACTCTTCCTCATATCAATATCTTCAATTGAGTCTCTAAGACTGAAAATTCATATCACAATTTTTTCTAAAGTCTATAACCTAGTTTCTGAAAGAACTCTTGCAGCTTCAAGGACATAATACAGTCTCTATTAGTATTAGTCATATACCAAAACATGGGAAACAGACCAGAAGCCCTAAAACGAGAAGAAGAGAAGAAATTTGGTTGCAATAGAATTTTTTTGCTATCATCATCATCATCATTTCAACCGGAAGACGCCCACTGCTGGACAAAGGCCTCCCCCAAAGATCTCCACGATGATCGGTCCTGAGCTGCCCTCATCCAACCTATTCCGGCGATCTTGACCAGATCATCGGTCCATCTTGTGAGGGGCCTTCCAACACTGCGTCTTCCAGTACACGGTCGCCATTCGAGGACTTTTCTGCCCCAATGGCCATCAGTCCTTCGAGCTATGTGCCACTTCACTGCCCACTGCCACTTCAGTTTTGCAATCATCCGGGCTATGTTGGTTACTTTGGTTCTCCTGCGAATCTCCTCATTTCTGATTCGATCTCGCAGGGAAACACCGAGCATTTTTGCTATGATGATGCATAACGTTTATCAATAAAATGGATTCATCTTACCAAAGCAGCAAAATATTCAGTAGACGTTTCTTTACCATTCTGTTCTTTTATTACTTCTGTTACAGCCGCTAAAACTGCCAACATTTCTTTATGAAGTGCATTATTTGAATCAAATCTGTTTAATAATCTGGAACAAAACATGTAATGTGAACTAACTCAATGGCGGATTGGATCGGAACACCTTTGGGGATTACCATTACAATTCCCATCTTGAATTAGAATGTATATTTTACAAAAAAAAAAATTTTTTTTTTAGTTGTCTATCAGGTGTCTATTACCTATAAAATAATTCCCTTGCTGATTACTGGGGCAAGGGGCCTTGTGCAAAAAAGAATTCGCATTTTAATTTTAAACTCATACTCATAAATAATTTAATGCCAATAGTAGTCTTCTAAATGGTAGGGTTGTGGATGGCAACCATCCTTGGTCTTAAGTATGCCGCCATAAACCTTGTGTTGTGTTCCGGCTTTAGTGACCCAGGTTCCTGTACGCCTATGGGACAGCAGCGTCTTCATGGTGCGACTAGCATCGCAAATATCTATAGGCGACGTTAACTGCTCACTGTTTTTGCTTATTGCTGTGGAACAGCAGGCTGTAGGCCCATTAAATAGTAAGCAGTTACTGTCGCCTATGGCTGTCTGCGATGCCAGAGGCACCGCTAACATGTTGCCATCCGCGAAGAAATGTTATGACACCCTTTTATAAATACCCCATGTACTAGTGCAATGGAAATACTTCAGCTGGAAGCTCATTCCACATCCTCACTGTGCACAAAATAAACATTCTGGAAAACCTTTGCATGCATGATAGCGAAGGTTCCAGATAGTGATAATGAACGCCCAGCCGATGGTGATCAGTTCGATGTTAAAAAGATAATGAAGGTACCATTTCAAACAATTACTCAGAACACTCATTATTATACAGAACAAGAGAATAATATACAGGCATAAAATTTAAAGAGATGCAGTCTCTCCATAGGCCAAGTGTATCGAGACCATTTGTGAGTTCGGGATTGTTGATAAGGCGAACTGTGTGGTGCTGGATGGAATCAAGGGGCGTAACTTGTGCTTTGTAAAGCAGCAGGCGTTGTTTCATTGTGGAGTACTGTTGGAACCGGTTTAGCACACCTAGTTTCCTGGAGGCAAGTTTTGCCTTGGTCTTCAATTGACCCCAAATTTTTTTTATTACTGTAGGACAGCAGACAAGCTGACGACCCATTAAGAATGAAATTGCACATTATTCGCAATATCAACACCAAGGATCCCAATACTCTTTGAGATCTCTAGGGGTGTTCCTTGGAACCGTCGTACTAGAATGAATAGGGCTTTTTTTGTAGAGAAAACACAGACTTGTTGTTACGTATTTAGCACAATCAATTTACCGTGAATACTTCCTAGTATAGAGTTAATCGTATCTAAGCAAATGCATTGCCACCCCTATTCTACGACGACGCTGCCATCTCTCGATTCATACATTCAAAATATACGCTGCGTCGCGCGTATCGACGCATCGCGTCGATTTCCGTTGTTCTATTCCAATATTTCAAGAAATTAACTAGCACAATCGAAAGTAGTTCGGGCCAGTGCTTCCTACAGCCATAATCAAAGAGCCCCAGTAGCACGAAGACAGAAGTAAGTGGTCGTGCATTTGTGTTACTGAAAATCAACTCCCTATACCGAACACTTGTCTTTGAGTGATTAAACTAGTGTGGAGTGTAAATAAACATTTTCAATTTTATTTTCTATTTATAGTTATATACATATATCAATAACTTTTGGACTTCATTTCAAATTTTATTGCAATAATATTTAAAAAACTTAATGTAATACTTAAGAACTAAAATAGCTCACTTGTTAAAACTAATATTGGAGCATTGACTCCAATCGGACGCAAATGTTTTAAATGTCTTAAATGTCCCCGATCGTATACTTCCATATTCACTTTCCGTTTCTTCACCAGACCTGACAGACATATTTTCAAACTCTTTGGCTATAGCTAACTCATTTTCGGCTGCTGATTTTGGTTTATTTGTACTATGGCCATATGTCATCATTGCTTCATGTTTTGAGACAGCCTGTTGGGTTAGGCCTGTGCTTCCTATAAAATAATATTTTTACAAGAGAATTAAAAGAAAGGAAAGAATAGATTTAAAAGTAGATATTTGTGCGGATAGAGGAGAAAATTAGAGAAGTCCTTAGAAAAAGGTGACACTGATTTAATGGCTTAGAGATCACAATATTCATGTCCAGTGACTCACATAACCCTCTCAGCTACCCCAAGTCCCTACAGCATTTACTAATTCAATACATAAATCAAATGTGTAGATATCCATATAAATGCGGTTTGCAAGACTTTTTCTGTCGCTGCTACTAGGGCTTTGTAAGTATGAAATAAAGATTTTAAAAAATGACGGTAAAAATAGGTAAAAGGAAAATATTCTAAACAATTAGGTTATTAACAAATTTTTGGGACTATTCATTTGTTAGCTTTAAGTAATTAGTTTTGTACGACTTTTTTAAATAAATAAATAATATGAAATTACCCAAATTTTCTTGGAAAAACCTTGACTTTGCCATTTCACGATACTTTTGTATTTTCGGATTTGAATTTGATGACTGTCCTTTCTGCCATCGTTTACCCTTCTTTTTACCCTTTATTTTAGACCGAAATTTTCCCATTTTGCTATTTAATAACAGAAATTCAGATATAAAACAATGCACGTGGTTATGTTTTTGAAATGAGAATTGACAGATGACAGAGGACACCATATTTTTTATCCGAATAAAAGGAACTGTCAGTTATCAATGTCAAAATGTGTGGTAATACGTTCCGTACTACGCACTGCTGTACAAAGGATTTATTTTAATCGAAATTAATCTGATATCATAACTAAATAATAATATTGTGATATTGTGCATAACGGAGCACGTTTTATCCAATCAAATATATTTTTTATTCATTCACCTCCGATTCGCTTGTTTCATTGAAGTTTTTCTTGTTTGTAAATAATAACTGCTGGAAATAGTACGCAATGTGAAATTATACGCATTCCTCAATCGGTTCAATATTACGTAAACGCCAGACGTTATTCGATAATTAATTTAGTGCATTACAACTATCATAACCTATTGAGATTTTTGTACGAATTTATAAGTGAAGTGTAAACGCTATGAGACAATACAATGCCTCCGTTTAGAAGGAAAAAGGCTTCTAAATCTTTCCCTGTTAAGGTGTGCACGTTGGATGCAGAGCTGGAATTCAACCTTGAGGTAATCCGCGTAATAAGCTTTTAATTTCGATCTATTTGTTTACATTTCAATACAACAATAAAGTACAGCACTACATATAAATATAAACTAAATACCTACTAATAATTTAAGATAGCCGTATATGTTAATGTTTACAGTAGGTATATGATCAATTAGTTACATTAGCGTATTTACAATAGTCCGACATGAGTCACGGCCGCGGGGTCGCTTATCATACAAATTAGAGCTTCTTCAATGAAAATTGGTAATTGGTACAGACCTAATTGTACGGTGTTCTTAAAAATTGTATACTATATTTTAAAGAGCACATAGTTAATCCATAGGTATTAGTGTAGTAGTGATTATCAGACTTAAACACTAAAAGTTTGGGATGCAACCAAGATTTAATGTTTTTTTAAATTATCTTAACACTTTAGCGACTGCTAGCCTATTAATCGGCAACTTTTAACTAATGAAAGTTTACTACCTTGAATTTATGTTACATATGAATGTTAGTTTATAAGGCCCTTTTATATAAAATAAATGCAAAATAAAGTATAATTATCAATAAAATTACATTCCTTTGAAACAAAAGGACAAAGGACAACATGATGACAGGTACTGGGAGTAAATGTGTGAGTGACTAAGTTGATACTTGGAAAGGGGCAGAAACAAAAACGACTGGTTGATAAAGTGTTAAGTGCTCTTGATAAAAATAGTGTGCCCTATTTTTCTTAATTACAAATTGCTTTAAGTTTAATTATGATTGTGGATGCTCCATGGTTTGTTTTGTTCCAAAGAGGAAATCCACAACTGAGCAATTAGACAGGGGGAAACTTACCACATATCCTAATATACTTATAGAAAACCTGGTAGAGGATAAGCATGAATTGCTTGTACAAGAATTGGATGTCTTTTTTTTATTGCTGTAGGACAGCAGACAGCCTGATGGCTCGCTTAGAATTTAGCAGTTACCGTCACCTATGTCTGTGCAATGCCTTGCACAGACGTTACAAAATGATACCTTCTGTGTACTCTGAGACCCATCTAGAAGTTCCAGGTTCAAAATCCAGAATGGTATGCATCACTTGGACAATTTTTTTGACCTAATGTGATTCTACATAGAATAATTACCATGTACTAACAGTGAAGGAAAACATTGTGAGAAAACCTGCAAACCGAGATCACCAGTATGTGTAACCCACCAATCCGCCGTGGACAAGGGTGGTGGGGTTTCTGTCCATACCTTCTAGGGGAGGCTTGAACTCAGCGGTGGGATGCCATGGGCTGTTATTATTCTTTGGTGTTTCTAAATTAAATACTATTTTGTGATATCACACATATAAGTACTAGTTTAGTAAATATAAGCAACACAAACATATGAGTATATCACATATGTATATCTATATCTATATGTATATAACTCCATTTGAATAAACTTTACAGGAGTAAGTAAAAACTTTGTTTTAGCTATGCACGGGAATTATTTTACTCATAACAAACTAGGCATATATTTGTAGAATATAGGAAGTAATCCAATCAAAACACTCCATTAGCCATCTTGTTAAATTTAAAAGTCTCATTTTGATATTTTGTGGAGTTATGCATAATTAAGCTAACACATTTCAATGAATTACTGATAACAACAGGAATTCATTTGTACTTATACTACATAATTACACAACTTAATGTAATATAAATTAATGAATATTCAAATTAATTGTTATCTGGATAGACAATTCCTATTCCAAGTCTGTGTTAGGTGTAAACTCATTACAATGTCACTCTATTTAACCCCTCAAAAAAGAACATTCATGTTGCTTAGTTTCAGGATCTGCCCGGCCCAGGAGCCCGGCTGAGGTTTTCGTAGTGTGAAATGTATGGGGTTCATTAAAAAAGGTGTTATAAAATTTCTTCAAGGCCAGCAGCGCGTTGGTAATGCCTTTGGTGTTGCAAACGTAAATAGGCGATGGTGACCACCTGTCAGAGTGAGCCGTTTGCCTGTCTGCTGAACTCTAGCTATAAAAAACCATACTGCTGTACATAAGATAAAACGCTCTAAATGTCTTACATACCGCATAGATACTTAATAGCCATCAACAGTGAAGGTCGCCATTGGTCATGATGTATCATGTCATATGAACATAAGACATATGAAGGGTTAAGGACAAACTCCATAAAACATCGAAATAGTTTGACTTTGGTTTGTTTAGCTCCTCACTCTATTTAATGACAACAATACTTCATTGTAAATGATTAAGCAGTACTTTCTAATTTGCCAAAATTCATAAGAACTGCAATGTTCTTTTGTTTGCTGTTTTATTATCTAGCACGCATTTACTTTGATTGATCAAGTCAAGACAGATCGAATTAAGTAGGCCAGCAGTATCTCAAGATATGAGTAAAAGACATAAGAAAATACAATTAAAATGTTGGAGCAGCAAAAAACATCAGATGAAGATAACAGACTATAAGCAATAAGTATTGTTATTTGTATGAATAATAATGTTACTGTGTAAAATATGTACTATATTACTTATTATCCATACAGGGGTGGAGAAAGAATACTAACCTCTGAGGCTGGGGTCGGCCTGTCGTAAAAGGCGACAAATCAACCCACCCTAGCTATGTGGTAGGGCCTCAAAACCCGATGACGACCACCTTTGGTCTTAAGTATGCCGCCATAATAACCTTGTGTTGTGTTCTGAATTAGTGACTCTTATGGGACAGCAGCATGTTCACGATGCCACTGGCGTTGCAAACACCCATAAGCGATAGTAACGGCTAAATTCTAAGCAAGCAGTCAGCTTGCCTGCTGTCCTACAGCAATAAAAAAAAATGAATTCGACCCTGCAAAGTTGTTGTGCCATGTTTATTTAAAAAAAAAATAACATGCAGGGCAGTTTTTAGGGGCTGCCAATAGAAGTGAAAACTAAGTAACTAATAATAAATATACATAAATTATATGGACATATACATGATACATACACAATAAATAGGTACACCAAGTTTAGGCCCTACCACCTAGCAGACTATTTAAAATAATGTTTTCTTATTTGATTCCAGTGGCGTGCAACAGGCAGAGATCTGTTTGACTTAGTATGCAGAACAATAGGTTTAAGGGAGACATGGTTCTTTGGACTTCAATTCGAGGACACTAAACACTTCATAAGTTGGCTGAAATTGGATAAACGAGGTATATTTTCAATTATGTAGTCTCCTGATTAGTTTTTATATACTTCATATGGTAATTTAAACCTGCATATACAAAACAAATGCTATGAGAGCTTGTTTTATATTTCCAAAGCCACTGTTTGTATTCGTAAAAACAATATGCTTATGTGTGTAATAAGTTAAGCAAAAATGTTTTATGTGCCATTTTCTTCACATCTGTATCTTCTATTAAATCTACTCCTACCTCTTTCTTCAAGAAATGTCGTCGCCGTGACGTATAACAACAGCTGGAGGGTTGATTACCCCTATGCGTGCGCGTCTTCAATAAATAAGTAGGAACATAAATAAATAATATGGCATAAGTTACCAAGTCCCAGTATCACTACGCCAATAGCAGCACCTTAGTGATGCCCCTGGCGTTGCAAACACCCATAAGTGACGGTAACGGCTAAATTCAAAGTGGGCTCAGCCTGTCTGCTATCCTACAACAATAAAAAATAAGCACTCTGGGAACCGAAGCGGAAGTTTGTATTGCAACCGGGATTTAACGCTAAGCTGATGATGATTCTGTATTAATATAATTTAAATTAATAAATGGGGTTTATATTTAAAAATTTGTTAGGATGAGAAAGAGTATAACTTCTGTATTTTTTAAATATAACTACATATTTTCCAGTACAAGACCAATGTGTATCACAAATGCCGGGGACACCGTTCATGTTGCTCTGCAAGCTGTACCCGGAGGATGTGGCGGAGGAATTGATCCAAGAAGTGACGCAGCATCTTCTCTTCTTACAAGTGAAACAAGCGATTCTCAGTATGGATATATATTGCCCACCTGAAGCTTCCGTTCTGTTGGCAAGTTATGCTGTACAAGCTAAGGTAATGTTTTAAATTATTTTTACAAGTTTAAGTAAATATAAGTAAGTATAGCTGTAGCTTAGTAGTATTACACCCGATAGAGGTCCCGGATTTAAATGTCACGGGGTACATATCCTCTAGCCACCTACCACTGGTGGTACGTCATCATGTTAAAGGAAGTGATCGAATATTTTAGGGGACATTTAGTAAACTGGTGTAATTTATCGTCAAATCCATTTTTATTCGTGCAGGGGCGGAGAAAGTATACTGACCTGTGCGGTCAGCGTTGGCCTGTCGTAAAAGGCGACAAAACAACCCTAGCTACGTGGTAGGGCCCTAAGCCAGTCTGGATGGTGACCACCTTTGGTTAGCCTGTCTGCTGTCCTACAGTAATAAAAAAAAATCCATAGATTTAATCTCTCAGGGACAGACAATTTCGTCAGACCTATCAGATCATAATCATTATATTAATTTAATATGAAAGACTTTAAAAGAAATTGTTTCTAATAAAAGTTTACATGAGAATGTTTTTGCTCCATATCTCACAGTTTAACTATTTACACATAGCAGATACTGGATTGTCAAAGACATAATAGGTCTTTACCTATGAAATTGCCGTTCTGCAGTACTGGCCATTTCAAATGAAAATAATTTTTGTTTGGCTAAGAATTCTGATTTCAAATTAATTTTATTTTAAAAATATGGAATTCTTTTTCCATAATTAGTAATTTGTTTATTGATTAGTGTTACATTTTCATCGTATTTCAATCTTTTTCGTCATCATGGATAGTTAAAAATTCGAGTAATTATGGAATATGAGTACCGTCTTGGCAGCAACGCGGCACAAGCGGCACGGAACATCAACGACGTTTACGGAACTAACACTACAAACCAACGCACCAACCTGTTATTGGTTTGCTCGCATCTGTTCTGGGAATTTCGACCTGAAAAATGAACCTTGCGGTCGTCGGAAGACTTTGGTCGACAATGACGAATTAAAGGCGACTGTGGAAGCTGATGATACACAATCTACGGCTGAATTAGCAGCAGCCTTCGACGTTAGCGTCAAAACAATATTGGTCCATTTGCGTCCAATTGGCAAGGTAAAAAAAGCTTGACAAATGGGTGCCCCACTAACTCAATGATCGCCAGCGCGAAGTACGCGTCGAGACGTGCCTTGCACTGCTCAACACACACACAAATGAAGGAATTTTGAACCGCATTGTTACTTGCGATGAAAAATAGGTTGTGTTTGATAACCGCAAAAGCTCAGCAAGTTGGTTGGATCCTGGTTCAGCACCTAAACAATGCCCTAAACGAAAACTTATCCCTAGAAAAGTGATGGTCACTGTTTGGTGGTCTAGCGCCGGTGTGATTCATCACAGCTTCTTACCATACGGGGTGAGCATTACTGCAGATGTGTCCTCTGAAGAACTGAACACAATGATGGAGAAACTGGCATATTATCTCCAACCAGCATTGGTCAATCGCTCGTCTCCGCTGCTCCTGCACGACAACGCGCGACCTCATACTGCACATCAGACGGTCTCCAAGTTGCAAGAACTGGAGTTGGAAGTCCTCCGTCATCCGCCCTACTCACCAGATCTTGCGTCTACAGACTACTACTTTTTCCAGAATTTGGATAACTTCTTGGCGGGAAAAAAATTCAATACCCAAGAGGCAATACAAAATGCCTTTGAAGAATTTGTTGCCTCCCGTCCAACTGATTTCTTTAAGAAGGGCATCAATAAACTGCCACTGCGTTGGCAAAGATGCATTGATTGCATGGGTGATTACTTCGTTTAATACAAATAAAAAATACATGAAAAAAATTCGTTTAAATTTTTTCATACACAACGGCAATTTCATAGGTAAAGACCTAATATGTATAATCTTTAATTAATCTTAATTTATCAATGTATAAGTGTGTTTAAGTTAATTAAAATATTTTCTTTCTTATTTAAAAAGTTTTTACCGGTTCTTATGCTTGATCTGATTAGTACAGTAGTAAATATATCGTTAGTATTTTATTTACAAATATAATTTTTAGCAAATAACAATTATATTTACTATTTTTTGAATCAAAATTGAATTGACAAATTGATTTACAGTATGGCGATTATGACGAAAGTGCGTATAAACCTGGCATGTTGGCCAGCGAGGACTTGTTACCGCAAAGGGTGATCGACCAATACCAAATGACGCCCGAGATGTGGGAGGACCGCATCAAAATATGGTAAATATAAATAAATATATAGTGACGATTCATATAGTTTTTAATCCCAAAATAAGTAGCATAGTAATTTTGAACACGAAGAACCCAAAGTATTGTTCTAGAAATAATATAGAAAACTAATATTTTTACACTATTTTGTCCTTCAAGTTATGTTGAATTTACTTTTTAAATAAACAAACAAGACCTGTCGAGGACTAAATTTTGCACAAAAAATGTTATTCAGCAAAAAATTTATCATCAAAATAGCGCTTTATGAGAGTGATAAACTAAACTGTTGTAGAGAGCAAAAAGTTAAATGGCGATTTTGTAGTTCTTCATACGCCCTACAAAAAAGTCTTCAGCAAATTTTTCATATTATACAAAGTTACAAATCCAGGACATTATTTATTACAGACAATTTGTATTAAACTTTTTTTACTATCAATAATTTGCTTGTCAAACTTAATACCTCTAAAACAGTTGTACATGTCAGGCCTGTATTGTCAAGGAACAAGCATACCAATTGCTTCGCTAGATAACAGAAAAAAGTAAATCGACAAATATGAGAAGTTTTCGTACGCATGCGCGCTACACCGCTCGCCCCCACTTCACCGCGGCAAGAAAGGTCGTTGTTTCTTAAAATTAATAACTTTATGTTAAATGAAGATAACGCAATATTTTTTTTTAAATTATATAATAATTTTTTTGTTGCTGTAGGACAGTCAGCAGACAAGCTGACGGCTCACTTAGAATTTAGCAGTTACCGTCGCCTACGGGTGTTTGCAAAGCTAGTATCATCGCGAACACGCTGTTGTCGGATAAGGGTACAGGAACTTGGGTCACTAATGCCGGAACACAACACAAAGTTATTATGGCGGCATACTTAAGACCAAAGGTGGTCGCCATCCAGACGGGCTTAGGGCCCTACTACGTAGCTAGGGTGGGTTGTTTTGTCGCCTTTTACGACAGGCCAACCCTGACCGCAGAGGTCAGTATACTTTCTCCGCTCCTGCACGAATAAAAAGATGGCGCTGTGTCACAAAGTATTTATTTATTATATATATTTAAGGTATGCCGACCACAAGGGTATGTCTCGCGACGAGGCCGAGATGGAGTATCTCAAAATAGCACAAGATTTAGATATGTACGGAATCAACTATTTCGCCATTAAAGTAAGTTATAGTGTTATGATAGACTTATGTGGAAATCAGAATAAAGTTGTTGTATCTGTTGCGACATGCTGCTACAATCCTGGAAAGAAATGTTTCCCTGGTAACATTTTCCTCGCCCCCCGTTAACCTCGACCATTTTGCGCGTGCGCTCGCGCATGTCGCGGTTGACCTACCGACAATATCAATATTATATAGTTCTTTTATCAAATCGAAATTTGAAATAAAAAACACCTGGAAACTTATACAACTCGATTACTGAACGTTTCTCGTGCCCGCGTGGAGCACCTTAGGAAGCGCCAAAGCTGATTCCTAGCCCTCTCCTGTCATAGCTCTAATAGTGTTAAGTGACGATTGTTCATGGGGATTTACAAGATGGCGTCGTGACCTTGTAAATATTTCCAACTAGTATCACTTTCCTTCACGACTTTCTAAGTCGTAAAGGGCTCAAAATGGGGTACTCGTTTCACTAGTTTTCAACAAAGAATAATAGGCACCGTTAGACTTTCCTTTTGAGATTTTATCATTTATAAGGTGCGTTGTACGATTTATAACCATTACGTATTTCAGAGGTCATACGTTCAAATCCAACAGATGACAATCATCTCCTGGCCAGTTTTTCGTGCCTAATGTTTATATTATAACATAATAATTGCCAAGTGATAAGGCTGCTAGGGTCTTAAGCCCGCCTGAATGGCAACGCAGCCTAGCCTACAAGCATGCCGCGTTAATAACCTTGTATTACGTTTCTGCATTAATGACCCAGGTTCCAGTACCCCTATGCGAACAGCAGCGTGTCTGCGGTGCCCCTAAGGTCGCAAACATCTATAGGCGAAGGTAGCTGCTTACCATGAACTGCGTCTGCCTGTCTGCTGATTTCCTTTAAAATTTACACTGATGCTATTGTAGTGCCACCTTAATTTAACGCATTTTGACGAACACTTTTAACACAGAGATAGTTGTCTTTACCTGTGCTATTGAGGGCTTGGTTAAGCGAGATCCAACTCTTTCCCATTCACCAGTTCACTCATTCGTTCTTTACAGAATAAGAAGGACACAGACCTGTACCTCGGCGTGACCGCGTTAGGTTTGAATGTCTACGAGAAAGATAACAAGTTGGCCCCCAAAACGACCTTCCCCTGGTCGGAGATTAAGCACATCTCCTTCGACGATAAGAAATTCGTGATAAAATTTGTTGATAAAAGTACGAATAATTTTATCTTCTTCTCGCCTAAGGGTATGAACAAATTGGTGAGTACTTAGTGATGTCCACTTTAAGAATGTATCGATATTTATATTCGATTTATAACACCAGATTCCAATATCGATGTTTCTAAATATATCGCTTGAGATAATTATATACTTTTTAAATTAGAATACTTTCCACAAAATTTTAATTTTACCTCTTTTAAGTCAAACGCTGATTTCATTCGTATGAATGTGGAATCAGTGACCAGAATAAATTATTTATACTAGTAGTATTGTGTACTAATAGTGATTATCAGTGGTTATATTAACTAGCTGACGCCCGCGACTTCGTCCGCGTTGCTTGATTTATATTAACAAAGTTTTCGTCATGAGGCAGAGGTAGAAGTGACTTCCCCTCTCCTACGTATGCGCGCTACACCGCTTGCCCCACTTCTCTGCGGCAAGAAAACATACATCACTGAACATATAGTACTTATAAAAATCGTTACGGGCCAAGTGTCTAAGAAATTACACTTGGAAAATTTAATTGAAATCTATCCAGTAGTTTTGCTGTGATGCGCGCACCTTTATCATTTTTTGTTATTGCTTTAGGACAGCAGACAGGCTGATGGCCCGCTCAGAATTTAGCAGTTACCGTCGCCTATGGGTGTTTGCAACACCAGTGACATCGCGAACACGCTGCTGCCCCATAAGGGTACAGGAACTTGGGTCACTAATGCCGGAACTCAACACAAGGTTATTATGGCGGCATACTCAAGACCAAAGGTGGTCGCACTCCAGACGGGCTTGAGGCTCTACTACGTAGCTAGGGTTGGTTGTTTTGTCGCCTTTTACGACAGGCTGACCCCGGCCACAGAGGTTAGTTTTCTTTCTCCGCCCCTGCACGGATATAAATTATTTATATAGATGTCTTTATAACATGCTAGTTTTTTTCAGATTCTAGATTTATGTATCGGGAATCACGATTTATATATGAGAAGACGAAAACCGGACACAATGGAAGTGCAGCAGATGAAGGCACAAGCTAAAGAGGAGAAACAGGTATGTAAAACATCAAGTTAATAAATTAGGATTACTTTGTGGGTAGTTTAGGGATTATGTCGTCATCAGGCGGGGGGCGAGAGGTTATATTCCACGTGGGCATCAAGGGCGCACGGTAACCGTCGTCGCTCGCATCTCAGTGGTGGCATCCTCACGTGTGCTCTCAAACATACTTGATGGTCTCCGTGGCGTGACGGCTAATGCACGCCATGCTATGCGCTACGCTATGCTCGCAACGGTCACGAGTGTGATTCCCGTCCTGCGTCTGGGTGTTTATGATATAATACGTATTTATTTACAAATGAGGCAGAGTTCTTCTTCGGAAGGCTTCTTGGTAGTATTGTGCGTGGTAAAACTCAGTTCCAGAATTCAATGATTTATTTGGGGAAAATGGGATATTTATATTTGGAAATACGGTATATGAATAGATGCTACGTAAAAACGTTAGAATATAAATGTGTGAGCGAGTTAGAAGATATGTGCGTATCGTGTCGCGCACCTTAAATACAAAAGGCGAGTGGCTTTCTGCGCTCGCCGCATTTACACATTCCGAAACGGTAGTAGATTAGAATAGGATCGGCTTCATCGGTGAAGTCGATTGACCCCAAATAAACAAACTTGCCATTCGTGGCGGTTCTCAATTGTTCCCCATGCAGCGGTCGAGTCGGCAACGCACCTCACAGGAGGCGCGTGTCCGAGCACGCTGCCACGGCTGATCGACCCCGCTCCCACGGAGTTAGAATGCCTTAAAGTCCGGAGTCTCTGTTGAGTCGTCTGAGACAACAACAGCTTTAGCTTATAAGAACATAAAGGTTCGCAGCGTTTGTTGTGCGCGTCTGAAAGAGTGAACATAAAGCGTGGTGCTGCTACACTAAATATAGTAGTAGTTGTCTAGTATCCGTAACACATGTGCTACGCTACTTAGTTTGTGACTAGATGGCGTTTTATGAAATTTCTTTATTTATATAGTGGTCCTATACTTAACACGGCCTATCCAGTTGTGCGTATTATGTTAGTAAGGATAGTTTGTGGATAATATTTGCAGCGTCGTCAAATCGAGCGCAACAAGCTGTCAAGGGAGAAGCAGCTGCGTGAGGCTGCGGAGCGCGAGCGCGCCGCCATGGAGCAGCGCCTCCTGCAGTACCAGGAGGAGATTCGACTCGCCAACGAGGCACTGGTATGTAAATATTAACATAATAATTTTGTCCATGGTTGGGCAGGGTTAGAATACTAACCCGGGGCCGGGGTCAGCCTGTCTTAATACGTGATAAAATATCCCTAACTATGTGGTAGGGCTCCAAGTCCATGTGGATGGCAACCACCCTTGGTCTCTAACTATGCCGCCAATAAACTTGTGTTGTGTTCTTGGGTCACCAATGCTGGAGCATTGATGACCCAAGTTCCTGTACCCCTACGGGATGGCAGCGTGTTCGCGGTGCCCCTAGCGTCGCGAACATCTATAGGCAACGGTAAATTCTTACTATTAAGTGGGCCGTGTCAGCCTGTCTGCTGTTCTTAAGCTATAAAAAAAGTTACACAAGTCTGACTTCGCATGGAGTAAAATAATCACATATCAAGGAAATCAAAAGATTAGTCAGATCACCCTTCACTTATGATTTTAAATCACAATCTTTTATTGTATGTGTTATTAAAATAACTACGGATTTTAATTATGTATGACATTGTTACTTTTATTATTTTTTTATTGCTGTATGGACAGCAGGCAGGCAGACGGCCCACTTAATAGTTAGCAGTTACCGGCGCCTATGGGTGTTTTCAACGCCAGGGGCAACGCTAATACGCTGCCTACCGCATATAGTACCAACGTGGTCACTAATGCCGTCACCATCCAGATAACCACGTAGCTAGGGTAGGGTTCTTTGTCGCCTTTTACGACAGGCAGACCCCGCTCGCAAGGGGGCCGCCCCTGCACGGATGAAAACGGATGCATGCCGAAAGGTTGATTATACCACTTCGTCACCCATTCTTCACTTCGTTATTCGTGCAGGGGCGGAGAAAGAATACTAACTAACCCCTGCGGCCGGGGTCGACCACCTTTGGTCTTAAGTATGCCGCCATAATAACCTTGTGTTGTGTTCCGGCATTAGTGACGCAAGTTCTTGTACCCTTATGGGACGGCAGCGTGTCCCCGATGCCACTGGCGTTGCAAACACCCATAGGCGACGGTAACTGCTAAATTCTAAGCTGGTCGTCAGCCTGTCTGCTGTCCTACAGCAATAAAAAATATATTCTTGCAAATAAATATTTCTTTTCAAGCTCTATTTAAAATCAATTACCGATATCAATAGAATTGGAAGCATTTTGTTCAAATTTAACTGTGTTACCACGAGCGCACACGTCTACCAGTGTCTCACGAACTCCATTTGCCTTGCACAGATATATTTTAATAACATACTATTTTATCATAGCGTCGTTCGGAAGAGACAGCGGAACTTTTAGCTGAAAAAGGGCGGATAGCTGAAGAGGAGGCTACTCTGTTGGCCAAGAAGGCGGCGGACGCTGAAAGAGAAAACGCCAGATTACGACTGTCAGCTATCAAAACTGAAGAAGAGAAGGTATTACGTTTAAGTGTAATCACTAACCCTCCGTTGTCTGTCCATCACTTATAACCTATACAAGAGCTCTTCTGCTTACTTTAAAACTAGATGGCACTGATTGTCACAGTTTATTTTTCTTTGTTCTTTTAGCAAATACCACCAATTGGGAGGTATAATTGATTAACACCTTGAACGTCTTGGTAGGACCCCTGAATGTAGGTCATCTAATGGTCGATTAATGTATTTTCAATTGCTTTTCAGGTACATCTAGAAAGGAAGACGCGTGAAGCGGAATATCTTACAGCTCGGTTAGTGGAAGAGTCTGAGAAGAGGGCTGCTGAAGCTGAAAGGTTAAAAGCCGAGCTGATGGCGGCTAGAGTAGCCGAGAAACAAGCTAAAGAGAAGCTTCTAAACTTCTTAAGTAGGACATCTACCGGATCACTGCCTCCTCCGGTATGTATCTTTTTACGTGAAGCGAAAAGTTTGTACCCCTTTTAACGTAAATTGCGCCTACGGAAGAGTATGAAATTTAGCACAAAGTTTATATGGATGTGAAGAAGAGACACACACTACTGTTCGAATGATACACAACGTACACACGGACACACCTTACTTTATTGTTCATAGATAAAATCTATGGTCAAACTATAAGTTAACTATAAAATTAATATTACTATAAAGTAATTGTACGATGCCGGTCACGGACCCAGATGGCACCGTACGGGAATAAGAAGAATTGCTCGAGAGCAGTGGACTGTATGGGAGAGGAATGGGAAGGAGCGGTGGCAAGAGAGACACGATGTCTTGTAACGGGCAAAGAAATTCGCACTGACCTTGTTTTCACCCCTTCCCGGTTCGGTTCAGGTCGTTGAGGAACTGTTGCACGGCACCAGCTAAATTCACAACACTGAACACACACAGATTTAATGGCACGGCCAATTAGAGTAACCAGGTCGACCGTCCCGTCCAGTTATTTATAGTTTTTATAAAATATTGCACACGGTGCAAAAGCGGTTATCTCATGCCAAACGTTGACACAAGAACAGAGTTTTTCCGTCCCACCCTCGTTTACCATTATTACCTCACCGAGAGTGAGGGTGGATTACAAAAATCAGGTGGCGGGATTTCAAATACCCTTATACAAGGATCGAACAGTAATATTTAAATTCATAATATATATGTACGATGCCGATTACGGACCGAGAGTGCACCGTACAATAGATGAGTGGGATAGCTCGAGAGCAGTGGACTATATGAGAGATAGGGGAGAGAGGAGCGGTGGTAAGAGAGACGCGATACCTTGCAGTTTATTTATTTATTTATACATGACATACAAATTTTAAAAATAAAAGATACATAGCACAGCAGTTCATATACAACAACTAATTTGACTAGAGAAAATCACAGTGGCCCCTGAACTAGTGAATATTGTATCTCAGTGCGCCAATAATTGTTTGGAGGCTTTAGTGATTATATTCTCTTTGGTCTTATTGAATGTCAAAATTGACACTAACGAGAAATTAAACTGAAATTATTTTCATTTAAGTATTTATAAAATAGTCGTAATATACAGTAAAATATTTTGACAATAGTAAATCAGTGCTTAAAAAGCATTGGAGTCACATAAAAAGAAAAATGTATAATTTGTGAAACACATCTTGATCAAGCATAGAGAAAATGGTGTATAAGTAACCTGAATTTGATTTAATCTTGCCATAGTTTTTAAATCTTGATTTGATTTAATCTTGAGTATAGTGTTTACATAATGTGAATTATGAAAATACGGAAGGGATTTACAATGTATATTTTGCAATGCAAAACGTTTTAGGTTTTACAATGATTTTGTCTAACTGTATGTAAAAAAATTGAAAAAAAAAAAACAAAAAATATACGCGTCGAATTTAAGACCTCCTCCGTTTTTCGTCGGTAAAAAATGGCAAATTAACTGAGTAGCTTTAAAATTAAATGAATTGTGGTCGAATTTCGACCACTGGGCGACCACTACTAATATTAAAAAGACATCTTGATTAAGATAACATACAGAGTGTATCGTAAAGAGTAAATAATCATTTACCAGCAGGTGGGGGGAGGGGGTCAAAACTGACCAAATATACAACAATTTGTCAATAATCAAAGTCTTGTTATTTTCGAGATAATTAACATTTTCCGAATTTGAAGAAATTCACCTGTCTAGATCAATATTTGATGCCATGACTTAAAATCTAAACAAATTCTAGTTCTGTATTCTTAAATAAATAGAAACAAAAAATAGAAAATCTGTAACACAAACTTGAATGCTTTTGATTTAAAAAATAGTATGCCAACCATTCATAGTGTCCTGTATTTATCTACTATTTACTATTATTATTATTTATTACTATTATTACTATTTATTCTGTATAAATATTAAATTATGTTGTTCAAATTTTCCAATATTTATTTCCGCCTACAATATGGCCCCTCGAGCCGGATGCTCAAATATTTATATTTAAAATATTATGTTTCGTTTCCAGGATATACCCTCATCAACAGTACCTTCAAGTCTATTCCCATCAACGTGTTCACTCCCGGCGGAATTGGGAGGGGATATTATCTCCAACGGGATAACCGCTCTCCCCGAGACGGACCTGAACTCATACCAACTGGTTCCCGACGATTCAGACCCACATATACACAGGTTATCGTTAGAGATAGAGAAAGAGAGGTAAATTTTGTACTTATTATACATATATCGTACAGATTTTCTGATTTCATATCTACTTTCTCAACTTTTCTATTGTCATGGTTTGAATTTTAATAGATTATATGTACACTTTATTGTACATTGTAAAAGTAGTTTACATTGAAATCCTATTAGTTAACAATATTGCACAACGGCCTTATCCTACGTGGTAGGGCCTTGGCCGTCTAGATGGCGACCACCTTTGGTCTTAAGTATGCCGCCATAATAAATTTAGCTTGTGTTCCGGCATTAGTGACCCAAGTTCCTGTACCCTTATGAAACAGCAGCGTGTTCACGATGCCGCTGGCGTTGCAAAGACGTATAAGTGACGGTCACCGCTAAATTCCGTGTAAGTGGGCAGTCAGCCTGTCTACTGTCCTACAGCAATAAAAAAAAACATCGCTAAAAGCGATCTCTTCCAGACAAACAGACAAGAAACAAATAATTTTAATGTGCATACTATAAAATAATCATCACGTGAACGACGATGAAGGAAAAAATCATGAAGTATCCCGGTATTTGTAACCCGCCAATTTCTTGGGGAGGCCTTAGCCCAGTAGTGGGACGCTATGGGATTTTTTTATAAAATTATTATAATAACATAAACAATATAAATGGAATATAAAGAAACTGTGGGGCACTAGCACGTAGCTAGAGTTGTTTTGTCACCTTTTACGATAGGCCGACAGGTTAATATTCTTACTCGGCCCCTACACGGAGTAAAAAAATATGCTGGTACAATTGACACAGCGCCATCTAGTCAAAGTAAGCAGCAGAGCGCTTGTGTTATAGATACTGATATTGATATATATATATATATATATATATATATATATATATATATATATATATATATATATATATATATATATATATATATATATATATATATATATATATATATATAACACCCAGACGGCAGACTACATACACTCTTACCTGCGTTAGCCGTTGCATTGCAAACTAGATGATAGGGCCCTGATAATAACTGTATCACACTTTACAGGGTGGAATATTTAGCCAAATCCAAGCATCTCCAACAGCAACTGGATGAACTCCGGTGCGAGTTTTCAGTGTTGAGGGTGAGCGAGACTTCCGCCACCCTGGATAGGTTGCACGAGGCTCAGACCCAGGCTGGAGACAACAAATACTCGACGCTGAGGAGGCTCAAACAGGGCTCCACGAAGACGAGAGTCGCTTTTTACGAGGAGTTGTGAATACAACGTTCTGGATATATTGAATTTGGACGAATGGTGTCATTTCTGATAATTTATAAAGATTACTAATTATCCACGCGGTTTCACCTGGTTGGATTTTGATGCAAGGGGGTGAAGGAGAAATAAAGCTCACGACTCTTCACTGCTGCTTGAAAATCTAAGTGCTCTTTCAAGATAAAAGTAGCCAAGGTAATTATTTCATATAACATCAAATCTGCCAGTCCCGTAAAAATTGCATTTTAGCAACAACCGCTTCAGATATAAGACAAAAATACTGTCATTTTTTTAGAATATTTCATACGTATTTAGAAACAGCAAATTAAAACATGTTATTAAAAAGTGTGAAGTTATACCATTATTTTTGACAACTTAATTGACACTAGTTTTATATATTGAAATGACGGTAGTTAATAAAAAAAACAGTGTTTATTCGTTTAAAATTGTATCGTTTATTCGTTTAATATCATATAAAATTGTCAACTGTAAAATAATTAACAAATTGATCAAGATCACCAATTTTTTTTATAATAATAATATCGTACATACCATTTCCTACCAAATTCAAATGTTGATAATTAAAACGCATTCATAGTTATACTCGAAAAAAGGTGCTTTCATATTCTGACAATATGGTTTTCCATGGAAAAAAATTGACATAGAAGCTTATTAGAAGTTTTTATTAAAATTATGTATTTTTATGCATAATATAGTAAACAAAATAAGTGCCTTATTGTATTGTAAGTGATTTAGTTTATGGTATACGTGTACCTACACTGTCTAGTGAATCTATGTTTAATTGTCAAGATGTCACTGTCAAAACACGAGCCACATATAGGGTACATTCGAGTGACATACAGTACTCGCCAATCTTTATGGCCGGTCTGAATGTAGCCGTAGGTACGAACTTGCGCATGGTACAGTCGGGTGGACATTTCATAACCAAGATATTTTTTGTAATTATTGAAAATTAAAATTATAAAATTAAAATCTTCAGTTACGCGGTTAGATTAGCTATATTATATTGTTTAATTACTTATTCAATCAAATTCGATTAATGTAAATTCAGTTAGGTGAAGGGACTTCTAAATAAAAAAATACATTGGTTACGAGAAAACAATATTTATTTTTTATATTTATTTATAATGGGGCTACACCTTCCATAAAAACATCTTCCCTACTCGTAGAAGGATCCTCATCTGAAGAACATTCTTTGTCACTTTCTTCACTTATTTCGGAAACTCCATCCTCTTCCTCCGATTCATTTTCGCTCACGTGTATGATAAATTGATCGGTTAAGTCATCTATCACAACATCGCTCTTTTTATGTTCCTCCTCAATGCGTATAACTTTGTCACATAACGCAGTCCATTCATGTTCACCCATTGCATTGGCCTTCTCCTCCACAAGTTTCATGACATTATTAATATTCCCGGTAACATTTTTTTTACCTACGTAGCTTTTTATTGCTGCCCAAGCCATTTCTATTGGGTTAAGATCGGGATGGTAAGGTGGAAGGCGCAAAATCGTCTGGTTGTGTTGCTGCAGAATTTTGTCGATGTTATATTTTTAAATTTTTTTGATGTAGTGTTACTAATTTGTACCGCTCTGGCTTTAACATGTTGGAGCTGCAAGGTATATCTTTCTCCATAAGCCATGACATCATTTCTGATTTCTTACTATTTGATGTCGGCGCTGCGTCCTCTAACTTGTTACGGTAGGGCGCATTATCTATTACCACAACTGAAGTTGGTGGGAGATTTGTCATTAATTGTGTGCGAACCCACTTTTCATAATTCTCGTAATTCATATTATTGTGGTAGTCAGGTAATCACCTGTTTTTGTACCAGCCTTAAACATCAAAAGGCCGTTGGGTATAAAACCTCCTTTATATCCGGCATGCACAATGTCCAGGCACTTGAGGTAGTATGCGACGAATCGACATACGATTCGTCTGTATAAATTATAGGTCTTCCTTCCGCGCGATATAATTCACTTTAGGCGAATATTTGTGTGCTTAATTAAAACCTTTCTGTTCTCTTCGGTCTTATTCCATTTAAAACCTAAATCTTTTAAAATTCTCCTCAAACTTTTGCAGACCCTTCAAAACGTATGTCTTCTTTAAATTTTTTTAAAAGTTGTACTACCGTCGGCAATTCATTTTCCGTGATATAGAAGTTGTGTGTACATCTTTTGATAACACTTTGATCAAAGTTGTCGATTCCGGTCACCCTTTTTTCCCCGCCCTTTTCTTTCCGGGTGTACGAAAAACTGCTATCAAACTTGAACTGGGGTCATTTGCAGTTGTCGCAATTCATCTCACCGTTCTTTCAGACACCTGTAGCTACTGCAGTAGGCTTTTGGACTAACTTCAAGTTATACTGTAGGCCTTCCTCAGCTTCCCTCTTCATAAACGTTAATACGTCAAACACCATTTTCCGCGTTTGGCGACGTAAAACATTATAACGACCGCGAGGCATGATCAATAAAAACGGTAACTATAACAGTACAAATAACAACAAGAAACAATAACGATAGCAACGAGAAATAAATAACAAAGAAGTAACAATATGAAACTATTCTGAACGTGACGATACTGTCAGAGCTCAGCGAGTATGTGATTCGTATACGAACGTAGCACTCACACTACGCACGGGAGGCGAGGACGCTTGCGGGTGGAAGACAGCGCCCTCGCGGGCGTGCCCTGCCTCCACGCCCCGCGTACATCCCGCTGATACCTGCTAGGTTCGGACCGGCCATAAAGTGGCGAGTAATATACGCGACATTGGCTACTCAGGCACCCAAAGATACATTGCGATTCAAATAATAACAGGAACCTCTATCTATCAAATGTCACTAGAAAAGTACGGTTTGAAACGAAACCTTATTTGCGTATCATTAATGGTGAGTGGAATTGAAGTCATAAATACAAGTAATATACCTAATTTTATTTTAAACAACAGTTAGTGGACTAAATATTAAAAAACTATGACCTATGACGTCGCAACATGGCGCAAAGTCAATCATATTCTTATTTGAAACGCATTATACACTAGACAGCTTAAAATTACATAGGCCACATGTAATTTTAGTTATGCCAATATGAATTGGCATAACTAATCATGAATGACAAAAGAAATATTCCGGTTACTTATTGATATCTTGTCTATGGGAGCGTTCAAGTATTACGTAATGAATTTAGGGAGGGGGGGTCTTGTAAAACGTTACGATGCGTTACAGTAACATGCGTTACAGTGTTTCACCTACGCGTTACGTAACATTGCTTTTTTTAATATTTCAGAACGGTTGCGTATAGAGAAGAATTTTGAGAAATTTTAGCGACTTTCCGGTACTTTACGCCACATAATTGTGACTTTTAGGTAAAAACAGTCTCTTGGTGGTTACATAACGTTTTACTAGGGGGGGAGGGGGGTACAGAACGTTACGGCGCGTTACATGGGGCGGGGGGGGGGTCGAAAATCTCAAGGTCAAGTAATACAGATGCAACTGGCCTGATACGTGTGTAAGAAGAATTATAACTAGGTAAAATAATAATTAATGAATAATTCATAAAAATAATCCTTCTGTTGCACGGTAGATTAGCTCACATGACACCGTATAACGCGGTATGTATTATATACATTATTCACGTATAACTTTTCTCATTAAAGTTTAATTTATTTTTATACCAACACAATTGATACAATTCGCAAACGATTTTGATTATGAACTGTTGTACAGTTCATTGTAAATTTCGCAGTACAGTAATATTACATGAGAAATCCCCGCGTTATATGGGGGGCAAACACGTGTTATACGAGGGATATGAAATCGTGTTAATAGAGTATCGTGTCATAGGGGGTTGTGTTATAGTTTCTATATCATTTAAATTATATTTTGTTTAATCAATGTTTTCAGTACACGCGAGAAAATAATTCGTTTGCGCCTAAAAGTCTTGATAATTAAAAGTGATATTTATACACAATATATTTTATATTATACACTAGCTGATACCTGCGACTTCGTACGCGTGCGCGCTATTAAATATTAACTTTATATTAAAAAGATATTGCATTTTTTTCTAAGACAAGGGCCAAGTGTCTAAAAAATATAACTTAGAAAATTTTATTGAAATCTATCCAGTAGTTTTGCTGTGATGCGCGCACAACTGCAGACCTATCATTTTATTTATAGATGTACTGATATTAAAAATGAATTTAACATTTTTTTACTTCCACTATATTATAAGGACTAAATTAATTTTACGTTTTGTAAATAATAATTTTTTTACTAATATTAATTTCTATAAATCATAAAAAAATAAGTAAGTATATATTTTTTTAAAGCAAAATAGTACTTTTCATATTTATTATCAAAGCCAAATATTTTGTGACGGAATGAACTTTTTTTTATTGCTACGGAACAGCAAACAGGTTGACGGCCCACAACAGTAGGCAGTTTTTAAAGGAAAAGTGTTTGTATATTGTTTATTTTATATTATTTATTCACACTATATATATACTACCACCTTGTATATTTCGTTCTTGAAACGTCTGTGCAGTGCATCAGTTTTATGAGTAATTGAAACGAGACTTGTATGTCAATTACGAGGCAAGGATTAAGTTAACACTCATATATCCCGAATTTTGCTAAGATCACCCGATTTTAGTGAATAAATGCCATCCACGAGACTTCATTGATAGAACCTAAAATCAAGTTGTCAATTAAATATTAAGTACATATTGGAAAAAGTTATATTAATCGATCGTAAGTTCGTATTGTGATTGTTCTACAAATGTGCCTTGTATAGTTTTTTAATAAAGCCGTTTTGTAAATATATTTATAAAGAAATTATCAATTTGTTTTATTTTAAATTATTCTTTATTTATCCTAAGTTATGCCACATATAGCTATGCAGTTACCGTATGGTACGGGGTAACAAAGTAACTCTTTTTAAGAAACTATTCTAATAATTTCTCTTGCTCGCTAACAGCAATAACACGAAAGGTTAATTGGTTAAAAAAATTGCCGCGTTGATTTTTTGCTGTAGTACGAAGTTGGTTAAGTCATGTAACTTACTATAGGGTTGCCAACCGTCCTGTTTTCCCAGGACATGTCCTAGTTTTTGTGGTGTCCTGGATAGTTTTTAAGTAGCATCCTGTTTTTTAATATTCAAATACTTATTATTATATAATATTTGTAACTAACTTGTTATACTCTCCGTGCAGAGGCGGAGTAAGAATAACCTCTGTGGCTGGGGTCGACCTATCGTAAAAGGCTACATAACGACTCTGGCTACGTGGTAGGGTCACAAGCCCCTCTGGATGGCTACTATCCTTGGTCTATAAGTATGCCGCCATGATAATCCTGTGTATGTCTATGGGACAGCAGCGTGTTCGCGGTGCCCCTAGCTTCGCAAACATACATAGACGATAGTAACTGCTTACTATTAAGTGGGCCGTCTGCTGTTCCGCAACAGAAAAAAAAACTAATTCTAACTAAACCTACTTAAGTATTGCAAATCTATTACTGCGTCCTGTTTTTAAACTAAATTGTCCTGGTTTTTCCAACATCATATCCTAGTTTTTTAAATTTGGGGTTGGCAACCCTAACTTACTAGGACCAGACCAGCAGACAAAGCCGGCATAAAATGTCTACTCTCGTAATATTATTACGAGTTTAATAAAACAATAAATTATAACATGCAACTGTTTTTATTTCAAAAATATATTTACACTTTCTATAACAGTTTTCTAGATATAAGATAGAAACATAATTTCTTCCCGCGCAAATGACAAACTGCGACATGACTAACAAAGTTTTTTTTTAAATTATCATCACATTACAAGATATATTTATAAAAGAAAATAATAAAAAATACAGTCCGTAACACTTTAGCTCGGACCTACGGTTTCAGTGAACGGACGACAGTATACGTCACGCTTGTCCAAGGCGAAGGTTACAAGTTTCAACCTTCAACTTGGAAGTACATTTATAATACATAATGTAATTATATTTTTTCCCGAATAACTATAATATGAAAGCAAATTTGCTATATTGTGTCTATTATGCAAAAATCAAATCCTTACAGTAATTTTCTTAATTCTACAAAAATAATTAAGAAAGTTACTGACATCTAAAACTCGCTCAGCGTCCTAAAAATTTTAGTTTTTAGTATATATTTAGTAACTATTATATATTAAATTAATAAATACTGAACGATCAATAAAATATTGCCATTTCTATTGTCTTTAATCTTGAATACATTTTAACAACATTAAATTATAAAAAAAATATCTAAACTTGTTTATTGACTCTTGCTAACAGAATAAAGTGGTTTACAAAATTATAATAAATATAAATAATGCCATGTGAAATGGATGTACGACATGTGAAGGATATGGACGGATACAGAAGGAATAGAGAACAGGTGTGAAATATTATAGATAACCATGATTGCTAACGAAGGAATGAGGATGGTAGGTAAAAATATAAATCAGTGTTTAAAAGAGATGACCATCAAATAAGCTTACATCTTAAAAGAATAAAAAGCTACAAGGCACAAAATAATTATATTAGGATGTCAACAATATAGACATAAAAGTACACAATGTGTGGCTAATTCAAAAACCTACTCAAACCTATTAATAAAAATTTGAAACCTAAATGTTTCAAAATTATTTTCACAATATTTTATGTGTTTGACTGTATTTGCATGTAAGGAATTTGTGCTAATTAGCTTGTAGGTATATGTTCTTATCACATAACTGTTTATTTCAATCATATATGATATTTTTTTTTTTAAAGGAATAAATTTAAGATTATGTGTTTTATAACTTGTTTTTACCAATACTAAGCACTTTGATTAGGTCACCAAATAAATGTGCCTCATCGGGTTGATATTTTGCTGTATTATACAGGCCCTCAAGACCTAAAAATGTTAAGGAACTGCTCTCAATAAAAATTAAATAAAAATAAATGACAAGAAATAAATCACTTCAAGGTTTCGAAAAAGCTTAAAATATTAGCTGAATTTTACAATCTCTCCTATTTCCAACGAATCTTGCAAAACATCTGTGCATTTGTGCTTACAAAGTGTATTCCAATCAGTCTATATCACGATTCAAGGCTTATTATACAAGCGTCTGTAACTCACACCACTGTCACAGAATTCATTCATAATTATCCTACAGAGAAACAGGTGGAAGACTACTATAATAGCTATGATCGATATCCAGAACAGGGGATTCAGACCCCCAAGGCTATAGCCATGTTTGTGCATAGCGATAACATGATGCTCGTGGGGAGGTGCCTCTACTACCTCTTGTACATGGATTGCATGCCTCAAATCTTCCATATGCTGCTTGTCAGCGGTTATATAAAGTATTGCTGTCAATGGTTCAGTCAACTTCACTGGAAAATACTTGCGATACGGACCCAATTGCACTGGGGGGTCTAAGCAACCAGCATCACAAGCATAATATGTTTTATCAGACCGATCCAGCGCAACAAATATAGCAGCCTTATTGTCTTCTTGCACAATAACACTAATATTAACATGTGTCATATTACCATAATTAATTCTTCTAAATAGAAAATCTCTGTGCAGTTTTGATGGGTGTATATTATATTCTAGGTGTTGATTGCTGAAACGTAAACTGCCAAAGCTCAAAATCATAGCTTGATTAACACCACTCGCTCCTGCTCTTAAAAGATTATGACAACCCTGTTTTTCTAGTGTTAATAACCATACACTAGAGACTGCATTTAAATTTTCCAAGGTATTTAAGGGTTTCCACAAATTATAAGCATCTAAAGTGGAATGGCCTTCATAACAACCTTCTGAGTATGTTAAACTTCTTAATATTTCTGATTTAGATGTTAATTTAATATGCTCTTCATGTTCATAACTTCTTACTTGAGATAATATTGCATATATTGTAGCATTGATGCGGTCTCCATTGACAATTCCTTCAGCTTTCGAGTCTGATATATAAAAACCAGTATCCCATAACCCTTGCCATACTCTAACATGTTTTTCTTTCAGTTTACGTCTTTCTGAAGGGCTTTTGAAAGCCCTCAGCTTCTTCATTTCTTCAGTAACCTGTTTTTCTAGCATATCTTTATGTTTTGGATATTCAGATTTTTTTATTTGTCTACTATATTGAACTGTGGTAACTAACCTAAGTTCTAAAGTGCCTCTGGGTTCAATTTCAATTGTATCACTGACTTTCTTGCTCATTACAGCCACTGCTATAATATTTTCACTATCTGGTATATCTACCATTCCAGTGACAATTTCAAACTCTTCATTATCAAGTTCTGGAAGGGTGACTGCCTGTTTAACTGATGTAGACCAATCAGAAACTCTCGGGACAGACATCCTGAAGGATTTGTGTGAATTATATGGATTTTTAATCCATATATCTTGAACAAACATAGAAGGTATGGTCCTATGTGCGTAATACTGATAAGAAGCTCTCAAACCACTGTTTGAACATTGAAATCTATTTAATATACCATTTTTATAATCTGCTACTGTAAATTCATCACCTCTGTCATCATTTACCATATACAGTGGATGATAATACACGGGTAACGATAAAGTCCTGCCATTCTTTACGTTTAAATGAGCGTCACGCTCTAAAGTTAAGCCGAAAAGTCCATTACCAACATAAGGCACGTAGTTATGTCTCACTGACGACAAAGTAGCGGCATCTGCACGTCGTAAATACGCGTCATATTCACCAAATGCAGCCTCGAAAGGCTCCAAAAAGCTTTGCTGACAAATGTTCTGCAAATGCAAAGTGCTTCCTGAGTGGAATAACCATTTCATAAGACCCGGACCGATATACAAGAACAAAAATATCGCCACAAGAAATAATATCACCATTTTCTTCCTGGTCATCGGCCCATCGGCGAATCTGTTTACACGCCTTAGGATATCTCCGGTTCGGCGAGTCATAATATCACCAAATTCGCCCCTTAGCCTTTCCATCACAAACAATCTTAATTCTTATTTAATAACAATAAATTATTAATCAGCAGTACTGGCATGAGAG
This sequence comes from Malacosoma neustria, assembly GCA_963693495.1. NCBI lineage: Eukaryota > Metazoa > Arthropoda > Insecta > Lepidoptera > Lasiocampidae > Malacosoma > Malacosoma neustria. The sequence goes on from OY856392.1 coordinate 12,940,414, forward strand.
AAACGATTGTCATTGTAGACGTAGCAGCTGATTACATTACCACATTTGCAAGAATTTTTCGTATTATTTGAAAGATTTTACAAAATTGTTGCAATCACATCACACCAAATCACAATCACAATTTTTTTCTTGACAAGTTCAATTTATGTTGTTGTTGTTTTAATTTGCCAATCTGGCAGGCAAAGGACTTGGTCCATACAGCCTTGTCAATTGTAATCATTTCCAGAAATTTGTTGGCATATGCCATGTCATAAGTATTCAAAGTTCAAAGTTGCAGCTTTTTAATTTATATTAAAGGCCGAAGCCATGTCAAATGTATTTCAAACCCAGTAATCGTGTAATCAAATAGGCCTAAGCCATGTCACTTGTCTAAGAACTTTCCCAATCCATTTCATATCCTTATAGTTACATCTTCATGTCATAATCCTTCAAAGTTCAATTCCAGACGTTGTCACAAATTTGTAAAGAATAGAATAGGTATCCGAGTTTTTAAGTAGATCCTGGATGGAGCGCGGGATTTCTCCAGGGTTTTTATAAATATGGAGGAGGGAATCTACCAGTATTAATCTAGCCACCGCAAAATAAGTACATTTGAAGAATATATGATCCAGAGTTTGATTTTCAGAATTACAATAATTGCAAATAGATGACGAAACAATTTTCATTCTAGCCAATACAGCATTAACTTTACAATGACCAAGCCTTAATCTGCAAATAGTTGAGTAAAATTTTCGTCCCATGTAAATATCGGGTTTCACAAACCAAGGTGTAACAGGATTGGTAGAATTAACAATAGAAAAGTACCATTGCCCTTTTCCAGTATTGATTATTTCGTTTTTATAATTGGCCCAGTCTTCTTTAATTTTTTGCTTCAAAATGATATAAGAGTCGGTGTAAGGGATGGCAATACCAGGATAGGCGATAATGTCACTCGTCTCGTTATCTGTGATAGCCCTGGCTAAGTAATCCGCGTGCTCGTTTCCAATTACTCCAATATGAGAAGGAGTCCACAAAAATACAATATTAATGTTATCTTCTGTAAGAATCGTCCACAGTCTTTTAATTTCATAAATTATATAATTAACACTAGTGCTCAGCTTACAATTATTGATCGCCGTTAATACACTCATAGAATCTGATATAATCAACCAATCAGAGGTTCCTTTATGGTGCTTTTGCTGTACATACTGAAGGGCAAACAGTACTGCCAGACATTCAGCTGTATAAATACTAACATACGCTGGTAACTTTATTCCATGTCCAATTTTCATGTGAGGTATGTAAAATGCACAAGATACATTGTTATTTCTTTTGGACCCATCAGTGAATATGGCAATATGATTAGGATATCTATTAATCTGCTCATACACTTCTTCTTTACATTTCATTTTATTCTGTATGATAACATTAATTTCTGCAAATTTACTTTTATATGAACCTCTATAGCAGGGCCAGTTAGCATTTGCTCGATATATATTATAATCCTGACCTAATTGTATTATTTCTGAGAAATCTTTAAAAATATAAGGAGCTGAATCATTTATAGGATGAAAGCAATTATAATAATGAAGGATTTTTTTGAATAACGGATGATCCAACATTGAATATAATTTAATTAGAAAGCGATTCTTAAGATATTTAAATCTTAGAGATAAAGGAAGTATATTACATTCCGATTGAAGAGAAATAATTGGAGATGTCCTCATGGCTCCAGTAATAAGTCTTAAGTTATTATTCTGTAACACTTCAAGTTTTTGACAGTGCCTTTTGCTTGACCCAAAACACATAAATGCATATTCGAAATGGCTACGAACAAGAGATTTATATAACATTAGTAATATTTTAGGATCTGCACCCCAGTATGTCCTAGCTATAGCTTTTAAAATATTGAAAGCTTTGGATGCCTTACAAACAATGGAATCCACATAGCTTGTCCATGAAAGATTTTTAGAAAAAGTAACACCAAGAAATTTAACATTATTAGCTATAGGTAAGAGAATCTTGTTATAATACAATTTTACATTAAAGGGTCTAAATTTATTAAATAATACAACCTTACTCTTGTCTGTGCTTATGTCAAGGTTTAGATAAGAAAAGTATGAATTAAGGTTTTTCAAACAGTTATTAAGAGTCTCTACAAGCAATTTTACATTTGTTCCTGATATATAAATAACTAAATCATCAGCATATTGTAAATTGGAGATAGATGGACCTAGAATTGAATTAAGCTTATAAATATACAAAATAAAAATCAAAGGGCTAAGGATACCACCTTGACAGACGCCCTTGTGAGAATATCTTGGTCCGATCAAGTCACCACATGAATTTATTTTAACAAAGACTTCTCTATGATGTAAGAAATTAAAAATCCAATTAATTAATTTCCCAGGTATACCAATAGACCCCAACTCAGATGCAAGAATGTGATGATTAACATTATTGAAAGCGCCCACAATATCAAAGAAGATACCTATCAAGACTTCTTTATTTTTAATGGAATTATAAATATCTAGATGAAGATGTGTAATACTTTCCCTAGCTGATTTACCTCTTCTAAAACCTAACTGGTTTGAAGGTAATAAATGATTACTTTCAATGTAAAATTCAAGACGTGACTTCAACATTTGTTCAAAGATCTTACCCATACATGATGTTAGTGTGATAGGTCTATAAGAGTCTGAAAGTTGAGGGTCTTTTTCTGGTTTCAAAACAGGAACAATAATATCAATTTTCCAATCATCTGGTATAAGAGACTTATCCCATAATAAATTAAAAATATTTAAAACAACATTCCTGCAACACGTTTTCAATTTTTTCAATACTTTGTAAGAAAGGCCATCTAAACCACTGGTAGTATCTTTCCTCGAGTCACATGCAGCATTAAATTCATTAATTGTAAAGGGCTTAGTGAGAAAGTCTATGTCTGCAACATAGACTGAAGAGGTTTTTACAGGAAGTTCGACTGTATCTGGTGTAAATTTGTTTAGGATTTCATAAGCCCACTTAAGATCAGTATGTTTGGTATTCACAGGAGGAATGTAGGTTTTATTGAATTTTCTAATTTTGTTCCAAATCAAAGTCAATGGCGTATTTCTATTTATTGATTCACAAAATTTAATCCAGCTTAAATTTCTTTCTGTTTTTAAAACTAACTTTTTATTTGCCTGCATTCTCTTAAAGTTTATATAATTTGACTCAGTTGGATCATTTTTGAATTTAATGTAAGCTGCCTTGGAACTAGCAACTGCATCATTACACTTTTCACTCCACCATGGCAGAGCTAATTTTCTTTGCTTTCTCGAAGAAGCAGTAAAATTACAAGAATGTTGTTGAAAGGGATGACACTGTGTGATAGCATTTTTAAATAAAAGTATAAGATGACTATAACCTTTCAGGGGATCACTATAATCAAACTGACAGCTATGCAATAAATCATGAATATGTTTGGTATAATTAGTCCAGTTTAGTAGACGATTATTAGAGGAAATTTTTTTATTATTATTTGAGATATTAAAATTTGAATTTTTAAAATAGTATTTTGATATTACAGGGAAATGATAACTGCCTAAAGAATCATCACCAACATACCACTCTGAAGAAAGGGATAAAGATGGGGAAACTATTGTTAAATCAAGAGCATTTTGACGCCATGTATGAGACCCTACTGTTGTCTTGTCACCATTATTTAGAATGACAAGACCCAAATCATCTACACATTGTAGTACATCATTTCCTCTTGCATCTGTAGAGTCGCAACCCCACACTGTATTTAAAGCATTGAAATCTCCTGCAATAATCATTGGTTCCGAAAGGCTATTGAATAAATTATCTAGTTTAACTTTACTAAAAGGTGGAGAACATTGCTTGGGGCTGTAAAATGATACTAATGTAATTTTTATATTAGCAAAATTTAACTGTATGGCAATATTTTGTAAAGAGTCATCATAAAATGTATCAAGCATGCGATAACTTAATGTATTGTGAATGAAAATAGCAACACCATTATGACTATTACCAGAATCCAAACGAGCTATATTGTATCCATTAATAGAAAAGTTATGATGTGCTTGTAACCAAGTCTCACAAACAAGAGCAACATGTATTTCATTCTCATATAAAAACTGTGTAAATAAATAACGATTACTTATCAAACTCTGAGCATTCCATTGTGTGATTCTTAAACAATCCATTTAGATAATTATTTAGTATTTTTGAAAATATCCATGAGAACATCTTTAATAAACTGAGATGAAATTGATTTATTATTAGTTTTATTTTCTGTTATTATTTTAACAATTGACTTTGTAATAAGATCCATTATATCAACAGAATTAATTAATGAAAGGAACTGTTCTGGCTTAGATTTAGATGGTAATGAAGGAAAAGATTTCTCGTTAAAAAGGTCACTAAATTTTCTTTTTTCTGCCAAATCTTTACTTTCTGCAATCATTTTTTTTTTAATTGGGCAGCTCCCCGAAACACTAACATGTGGACCTTTACAATGTACACATACTGCTTTATCAGTTGAAAGGGTGCACTCTTTGTAAGTATGAGGCCCAGAACATATTGAGCATCTGATAGAATTTTTACAGAATTTAGCCATATGACCGTATCGGAGGCATTTAAAACATTGTTTCACTGGAGGTATGTACGTTAGTAAAGGAAATCGCCATCCATGAATATCTACAAATTCTGGTAATATAGACGATGCAAAGGTAATGACTATAGTGCCTGTAGGCTCCAAAACGAATCCTGAATTTGTATTAATCCTTCTCATAATGCGACGTACGCAAATTATCTTCCTCTGACTTGACAATAAAGTAAAAATTTTAAAGTTAGATAAATTTAGGGGAACGTTTCTAATTACTCCTGATATTTCTGTGCTAAAGGCTGGGATGCTCGCCCGGAACTTATAATCCTGAAGAAAAGTCTTATTGCTCAAGAAAGCATTTGCCAAATGAGACTTATCAAAGTGTACTCCTATCTTGTACTTATTCATTGATTGGAGGTATTTAATTCCTTTAACATATCGTTTTAGGTGGCTAGCTAAGGAAATAATATCCTTAGAACCTATGGGTTTTCCCTCGTCCGCAGACTCCAGGAACACCACAAAGTCAACTAGAGGTGAATCCTCGGGATACCGTCTCGTGTAATCACTAACATAATATGGCTTAAACTTATCTTTTTCTGAAATTTCTGTCTCGTTAGAATCGCTGCTGCCATCGGACGCTTCATCCGCCCAATCACCAGAGGTCCCAGTTAAGGGACGTTTTTTCTTTTTGGGCATGATGCCCTAAACTTTGCCTTCCCGCCTTTTTCTTCCAAGTTCAATTTAACATTGACATTAGTGTAGTCATATGACTATATTTTTTTTCTCTGTCATGGCTACTGAGGCTATAGCTAAATATACGGTTGTTTGATTTTTACAGAGCTGTCTGATGTGTACAAGAAGTGCTTAAGGACTCGGTGGGTATACTCCTTAAACTGTAACAATTAAAATCAATTACTCATGTAGATTTCTAATATATGATTTCAGTATATACATTTTACTCATACTGAAACAAGTATATAGCTATTACGATAGGATAGTTGGCTGACGGACAAGGAGGACGCGCTCACTCTCTTCTACTACTCCAACCTCCCCTTGGCTTAGGCAGAATAAGACAACGTAGACGGTGGCTGCGGGTGGCTCCCCCATACAAGTTTCACTATCCGTATATCTTACGCCACGAGGGAGAGGGCACGAGTGATGTTCTACGTTGCTCCCCGCAATCTTCTATTTACATAGAAGGGCGCTGGGGAGGGGGGGCCATTCTCTAGTAAATATCTTGAAAGGGGCCGTGACAGAAACGGTGAACCAGCGCCAGCATATTGGCTATGCTATTTGTCCTTCAAACCATATGCCACTAGGCGATAAGAGAATAACAGGCTTTTTTAGTGTAGGTAGTGGCATGTAGATACCCACGTCCTCCTCGGATGGCTCATATATATGGGGACCCAAACTTATTTTGGGATTCATCCTGTAAAATGAGTTTATCTTGAAAAAGGGTAGCCAGAGGTCATTAGACTTCTTCCTTCCTTTTAATTCCGCATTGTCAAAAGGGGAGACGATCGCACTTGTCGCGACGAGAAGTCGTAATATTCCATATATGTAAATAATAACTAGCAATACTTGTTTCAATAACTAGCAATACATAACAATATGATCAACTAGCAACAATTATTACGATAACTAGCTACACTGAAAAGGGTTGTGATGACTGGCAACACTAAAGACTATAAAAAGGCGTTCGGCGCCCCCCCCCCCCAGTTTTTTTTTATGTCATAATATATAAAAATCATTAAATTCAACACACGGCACAGCGACAGCACTCGAATGGTGAGAAAATATTGTATCAAGTTATTCAAATCAATTATAAAAGGAATGTAGACTTTAGATAAATAAAGAACAGTAAATATCAAATTATTATATTAATTATTTAATATTATAATATGTAGTTACAATATTTGGATGATTAATAACAACAATACATAACTTCTGTAAAATATTATATTAAAAGCACCACAATTTTATTCAACAGATCATTTATAAAATAAATTCTCTTAATAGCTCTCCATTATTGCACTAATAATTGAGATTCTATTATTAAACCATTTTTTTTCAATTATTTATAGTGACAAATTTTCTACACAGATTATTAACCAATATTTTTTCGATATTTACACCGACACACACAAAAAAGTGGTTTGTACGTTTTACGCCACCTACCTAAATAATTGCAATTTTCAAGGATTTATTGTTTCAATTTACTTATGCTTTAAACGGCTTGTGGTTCAAACAAACTTCAGATTCGGATTAAGCATGCTTGGTTTAGTTCCACAAAATATTTTTCATGACCAAACACCCCATTTTCGGTATTTTTTACAATTTACTCGAGATTTTGAGGGTGTACAGTCCAAACTAGTCCAGATTTGGATTCACCGAGTCGAAATACATGTCGGTGGGTAGGTAGCGTCAAATGTACAAACCATTTTTATATGTCGCTATTATTATTACGCGAGACTTATCAAATTCTTCGCTAGAACAGTTGGATTACTCGCTAAAACATCTATTACTTTTATCTATGCCTAACTGAAATGCAAGAATGTGGTATAAGCTGGCCGTTCTGAACATTATATTATAATGTTCTTGCATTTTATTGAAGTGAAACTTCTTTAGAATCGTTGTGATTTCAAACCGGATGCAACGAAAAAACGACAGGTAAGAGACACAAATACAAAAATGTGTAGGATGAAGCCAGCAAAGAATGAGACAGAAATATGTATATTTCGGTCTCTCCTATAGTCGCCTGAGCGACGTTAGTGAGCCAGAGCGAGAGAGTAAATGTCGGTGTGTATTTATTTTTTTATTTGTGCTAATAATTCGTTTATCATATACGAAAATCATAACAGCACATCACGATTTATAGATCAGAACTCATAATTCTGATCTATATAGATGCTGCAGATAGGAATGCTGAGATAAATTTCAAGATTTAATTGAAATGAATTGAAATATCTTATTACTATCACATATCATTATTAAGCAAATTAATATGACAGACATATATAATAGACCCTTTGACTGCTCAATGTGGACCGAAATTTCTTCAAATTGTGTTCATTTTTTTACATATTTTAAATCTAAATATATTGGAGAATAGATTTTTTTTGTAAAAATGTGTAAAATTTATGAAAATATATCTGCCTTTTTTAGTCTTAACATACTTTGACATTGGCAAATTAGTGTCTAAGCTATATTATAAGGAAAGGAGCACTGAGAATTGAGGAGGAAAACTGAGCGCATTCCCTCAATATAGGAAGAAAAATATGTCCACGGGAATACGAGATGAGCAGCCAGTGATTTTAAATTATTCTAATTATATTATGAAGATTGATTAAGTTAAATGCAATTAATCAAAGACAATGGAATGCAATAATTTATGCGCCAATAAATTAATGCTCAATTTATTTTAATATAAATTCAATTTAATACTGTCAAATCATAATTATGAGATCTAAATATACAAATATTATTGTCTTATATATATTTAATATCTATTATTATCATTTATTATTATTATTAGAAAGTTCAAAGGAATATTATGAATTCGGTTTACATAGGACGGAGTGAAAATTTATTTTAGTTAAATATAATAAATATATTATACTTAAATTCATTAATTATTTTAATATCAACAAATATCTTACTTATATGAACCAGAAAATAAATTAGATTATTTTTAAATTTATAAATAAAGGTAGAATTATTTTTTTCAATTGCTCTCATCAATATGGAAGAAACATATTTTTAGCTCATTGATCCCAGCATGAGTTGTTCACAACCACATCGGTGGAAGGCGCACGTTCACTCGGCCGCTTTCCACTCGCGTCCGGATCTGAGCATGACCACCTCCTCGTCTTCGGAGTCCGTCTCTGACGGCGGTATCTCTTCTTCGTCGTAGTACGGTTTGCGAACTATTTCTTAGAGAGATAATAAACAATTTATTTATTTCTTCAAACAACATTATCTACATACACACAACATATTACATGAAGTAAAGAATACTCTTTAATTTGTGTTATTTATCGTGACACTACAAATACAGATTAAGCATATAAAAATGTATGCATGTACAACATTATCAACTATAAAAATACTGTCACCTAAACTAGGCCGAGCCTGTATCGTAGGTGAGAGTACCTTCCTTATGTGACGAAGAAATATTTTTTGTGTCAGGGTAGTTGAGCGTTTTTACAGACGGATATATAAAATAAATCATAATAACATATATACGGGGACAATTCATACAGCGCCATCTAAACCCCAAAGCAATGGTACGCTTGTGTTATAGATATTAGACAGCTGAATTACTATATACATTTCTTTTGTAAATAAATACATATTATATATACACTAGCCATTCCCGCCCTCTTCTCTGGTCGAATAACAGAAGAAAGTAAATGGAAAAATATGACGGCAGCTCCACATTAGTGCCGTGAATTCACGCGCAAATTGACGCCATGAATTCAGGGCGCAAGTAGTGACCTCAACATTCACGGGATGCTCATAATCGTTCGTGAAACCCGCCGCGAAATGGACATAGAAGCTGCTGCTGTAATAACTTTGTTTGCTGTGCATATCACTATGTAGACATCCAAAACAAGAAAGTTATAAGAAAGAAGAATAAGAAATGTAATAATAAGAAGAATAAGAAGAAATATAAGAAAGTTATAAAAAATAAAAAACGGGGCCGTGAATGTGGATATATATACGCGTGAACGCCGCGCGAAGGGGGTGCGAACCCTTTGTCGCGGGACAAAATACCGACTCTGATCGGGGAACAGGCGTGAACGCGCCTGAACCACGCGAAAACGGTCCACGTTCACGCCTGTTTACGGAGCTTCACGACACTAATGTGGACCCGCCATGAGAAGTTTTCGTACGCATGCGCGCTACACCGCTTGCCTCACTTCTCCGTGGCAAGAAAACATACATCCCTCAATTCATAGTAGTTATAAAAATGGTTGTTTCTTAAAACTTGAATATCTATATTAAATGAAGATATCGCATTTTTTTTTTGATAAAAGCCAAGAAATTAAACTTAGAAAATTTAATTGAAATAGATACAGTAGTTTTGCCGTTATGCGCGTACTACTGCAGACCTCTATCATTTTATTTATATAGATAAACACTCAGACAGGTTATCGAACCCCGTGACCACTACAGGTGCTTTTTTGTGTGAATTTGGGTGATTTTTTTTTATTACTGTAGGACAGCAAACAGGCTGACGGCCCGCTTAGAATTTGGCAGTTACCGTCGCCTATGGGTGTTTGCAACGCCAGTGGCATCGCGAACACGCTACTGTCCCATAAGAGTACAGGAACTTGGGTCACTAATGCCGGAACACAACACAAGGTTATTATGGCGGCATATTTAAGACCAAAGGTGGTCGCCATCCAGACGGGCTTGAGGCCCTACCACGTAGCCGACCCCGGCCGCAGAAGTTAGTATAGTATAGTTTCTCCGCCCCTGCATGGGTAGAATTCCATAGAACATAGCAATAATAGCCTAAAACGTCACATTGCTGGTTTGACCGTCCCCATAGAAAGAACGGACAGTATACCCGTCACGCTTGTGACATCACGGATTGGCATTACACATAACAGTGATATCGGTATGCAGGTTTCCTCACGGTGTTTTCCGGCACAGTCGGTGTACATGGTAATCATGTTATATATGCACATTAGTCGAGAAAAACTGTCTAGTGGTGCATGCCAACGTGGGATTCGAACCCAATCGGACAGGATAAGGACATCGTCTAATCCCCCCAGCTCCGAAAATATCACTAAAGAGACTTGACTCGTTGCATTTATCTTACCGTAATTGTTATCTTCGCACAGAAGTCTCTTATCGTCCGAGGGTAGTTGCGTGAAAAGGTAGTCCCGCCTCGACTCGCGCCCCCTCTCCCTGCAGCTGTAGCACCACGCCGCCATCACCACCAGGCACACGCCTACCACGCCTTAACCAAACATTATATGTAACAACGATACACCTGTTTTAGAGATCAGTAAGTGGCATACAATGGTGTCTATGGTTACGATATCCACGCAGCGTTTGTACGCAAACAATTATATAAAAAAATCTATTTTACAAAACACGTTTTATATTACAATACATTGCAGGTAATTACATAGCAGGCACGTATTATTATACGTTTATTATACTTTCCATCCTTGATCACTCTACCTATCATCATTATACATCGTTAGTGGTACTTTTATTTTATAAGGAAAAGCAAATATCTTTGCTTTGTGTAAAAGCTAGCGTTAATCAGAGATTGGAATTAGGTAGTGAAATTCGAAACAAAAATTTAGTAATAACTTTAATAAAAAAATTAAGATTATATTATTCAATGTATTATATAAAATATATTTACCTGCGAGCATAACGAACACAAGCCGTGGCATGCCCAATACGTAATCATCCGCCTCCAGCTTGAAAATTATGTTCGGAGTCTGGTTCTCCATGCTGTTCAACTGGAAGATGATTATTAGGTAAATAAGGCAAGGAAATGAGTAGGCCGTATCGAATGAATGATATGTCGGAGGCGGAAGCGTGGCGTGGACACGCCCACTTAGCATGGTGGACTCGGAGCATGACGGCTGTTAAGTTTTTAATAATTATAAGCAGCCGCTTCATTAAGATATGCATTTCGATACCTTATGGGATATAAATTGCATTGTAGGTCCTCAGAAATGTTTTTAGAGGCACATTTTGTGCCATCTGGAGTCAGCGTATGCCAAATTTCATGTCCATGGCTGAACGGTGTAGTAATGGCCTAATATCTGGGTTCGCTGGCCAAACGTTCATCGCAAAGATGACAAGGCAGTGGCTACAAGTCGCTGTCTAAAATGTAATTATTCTATTATTTTTTATTATTATTTTTAATGTTGATTGATTGATTGATATGTTTGTATGAGTGTATTTTATTCATTATTGATAAGTAATTTAGTATATATTGCCCGTCTGGATGGCGACCACCTTTGGTCTTAAGTATGCCGCCATAATAACCTTGTGTAGTGTTCCGGCATTAGTGACCCAAGTTCCTGTATCCTTATGGGACAGCAGCGTGTTCGCGATGCTACTGGCGTTTCAAACACCTATAGGCGACGGTAACTGCCAAATTCTAAGCGGGTTGTCAGCCTGTCTGCTGTCCTACGCAATAAAAAATATATATAATAATTTTTGAATTAAAATGAATAAAATATAGATATAGTCTGAAATAAATGATTATTTATTTTAATTAATTTAATTGTTATACTTCTTGACCATGACAGTATTGTGCTACACGAATGTTTCTTTTATAATTTTTTTCGCTTTTAATTTTCATTTTAGCTATGACTGTAGTTTTTTAAACTAAAGTTTTTTATTTATTTCTTTACTTTTCAGATCAACTATGTTGTCAGCACATACGAAGGAATTCGAAATTGACTATGAATTTTTTTCCTTCTAATTACATTATACTATTATCCTTATTTTTTATGCAGTGTTATTTATTTATGTCTTCTTGACACACAAGCAACCGTCATCAATAATGCACAATGACTCCACTATTTAACCCAGCAGTGTTTCTTGGGCTCCGGATGTAGTTTGTAGACAAGCGAGACGAACAGTTTGTTAGCTAAAGAGATACTTACCGATACATGTCGCTCTTTACTAATATATCCGTCAACAGATGCCGTTATCTTGACACTCTTCCCCTTGTACTCGGTCGGGAGGGACACAATGAATCTGCCTTTCTCGTCGCTCGTATTCCTTGCTATTAATATTTTGGAATCCAAAGTTAGGACCACTAAATTCACATGGGGTAACGATACGCTGTTGTGGTCCAAAGATAGACCTGAAAATAATAATTATAACATTAAATGGGATTGATTAATGGAAATACATTTATATTCAAAAATATCTATATACCGTCACTTTTTGAGGAAACAGCGGTAGTTAATGAAGCTGTATAAGTAATATTTTAGATTTCTCATTGAAATTATTTAATTTTTGATTATCTGATGTATTAAAAAGTATGTACGATGCTGGTCACGGACCGAGATTGCACCGTACAGGAATGAGAAGGATAGCTATCCTTTTGAGCTCAAAGAGTAGTAGACTGTATAAGAGAGGAGGGGTGGTTAGAGAGACGCGATACCTTGCAGTGGGCAAAGAAATTCGCACTGACCTTGATTCCACCACTGCCCGGTTCAGGTCGCGGGGGAGCTGTACGGCACCAGCTAAATGTCACGCTCATTGAACACACAATGGCATGACACGGCCAATTCAGAGTTACGAGTAACTGAAGCCAATTGCGCACGGCGCAGAGAAGGGTCTTTAGGGAGGTCGAACGTCGACTGTCCCGCGCGTTTCGAAGCTTGCGCGTTAGTGCTTATTATTTTCCTCCCACCCTATCTTTTAACATTTACCTCGCCGAGAGTGAAGATAGGTAACAAAAATAAGGAGGCGGGATTTTAAATACCCTTTATGCAAGGATCGAACAAAGTAAATGGAACAATTTGGGACATGATTTTCCTTGATACACTAAGGTAAAGTTTATGAGGCCTGTCGAATGTTCCAGAATGCTGGGCGATAAAAGGAAGAGATGAAATGATGTTAAATGCTGCAGGCATGCAGAAGTTGAAATGGATGTGCGAAATTTAATAAAATTAAAAATTAGTACATCAGGTTTAACCGACAATTACCAAGCTGGGCAAGTACGGGTTGGCGATCGTAGTGCTGCTGCCCGCAGTCAGCCTGTACATTTTTGAGTTCTAAATAACTTAGATATGTTTCCAAGACCACGGTCTTGGATCTTGACTTGATTGGGAAAAAGGACGGGTAAAAAATTCCCTGATATGTACCTACATAGAATTTTTTTTTTATAAAAACTGGGTAATCACGCTAAAACTGTTAACATTTGCTCACCAGTGACGTAAATATAGTTGGGGTCAGAACCGGCTTGGATCTCTTCGTATTGCCCGCCGGGAATCGTATCTACGTTGATCCGTCTTAAGACGATATCTTTTTGCTTAATTTTCCCCTCTTCCACGCGCCATTTGAACATCTGGAATTACATTAAATATAAAATAATAATAAAATAAACACAAATATACGGGGACAATTCACACAACGCCATCTATTTCCAAATTAAGTAGTTTAATCACCTGTATTATGGTCACTAGACAATTAATACACTACATTTATAACTTTATTTTGTAAATAAATACATATTATACATAAACACCCAGACGCGGGACGGGAGTCGAACTCGTAATGTAAACGAAGGATGCTGAATAATTTAATATAATTGAAGACCTCCAAGGCGAACGGCTTAAGCATGGTGAAAGGCATAGGTCACGGGCCGTAGTGTTATATGTTTTACAAAAGAATAGTATATATTACCCATGATACAAGCTCTGGTGCTTTCTTTAGAACTAGATGGCGCTATGTAAATTATAACAAAGAAATAAATAAACATTTGATTTCAGAACAAACTACACAATTAATAACAAAAATAGTTCCTTATAAAAAAAATTACAACAAATTAAGGTAAGAAAAAAATATTAAAAGTACGTGCGTACAAAGTACACGTGTCAGAAGTGAAACTTCTTTGGCTAAATAATTTTTACATACATACATACATATAATCACGCCTCTTTCCCGTAGGGGTAGGCAGAGACCACTTCTTTCCACTTGCTACGATCCTTACATGCTTGTTTCGTTTCGTCCACTTTCATTATTCCCTTCATACATGCCCTTCGGTTTAGGGTACTATTGACCTGGCCTTTTTTCAAGACGTCCCTGATCTGGTCTCGAAACGTCCGCCTAGGTCTACCCCTTCCAACATTTCCATTCACACTCGCCCTATACACTTTTTTCGTCAATCGTCCTTCATTCATTCTCTCGACACGGCCAAACCATCTCAGCATACCTTTCTCAATTTTTGTCACTACATCTTCTTTCAGACCACAACGTTTCCTTATAATAATTAAATAATTTTTAAATTTCATTTATGTTTATACTAATCTAAAGCTTTAGATTTCCGAGACTTAGAGGGAGGAAAAAAGGAAGACATGTTAGGAATGTAATGAATTTAATTGTCATTAAAATATTAAGTGTCGAAAATTAATACAAATTATAAATTTAATTTATTTCATCGATGTCTATATATTATTTGATGCGATTTTTATTGGTATTGTCGTATGCAAGTTCGTGCTCCCATCTCTCGCTCCATGGTTATGTGCTTCATGCTACGCTCGCCCTTTCTCACTCTCTCTCAATCGGTCTCAATTGCTCTCTCCCTCTCCTTCGACAAAAAAGTTTCACATCATCGTGACGTTTCATCCGTAAAAATTTTACCCTCATGTGCGCAAAGAAGTTTCACTTCAAAAATCAGTAAAATAATGTGCGACCCAAAATGTGCTTATCCTAAAGAGGGTCAAGCTCAGCATTTGCTGGTCAATAAGGCCAACGTCGATCTTCCGTTTGAACCTTATTTATAACAGTAAATTCATCTCAGTGATGTCTACGATATCTCACCTGATCCTCGTAGTTGTGACACCTGACTATAACACTATAGTCGCCAGGTGGCAGCATAATCTTGTAGTGCGCCATGTTACCGGTGACGCGGAACTGGTTGTCGAACCCGGCCACGGCGAGCATCGCTTCGCGCATTGGTAGGCCCTCCTCGTTTTTAATGAAACCGGCAACACCTGAAAATGATTACTCTCAAACACGAATCTAGTCACTCACAGGTTTAAATCCAACGATAGCATGCAGCGTTTAGGCAATTTTTCTTAATACGCATATAATTTTAACCTGCGGCCGGGTTCAGCGTGTCATAAAAGGCGACAAAACAACCCACCCTAGCTACGTTGTAGGGCCTTAAGCCCGTCTGGATGGCGAGCTCCTTTGGTCTTAAGTATGCCGTCATAATAACCTTGTGTTGTGTTCCGGCATTAGTGACCCAAGTTCCTGTAGCCTTATGAGACAGCAGCGCGTTCGCAATGCCACTGGCGTTGCAAACACACATAGGCGACGGTAACTGCTAAATTCTAAGCGGGACGTCAGCCTGTCTGCTATCCTACAGCAATAAAAAATTATATATAATTGCCACGTAAAATGAATGGAAAAAATGTGACAAAACCTGGATACCTTTATGTGTTTCCCCCTTGACTTGAAATTCCCCTTGGACAAGTGTGGCGGACATACTGTTCGTATATTCTTGCGGAAGGCTCAAGCCCCAAGCACTCCCGTCCCATATTATAAATACTGATGATTATCGTCACAAGGTGAAAATATGAAACGTTTCCTACCCCGAAGGGAGGGAAACGGTTATTTCAGGTCTTGCCAAGGCTTGACCTATCGGAGATTACCTACCTTATCTTTCGTGCATATTTGCCCAAAGTTATCGTATTTAGGCCTCAATCGAGGCTCAAGAAAGGGGAATTCCCCTTGCGACTATGGTTTCCGTGGTGCCGGGTAGCACGTACCGCCCAGGTCCGTGAGTTGTCAGTACATATTCCGATTTGAGACGGCAAGGACTTGCTTAGGTCAAGCCTTGGCAAGACCTGAAATAACCGTTTCCCTCCCTTCGGGGTAGGAAACGTTTCATATTTCAGTTCTGTGCCTTCGGCTTGACCTATCGGAGAGATGTTTAGATTCTGCCGGCACCAACAGCGTACTGTGACCCAGAAAAGAATTACCTCCATCTACCTTAGTTAAATATTTATTTAGCACAACGACATACAAAACAGAACATAAACCTAAGTAATAAACAAGGATAAAAGATTAAGAGAAGAAATAAAGTATCAAAGAATCAATCGTAACATATAAGTCTAGCGTAACTAGACTGAATTGTCTGACTAAATTATTTGACTGGTTCAAATACACTTAATACTGTTTGATTCTGAGATTTTGACTTAGGTCTCTTAGGACTTAGGAAGTAATACTTGAAGAAGTTCATCGCACCTTGCCAGTTGCCTCGTTTTAAGATCTCATCTAGCCCCATTTCTTGCTCAAATCAATATGAAGCCACTGCCGACCGGATGGATATCGGGCTCGCGCCAACGTTAAGATCTTTAAAAATTGTGTTTAGCCAGCCAGCAATTACGAAGCCTCCGCCACCCTGCCTCTTGTTGTGATGAATAGCTTAAGTAAGCTTGATACCGCCTTGCGCCTCTCAGCTGACACTTTTATTAATCACTTCACCCAGAAGATCAAATCAAACACTTGCTACTTAGACCTTAACAGCTTCCACCCAGACTGCCCCTGCCGAACACTGTCAGTCTTGGACCCATAGATCGGCCAAAAGGTGACAGATTCTTGTAGTGATACGTAATTATCTCCGCCAATCGCCAGAAGAGTGTACACGCCTTCCCGAAGCTAACAGGAGCAGAATGACACGAGGTCCGTGTCAGGGCTACTTAGGCCAGACACTAAATCGGCCCACCCCGTATTCGCCAAACCTCCAAACACAGGTCTTTCACGTTCTGGGGAGGCTCTCCGGTTGCTACATCCACCAGTGAGTGCTCCAGGTTTCGCAATTCGAAAGGAGCTGCCAAGCTCCTGCTCTTCAGTTCACTCCGCCAGAATGTTTTCTCCCACCGAGGTGCCACAATAAGAAACACTCCTCTCGCTGAGTTCAAGTGGTGTAGAACCTCCGGGATTAGTGGAGGAGGGGGAAACACCCAGGCTAAGTCTACCTTCCAAGGCCTGCTGAACGCGTTGATGAACGCTGCTTCGCTGTCGTTTACCTCCAGTGTGACATACGTCTCGACTACCTTCGATCGGCTTGTGGCGAACAGATCTATCTGTGGTCTTCCCCATTTTCTGAATACCAACTGTGTCACGTTGTACTTCAGGTGCCAGTCCGTGAGAGGCATTCCCCGTGATAACCTGTCCGCCCAGCAGTTGTAAACTCCTGGCAGGTAGAAAGGAACCAGATTAATTTGGGCTTGGTGGCTCAAGATCAAGATCTCCTTGACTACATCCTGCAGAATCCTGGACCGGGTGCCTCCCTGCTTTCTGATGTAGGCCACTACCGTCTTGTTGTCGGACTGCAGCATCACTGACTTGCCCCGTAGCCCCGTTTCGAATTCCCTGAGAGCTATCAGTACGGTGTAAAGCTCCTTGCGGTTCACATGCCACTGCCTCTGCTCCGGCGACCACTGACCTGCTCTCATCTCACCATTCAGGTGAAATCCCCAGCCCTTCTCAGACGCATCCGTCGTCAGAAATATTGTCGGGTGCTCTGGGAATAACGGACTCGATTGGTGAATATTCTGCTTCCACCAAACACAGTCGTTTACCGCTGACAATGGGACCGCTCTTTTCTCTTTCGGTCTGAATTCTGGGAGCTGTAAGACTGCTCTCTGCAAGTTCCTCGAGAATAGTCGACCCAGCGGATTTACAATTGCTGCAAAGTTGAGCTGGCCCAAAAGCGACGTCCCTTTCAGCCAGTCCCATCTGTTTTCTGCCAAGATCCGGTCGATAGCACCCAAAATACGGACTTTCTTGCCTTTTGGTAGAATCCTTAGGTTCCTCTCGGTGTCCCAGATGATTCCCAGGAACTCCAGTTTTCTTGTTGGGGTAGTAACCGACTTTTTTAGGTTTACTACCCAACCCAGATACCGTAAGCAATTTATTATCCATTTCATATGATCCCACAGGATCCGGGCATCCTGATGCACAATAAGAAAGTCGTCCAAGTATACCAGAACTCTTATTCCTAACTGACGAAAAAGATTAGCTAACCAGTTGCTGATCCTTGCAAAGGCTAAAGGGGCTGTCGCCAGGCCAAATGGAAGACACGTCATGTTGTAAACCCGGTCCTTGAACGCCAGACAAAGGTATCTTCGATGACGTTCGGCAATTGGCACGTGGAAGTAAGCCTGAGAAATGTCCAGTTTTACCATGTAGTCGTACCTTCGGAGGAACCGAGGCACTTTACGCTGATTGACTAGACGAAATTTGTGTGGCTGGAGATATTGATTTAACTGTTTTAAGTTGAAGATCTGCCTTACCGATCCCTCTGACTTCGGGACTAGGAACATGGGCGAAATAAATCCTTTTGACCCTTGTGCCTTTTCCAACACCCCCGCTTTTAGAAGTTTCTTTATTTCCAGCGACATTTGCCGAGACCCTCTGGTCCCAAACCGTCTTATATTTTCCTTTGAAAACGGTACAGTAATCGGTTTTTTGACAAAGGGAATCTTGTAACCTCTCAACATTTCTAAGATGTAATCCGGAGCTCCCATTTTCTGCCAGTGGCTGACGAAGTTTTTTAGCTGACCTCCGCGGAACGGATAGTCATTTTCATTCTGCTCTTCTTTCGAAGAAGAATCCGCAGGCCTTAACAAGTCTGCCGCTTGCTTGCGGGAAACAAAAAATTCCTTCAAGGGTTTTAATGCGTGCAAGAACACTTCTGCTTGACTTGCCGAACCTTTAATCTTGTTAACTACTGCTGGTGGACTCATAATCAGGGCTCTGCAGAAAGCCCAGTTCAGCATTTCAACCTTGAAATCCCGATATTGTTTTTCCGGAAGATCCTCGATTGACGGGTTGAAGGCTCTTGCGATCGCTATCGTAGGCAAGGCAAATCTTAATTTGTTGAGCACCTGAGGATCTAGATCATCCCCAAAAATCTCCTCCTTGGAGAGGTTTACTACTTTCCAATTTCTCCAATCGTCTGGAAGCCACTCTTCCGCCGTTAGCTTAAGCCTGTCTAAGATCTTGTCTTGTTCCTCAGTCTCTGCTGACTCCTCTATCAACTCCTCTATGGTCACGAAGGCTGACTTTGGGACATTCATCTGTACAGTAAAAGGAGATCCGATGTTAGAAGAGGGTACAAATTAAACCACTTGAGACAGGATATCTGCAAGCAGGCGTACTAGGAGCTTATGTCATTGAACACAAAGACACCGTGCCACACAGAGAATTGCTCCTTTTTAGTATGCTTTGCCAGGATTCAATGCCGGTATCAGTAACGCTCTGAACCTAACGGCTGCAGAGGCACTCCTAGAGCCGAAGGGGCTTCTTAGCGGAGTTTAAATAGGCGGCAGCGCCTCAACCGGCGCAGTTGAGCCTTCGCAGGGCGAGCCGTTGTGGCTCTTTGAGCCTTTACGTCTGCGGCTGCGTGTCGTGAGCCGTGATAACCATTGCTACGGCTGATGACCCGCAAAGATAACCTGAGCGTCAACCTGGGCAGTTAAGCCTTTGCACAGCGAGCCGCTGCGGCTCCTTGAGCCTTTACGTCTGCGGCTGCGTGCCGCGAGCCGTGCCGTTGCGGCTCCTTGAGCCTTTAAGTCTATGGCTGCGTGTGGCGAGCCGTGCCGTTGTCCTCCTAAAGCCGAAGGGTTGCTTAGCGGAGTTTCAATAGGCGGCAGCACCTCAACTTGAGTAGTTGAGCCTTCGCAGAGCGAGCCGTTGCGGCTCCTCGAGCCTTTACGTCTGCGGCTGCGTGTCGCGAGCCGTGATGTTGTACTCCTAGAGCCGAAGGGGCTGCTTAGCGGAGTTTTAATAGGCGGCTGCGCCTCAAGCTGAGCAGTCGAGCCTTCGCAGAGCGAGCCGTTGCGGCTCCTCGAGCCTTTACGTGCGGCTGCGTGTCGCGAGCCGTGTTGTTGTACTCCTAGAGCCGAAGGGGCTGCTTAGCGGAGTTTTAATAGGCGGCTGCGCCTCAAGCTGAGCAGTCGAGCCTTCGCAGAGCGAGCCGATGCGGCTCCTCGGGCCTTTACGTCTGCGGCTGCGTGTCGCGAGCCGTGTTGTTGCACTCCTAGAGCCGAAAGGGCTGCTTAGCGGAGTTTCAATAGGCGGCTGTGCCTCAAGTTGAGCAGTCGAGCCTTCGCAGAGCGAGCCGTTGCGGCTTCTCGAGCCTTTACGCCTGCGGCTGCGTGTTGCGAGCCGAGTTGTTGTACTCCTAGAGCCGAAAGGGCTGCTTAGCGGAGTTTCAATAGGCGGCTGCGCCTCAAGTTGAGCAGTCGAGCCTTCGCAGATCGAGCCGTTGCGGCTCCTCGAGCCTTACGTCTGCGGCTGCGTGTCGCGAGCCGAGTTGTTGTACTCCTAGAGCCGAAAGGGCTGCTTAGCGGAGTTTCAATAGGCGGCTGCGCCTCAAGTTGAGCAGTCGAGCCTTCGCAGATCGAGCCGTTGCGGCTCCTCGAGCCTTACGTCTGCGGCTGCGTGTCGCAGTGATAACTACTGCTGCGGCCGATGACCCGTAAAGGTAACCTAAAACAAAACTAAAACGCAAGGCATTGATATCTTACCTTTATTTCTGGTTTACAAGCACGGGTAATTCTTTTCTGATAAATACTTATTTGTTAAACACCAAATATTATTAAATAAGATTCTATGAATCTTCGAACGTTACAACAACGTTTGGGCACGTACACACTACTCAATAAACGATAGCGTACTGACAACTCACGGACCTGGGCGGTACGTGCTACCCGGCACCACGGAAACCATAGTCGCAAGGGGAATTCCCCTTTCTTGAGCCTCGATTGAGGCCTAAATACGATAACTTTGGGCAAATATGCACGAAAGATAAGGTAGGTAATCTCCGATAGGTCAAGCCGAAGGCACAGAACTGAAATAATTATCATTACATTAATTAATGCTATAATGTGCTCATCTATGATCATGAGTTAGATTTATATTTGGTTAAATTTAATATTTATAGCTTATTGACCTATTCACATCCCCCCCCCCCCCCGCTCTAATCCCAACAGGAATACTATGTTTTTCTTTATATGTTTAAGAAGTGTACAATTGTACATTAAAATCAACCACGTGAAAACTGCCGTGAACAAAGCGGCGAGTGTATTCTCATAACGTCTGCTCTAGATTTACTTGAGAGAGGGCTCTCTCTCTGAAGGGTATAAACAGTACAGATACCGTTATGTCCCAGGGAAGGACGGATTATATAGATATGGTGATCATGGTATGCAGGTTTCCTTACGATGTTAACACCAAGCTCTAATAGATAGGCAATGAAAACCAGCGCTGGGTCAGATAATATTAACACAGCATCATGCTGAATGGTCTTGATTTGATGGATATACAATTGTAGCAAAACAGTTCCAGCAAATAAACGTATTATATTTCTTCTTTCAAATTACACGAAAAAAGGATACCTAAGCGTGCTATAGTGGTATGGAAACCGTGATTATCCCAACAGTGTGAAGTTAATTATTACAAATTAGCATCTTACCAGTATTAGCCAATTCCACGAACTTCATAATACCCCTCAAATTATTCCTCCAAACCCATGCGATGTCGTCTTCGACGGGCATTTTGCAACAGCTCAATCCGACCGCTATAACCGGAGTTTTCAATTTCTCTAGTAGGACATCAATTAATTTCCCGTGTACGACATTATTCGCAGGCTTACAATTATATTTATCACTGGGCGTTCTGTTATCTTGATACTTTTTCGCAAAATATTCGTACACTTTTATAGTTTGCGATAGTTCCGGATATTGCACATCCTCGCTGCCCGAAGCCAGTTCAAGTATCAAATCGTATTTATCCGACTTTAACAATTCCACAAACGATTGTTCTCGGGTATAATTACTTAAAGGATTTACATCCTTTTTTGTTACGTAACTGTATAGACTGTCCCCAAACTCCTCCTCAAGGAGTTCTATGTCGCACAGATCGGAACCATTGTACTGCTTTAACGCTTTATCGTATAGGACATCAATATTCGGTATGAAATGTAGTACAGTGTTCTTTAGGAGGGTCCGATGAATTGGTTCGCCGATCTCGTAGGCAGTTGCAATATGTCGGGCGAAGTTTAAGAGCATCTCGTTGCCTGACGGTTGCGTGGCGTAGAAACTACTGGTTAGGGCGATGTGGAATTTCGTTTCTTCTGGGGAACCGACCTGTAAGATACATTAAGTTTAATTTGACGCAAAATATATTTTGTCGTCGCGTCGCGTAGACGCGGAATTTGCGCAACATAAATGTGAATTTTAGGTAGAAATAGTTACTTGGGTTTTATGTTAACTTTTATGAGTACAGAAAACGTTAGGGCGCGTTACATGGGGGGAGTCAGAGTGAAAAATCATCAAGTTTTTTTTTATTGCTGTAAGAGAGCAGACAGGCTGACGGCCCGCTTAGAATTTAGCAGTTACCGTCGCCTATAGGTGTTTGCGACGCCAGTGGCATCGCTAACACGCTGCTGTCCCATAAGGGTACAGGAACTTGGGTCACTAATGCCGGAACACAACACAAGGTTATTATGGCGGCATACTTAAGAACAAAGGTGGCAGCCATCCAGACGGGCTTGGGGTCCTACCACGTAGCTAGGTTGGGTTGTTTTGTCGCCTTTTACGACAGGACCAT
Source organism: Malacosoma neustria (assembly GCA_963693495.1). Classification (NCBI taxonomy): domain Eukaryota; kingdom Metazoa; phylum Arthropoda; class Insecta; order Lepidoptera; family Lasiocampidae; genus Malacosoma; species Malacosoma neustria. The sequence continues at coordinate 12,963,350 of OY856392.1, forward strand.
CCCGGCCACAGACGTTAGTATTCTTTCTCCGCCCCTGCACGGATATATAGTACTCGAACGCCCCCGTAGCATAGCACATGGGTACTAGACAACTAATATACTACATATATACTTTTATTTCGTAAACAAATACATATTATATACAAAAGACAGACGCGTGACGGGAATCGAATCGTGATCTCCGCAAGCATACCGACGTATGTTAGCCGTTACGACACGGGGATCGTTGATCATCGTCGCCAATATTGAATTAATTTACTGTGATTATTTTCAACATCAAGGATGTAATTCAGGTTAACTTGTATTTAAAAAAAATTACAAGAGAGCTTATACAAAGCAGGGGAAGGGAAGAGGGGGAGGAGCACACACATGAAATCTGTTAAATGTAACTTAACTTTATAGAAAACTTTCTAGTATATAAAACAAACTCGGATTAATCACAGCATATGAAAACTTATTATACATCATTAATAGGTTTATACAGGATGACTTTCACAAACCCGTCCAAATTCACACAGAAGAATCTTTAGTAAAAGTTATGAGAAACATGTATTTTAGTTTTGTATCACATAGTACAAAAATGTTGAGTAATCAGCATCACAAAATCATTCAAAGAACTCGCAATTTACATAATACGGCGCTAGAGTGTCAATGACCTCTCCATCTGACCTAGTAAAAGACCGAGGACGGCGGCATTGAACCGGGCGAGCGAATACGCACTACTCATTTACGCGGGTGTGACAGAGACAGGTAATAACAGGTTAACGTACGCTGTTTGCACCATATGATTATTCTGTACGTTTGAATTAATGATCCTATATGAAATATTTTATGGCGAAGATTTGACATACAATTTTTTTTGCAAAAATGGGTTCCTTAAATGATGTTTAGTGCGTAAAAAAATTTGGCCGGTTTTGTCAGTCTTAAGGTATATGCAAAATGCATATATGCACCCTGTATATGCAAAAAATGTTTGAATTATTCAATTATTGAACATGTGTATAAAATATGACAAATGAAATGCGAATTAAAAACTCATTTGTTATATATACATCGATTATGAAAAAATAACAAGATTATTTAAAAAAAAAAACTGGCACACAATTTAACCCTTAAATGCCCAATTTCAAATTTGATAACACGTTTATAGCAAATTGTACACATGTATTCGATCCATCTTTAATATTTGGTCAAATGTATGTGACCAACGTGTAATGTTCATTTGACAAAAAAAACCTCAGTTGTTAAAATTGTACAACTAAAATAGGATATTTTATTTTCACGCCATTTTTTTAAATTTAATTTAGAATATCAGGCGTTTAAGGGATAAATCAATCCATGCATAAAATTTCTGTACCTAGACCCTTAAGATAGCATTGTCCTGACGTTCCATTCTACAAAATAAACAACATCAATGGCTAAGAAGTTTTAGTACAAATAACTTATCTCCATCAGTTTTGTTACTAGTATCATAAAATTTTAAAGAGATGACATTTTCATCATTCACAAATAACATACAGGCATCTGGCAGCTCGATGGTATTACATTAGGAGACCAACCTAGAGGTCCCGGGATCGAATCCCAGGATAGCAAACATCGGTTAGGCAGTTTTTCTGGTCTAATGTACATATCGCACGCTTAATTATAAACTGACCGATTACGATTTAGGTCTAAAGTGAGATAATATAACGGACAGCATTGTATCGACGCCCTCTATCGGCCAAACTAAGATTTATTTCGATATCTCTTTCCCACACTGAGTTACCGCTATTTAGTTATAAGTCAATATATGGGATAAGTCGTAAATGACAAAACGTTTTTTGCGATTTCCCAAAAAAACAGGCTTTTTGAGTTAGGTCAGTTTATGATTAAGCGTGCGATATTATAACAAACATAATAGCCGCGTACCGACGGTGAAGGAGAACATCACGAGAAAATCTGTACATCGATATCACCGGTTTGTGTAATCCAATAATTCGCATTGGACAAGAGTGGTGGATACGCTTCGCTCCCTCTAGGGGGACGCCTGACCCTAGCAGCGGTACGTTTTGTTATCTATTAAAAGAATATAAACAAAATTTGACGTTGTATTCGATTTTATTAGTATTTATTACTAAACAACAACAACATTGATTAAGTACGAGAGCGGCAAAATCCAGGGCGACACCGGCAGGTTCGCCGCCCGCGCCTTCGCCACTAGGGTGAGGGCACGCGGGCCGTTCCACGTGCCCCCCACAATCCCCGGATTGGCATAGAAGGGGCAAAATAGCCACCACCTGGCGCACATATATGAACGAACGAACGAACATAGCTGTCCAAACACAAAGGGACAGTAGAATAGCTAATTTTTGTGGGTAGTCGGCAGTCTTATGTAGTTCCACATAACCTCTGACGGTCCCGTGGTCGGGGGACCGAATGTTAATTTACAACAATTTATGTAAATATAAAATGTATCCCACAGTTCTCTTTCTATAAAGAGACATGTTTTTAAGAATTTATGTTACGTCAATTTACGTTGACCGCCATAACGGACACCGCGTGCCCGACACCCGGTACCACATATCAGAAACCGTCTAAAAAAAGTTGGGGTATTTTTATGAATACGTGTCAGGAAAAAGACGTTGCCGTAGTAAAATCATTCGAAAAGTTATCCGTCGGCCGCCTACAGAATTCGGTAGTGATACTTCTACTACTACCGAATCCTGTGCATGCGCATTTGATGTGAAAATGTCCGTCGCAGCCCACTGAGATAATAATAACGACGCTTGAAAAGCAACTTCGAGAAGTTCAATTATAAAAAAAAAATACAATCCAACAGTAAATAAATAAATCATTCAATACAATTAGGTGAGTTATAATTTTTTTTATATTTGAACTTCAAATCACTTTCCTGAAAAGTTCACTCAATGTTATTAAATAAAGGTTGCCTTTCAAACGTCGATAAGTTTCTAGTCTGGCATATAACGTGTTACGTTACAACGTGTGAAGTTAAATCTTGTACGAACAGTGTCATATTTCTCCCTGTATTTGATGCATACACAGTCCGATTAAGGCAATATCTGTTTGACCAGTCCTAAATGTATATATGAAAGAGACGATAAATAACATATAATAAGCGAACCAAAATTGAAACTCGCATACCTGATCGGTCATCTTAAGCTGATGGAACTTGGACGTGAGGATGTTGTCTCCGGCCCTGAACTCCGCGATATCCGGATACCTGTTCTCCAAATCCGATAGCAGCGCGTACATCTCCAGCGGCTTGTGGTATTTCGTGTTCATTATGTTGTCTAACACGCTGTGTAAATGTAATTTAAAATAATAATATATTTTTTTATATCCACTTACGCGCGTCAAATATTTCGCGTATCTGATTCGCTTTAGAAGCGAATATGTGTATATTAGATTGTTTAAGAATATCTACTATTTTTTTTGCTGAGATATATTGAAGATATTGTTGGAAATGAGGAAAAAAGACAGAGTGAAATTCATTAATACGGGGAGAACTCTCTGTTATACTTTTTTTAGCTCATTAACGTTTTATCGCATAAATAAGGCATTAGCATATCCTTTCAGGGAATCGAACGCTCTATTAAAAAGGATTCTGACATTATTTTAATAAATCTACTTCTTCAAAGGTTGGATTTATGATAATTTTCAACATGTTTTGTATTGTGGACCATTTTATTTTCTATACGGATATGGTTAGTACATTATATTAACAAAAAACACTAAACACACAACCATACCTTCAGATTCACACACATATATACACAAATATTTAAAATTAAAATCAAATATTATATGTTTATGGTTAAAGTCTGTGGTAAAATTGAAATTAATATATTTCGTATATAGAGGCTGCTAGAACCAAAGTTGTCTAACTAAAAAATCCAGGCCATTGTGTCACTTTGATTTTAGTCTATTTTAAAACATAAGCCGAAATCGAATCGTGCTGCTATCTATTGTCAAGACCATATTAACAATTTAGGCCGCTCTGGTTTTGTAGATTATACGTTTTAAATTATGAAAATGCATATAGGTCAAAAGTTGCCAAAATTCAGTTAGGCCCCTCTGGTTCTAGCAGCCTCTATAATACTGTATTAATAATGGTCCAATTTTGGCCACTAGTGAATATATGAAAATAAAATTAGTACAAGCAAACAATTAGTGAAATGATACACATAAACATATAGAAAACGTTTAATTATGTAAAGCATTGTACACACTATTGGGAAAAGCGGTGCTTATTATGGTACATATAATTTTATGTGTTATTTACAAATATTAATGCATGGTTGGAATAATTTCGTAAACACAACATAAAAATAAACACTAAATATTAATTTACTAAACAAAGTCGCACTAGAAGGTTTGCTAGATATAGCGAAAAAAATCTTTTTGTTTCAGACATATTGTGAGTTTTGGTACAAATATATAAAAGCATATAACGCGTGAAGGGTCCAACATAATAATGTCCTATGAATTATGTAGAGAGTGTCAAAATTTTGTAGGTGCCTCGCAAATGTTTTCGGTAATAAGGCTTCCTGAATTTACGGCAAAATTTAAAAAAAAGAGTAGCGAAAAATGAGAGCGATCTCTGCTATTAGAAGCGATTGGACCTCTTCACAAACATTGGTCTGAACTGCATTCGCATACAAATTATTTAGAATAGAATATATTATATGGCTCTTTATTGCATCAATTAAACAGAAAACACGTACTAATAATACATAAAAAGAAAACAATAGGCGGTCTTATTGTTAAAAGCAATATCTACCAGGCAAACCTTAGAATGGAGAACAAATTGAATTTGAAACAAGGTAGTAATGCCATAAATAAAATATTTAATAAACAAATACACGCATAAATAGAAATTAAAAAGCGAAAAGAAATAAATAAAAATACATATACAATAGAAAGAAACAAACTGAATTCCATACGAGTTAAAGAGGGTTCTGAAGGGGGGGGGGGGGGGGGGCTAAAAAGCGTTACATAGGTAATATTTAGTGTAGATTTTATTTATTTTATTCTTATATTATATGTCATTATTTACGGCGCAAGTCTGGATTAAATTAAATAATGTATGTTATTTAAAAAACATTATTAAAACAATATTTTCAAGAAAAGCAATACTAAGATAAACATTTTGAGCATTTTAAGCAAAAATAATGTAAACATAGTAACTTATAGAATTAAATATATTTAACCTTTTATATACGAGTATAGTTCTATAATTAGTTTTGTCTTTTAAATATATGTTACAATGTAATAATGTGCACATAGCTTCATATTTTAAAATTGTTTTTTTTTTTTCACCTTTTGCAATATAAAATACTTACAATATACAAAATAAAGTATATCTGATAAATTTTCCAAAATAATTAGGACGGAAGGAAATCATCACATTTTACACCCTGTATAAAATCACTTAGGCTGGTTTTAGTCACGCTGACCATAGGCGCTGACAGCTCAGCGCGTAGCTTGTCAGCGCGAGACCTTTTAGTATAGTGCTGATCACAGCGGAGTACAGACGCACAAAAATGCGAAGTGCATTAATAACTACTGCTTGTTACTAAATACATTAAAAAAGGGAAATTACTATTAAGACTTCGTGTTCATTGATTGAGCAGAGAGCCGTCGCAGGAGAATTTGTCATGATGTACGGCACTTTGAGGTCTGACGAAACAGAATTCTTTAATTACTTTTGAATGTCGACTAGAACTTTCGACGAATTCCCACAATTGCTTTCTCAGGCGTACTTCGTCGATCACTCTACTTGTGTCCACATCGCTATTCGACATGACTGTACACTCAACATTAGAACGCTCACTGAAGGGACTGAAGACAAATGCCGATGCGCGACCCGTACAGCCGCTGACCCGTCAGCGCTGACCACCGCACACGCTGATAGCTATGAGTTATTCTAAAACGCTTCCTTGAAGTTCATACGTTTGGGCTGTCAGCGCCGACGGTCAGCATGACTCTAAAACCAGCCTTAGCCAGTTTGTTTTTTAAAGTTTTTGAACAATTTTCGTAAGTTCAAACTATCACCAATATTCTTAATATCAAAGGAATACAAAATTATATAATAATTATTATTTATAAACGAGTACAAAAACCCAGCCGTCTCATTATTAAATACGGTTGAAATCAATGTGTACAGTGAGATCCAAAAGTCCATTATTTAAAAAAAAATAAAATTACGCTTTGTACGCTTTATATTTAAATTTTTCAGACATTTTTGTACGATTTATTAATTGTTAACACTCCCGTGCTCCGTATAAAACATATGAATTGATCCGGAATAGAGTGCAACGTGAACACTGACTATTACGGGAATTATACAAGATATCTTCTTTTTTCATTTTATGATCTGGGATGCTGTGTATCGTCAGCGGATTGCCAAATTAATGAAACAAAAATTCTTGACGACTTGTATTAACCAATTCGTTTTACAAAATCAAATATAAAAGCAGATTGTATTTTTTTGGATTCCAATCTGTCATTCCCATTGAAAATTATTTGGCAGATCCCGACATGAAATTATATTTTTTATAATAACATTTTTGTTATTTTTTTTCTATTATAGCTGGAGTTTAGTAGACAAGCAAGCGAAACACTCGATAGCAGGTGATCACCGTCGGCTACAGACGATTGCAACACCAGGGTCGCGCTGTCTGCCTCGAAGAAACTTAATAAGACCTTTTTGAAATATTCCATATATAAAAATATTTTAGAGAAGTCTATAATGATGACGATTCATTGTATGCTGATAGACAAAAAATTTTGATTACTAAAGCTTTAGCTTATGGACTTTTGAACCCTGATTGTACATTATAATTCCTCACACCATAGACTTACCGGAAGTCGTATGCCGATGACCAGTGCTGGGGATCGTCCGCCATCAGCGTGAAATTCACACTGACCGAACCGTCTTCTGGCACCGTCACTTGCTCGGTCACACTTTCGTACCTGATGGTTATTATTTTACAATTAGTTTTTTTTTTATTGTTGAGGAACAGCAGACAGGCTGACGGCCCACTTAACAGTAAACAGTTACCGCCGCCCACGGACGTTTGCGACACTACTGGTACCGCGAATACACTTCTGTGACATACAACATAATTATGGCGTCAAAATTAGAGACCAAGGGTGGTTGCCATCCAGACGGGCTTGGCACCCTACCACGTAGCTAGGGTTGTTTTGTCGCCTCTTACGACAGGCCGACCCCGGCCGCTGGGGTTTATATTCTTACTCCGCCCCCGCACGGAGGAAAGAAGTATCGGTCTATAAGACCATCATCACCTTTCCCTTTATCAGGTTATGAAACGCGGTCAGCGTTGGAACGAAACAATTATAGAAAACAAGATATCGAAGTACCTTTGTGTGATGTATTATTATACTAGCTGACCCGGCAAACGTTGTTCTGCCATAAAAATAATAAAATGTCAAAAAATAAAATTTAGGGGTGGACTACCCCTAACATTTAGGGGGATGAAAAATAGATGTTGGCCGATTCTCATAGATACCGGATAAGCACAAAAAATCACTAACTCAATTTAGTCATCTGCCTACTGCCTACCCCCTAAGAACGATGGCGTGATTATTTATAGCCTATGACCATTTCTAGGTTATCATCTATCACCATACCAAATTTCATCAAAATCCGTTCAGCCGTTTAGGCGTGAAAGAGGAACAGACAGACAGACAGACAGACAGAGTTACTTTCGCATTTATAATATTAGTATGGATGTGGGTAGTCAGTATAAAAACAAAATACTACGCGCGAGACACGTTGTTTACTTGCTCCAGTGTGAAATACATTATACTGTGTTATCATACTTTTCTCCTTGCTGGGGAGGATTAAGAACACCGATCGTTGTGGACGGGGAAAACATGTCGTAAAAGGCGAAAAAACAACCCTAACTAAATCGTAGGGCTGTAAGCCTCTAAATACGCCTTCATAATAACCTATTGTTTCGACATAAGTGAACCAGATTACAGTCCCGTTACGCGGACGTCAGCGTGTCAATGATGCCCCTAGAGTCGCAAACATCCATAGGCGACGGTGACTGCTCATAAGTAGACCATGAGTCTGTCTGCTGTTCCACAATAATAAAAAAGCGCATTATATCTACTAGTTTCATAGTAAAAATAGCATTATTAATAAGTTAGATCCTATTTAAGTAAGAGCTAGGAGCCACGAACTAGATGTCACCACATTCCACATACCCCTGCTTTCCAGCGGTGACATTGTAAGTTCCGGGTGACAAGAGTCTCCAATAATCGCCATCCCTGGCGGTCCTCACGTTATGGTGGATGCCGCTGATCGCGATGGTCGCGTCTTTTAGGGGATGACCGATGTGACTGTGGACGAAACCATTCACGCCTTTGTGCACCTAAAATACGTTCAAATTTGTCTCAATTGTAGAAGTCCGATCGGAACACGCTAGGTGGCGTTAGGAAGGCGTTCACTGACACTTTTGTGATTGGTTCATTCAGTTTTGCTTGGGCGCGCTTTAAAGATGGAGACCAAAAAAATATATAGTTAAAAGAAAATACGCTATATTTCAGAGGTTTTCTTTGATAAAGGCTAAAACGCACAAATAAACAAGGGTCATTGCTATAATTTACTTAAGTTATTAGTTTAATTTCATTATTACAATTTGTCATTTAAATTTTTTAATTATTAGCCAATGTCTGTATGATTTAAAATATTTTTTACCAAGTATGCATACTAAATACAAATTTTCCTTTTTACTTTTCCGTTGGAAATAACAAAAGAAACATATTATACATAAACACCCAGATACGGGCCGGGAATCGAATCCCAAGTCTTTGCAGAGATCTTGAAAGTTATCTATTACAGGCACAGCGACCTTCTACATAATATGATGGTAACAATGACAACCAATTGGGTTAGGAGTTAAAATATGTAAAGAAGAATCTTATATATACGAATGTTGTCACCTCTTCGATAAACTTCAACAAAGCCTCCTTGTTGTCCTCCCAATAAGTGGGCAAATCCCCCACCGGTGGGAATTTGAAGCATCCCAATTCCAACGTTAATTCCATGTCACTTGTGGATAAATAATTCCAGTCTTGCATACCGCCGGTCAGAACGTACCTATAATTAAGAAATGTATATTACAAATGAAGTCTATTGGTAAATGCTTCCAAGAAGGTCCTAAAAGGCGACAAGTGGATTGCTAGCGTATAGACAGCAAGGCACTGTTCTTTCAATCATATCAATCTTCAGCTATTTATAGTCATATAATTTCACTGAAAACCATTTTTATTTGTTAGGCGGTAGAGGCCCTAAGCCCGTCTGGATGGCAACCACTCCTGGTGTATAGGCATGCCGCCATAATAACCTTGCGTTGTGTTCCAGCATTATTGACCCAGGATCCAAGTACCTTATGCAAATAGCAGCGTGTTAGTGGTGCCTCGTAGGCCATCTGATATTCCTCAGTAATAAAAAAATCAATTATCAAGCCAATTGTTCAATTTATTTTCAAACAACCATAATGGCAGATCTTTTAGAACGCTTCGTTGTAATGGAGAATTTAGATTTTTATAATCATAACCATACACTTGTTGTGGTAAATGGCGCTGTTACAAATTATCATTTTAATTTTGTCTCTTCTAATAATGTTTGTCAGTTTCATAGGATTCAAACATAGCTGGATGATCATTAACGAATCAATTTGGTATATATAGAGGGTAGATGAGAAAAGTGAATAACTGTACGTGTCTTAAATTTTAATTAAATTTTATTGACTAAATTAATAAGTCAGTCTCAAATTAGTACTTAAATTCAACTCCTAACCTCATGTTTAATTTGAAAAATTAGTGTAAATCACCTGGTGTTGTGTTATCTCCATAAAGTTGACATTGTAATATCACTGCGGATTTTTAGCAACAACCAATAACACATAAAAATGGATACTCTGCAGAAAGCCATCAACGATATGTCCAATACATTTGATAAAAAAATGCAGCAGTTTGAAAGTGAGCTCAAGAAAGGTTCAGAGTCTTCTTCTAGTACTTCGAATATTGTTTCGGAGTTTTCAGCTTTTAAGATTTTTATAATGGAAGCACTAAGATCATTCCAGAGCCAGCTGGACCTCCTCATGCAATCAGTGGACCATCTGGAGATGAGGAGCAGAAGAAAATTTTTATTAATCCATGGCATTTCGGAAGATAAAAAAGAAAATACAGCTGAACTAGTGAAAAATGTAATTTGTAAAAAACTAAAGTTAACTGATTTTGCCCTCAACGATATTATCAGCTGTCACAGGTTGGGCAGGTCGGTTTCAAATAGGGCAAGACCTATTCTGTTCAAACTTAAAGATTTATCAACTAAAAATAACATATGGATGGCAAAAACCAATCTAAAAGGTACAGGAGTAACTCTATCCGAGTTTCTTACGAAGGTTCGATATGAGATATTCATGAGTGCCAGACAACGCTGTGGCCTTACGAATTGCTGGACCAGAGATGGAATAGTTTTCGTGTTAGGATCAGATGGAACACGACACCGCATCACTAGACTTGGAGATTTGGATGGAATAAATTGTCACCAAGAAAAAGCTGTTGCTGTAGCCAAAGAACCCCCCAAAAAGAAGCCAACAAAGAAGTGATGTTAATTTTGTTGCTTTGCTATTGTTTTATTAATTTTAATGACTCATTGTGTTGATGTGTCTCTAATTCTACCTTCTAAATAAGAGTCACATACAATAGTATTAATAGGAAACTACTTTAATTTTGTTTTTATCCCTATTGTGCCCTTAGATCCAGAGCTTGGGTTGAAATATTGCTGCAAGTTTTCTATAAGTTATTATAATCACAAAAATCAGGTAAAACTAATATATATTATAATATAGTAAAGCTAAAATATAACATAAGTAAAGGAAAAATCTAATTATTATGTATACTTATTAATTATATCTATTACTACTATTTCAATATATTTTTTTTTATACACTAATCTGCATCAAACTTAAGAACATAAATTGATTAGATAATTTTACTTCGTTGTCAATATAATGGTTCTTATTCTTAAGATTTAAGTCCTGTCACCCCAAGCTTTATCTTCTATGGAGCACCATACATACTGTTTAGCATTTATTTACATATCATCATACTAATTATAGGTGATTTCTGTCTCATTTTAAAGTCAAATTAGGGAATGTAATGTGCTGATTTAGTCTTATTGTTATATTTAGTTCTTAATATTAAACTATTTTTTTTTTAAGTTATACAGGTATTAGCTTGTAAAACAATTAGTACAGGTACATATTTAAGAATATAATTGTTGTTTGTATTCGATATTATCATGCTGTGTAGGTTATACCTGTATGTTTTTTTTTTTTTTTTTTCATTTATTTAATACTTATTAGACTTTTGTCAGTACTCTTATATGATACTTTGTATGTCTGTGTCATATATATACATACCTATATAGATTTACATGTTTAAATAATATACGTTTTTTTTTAACACAACTGGGTGATTGATAATTGTGGTTAACTTAGTATAAGAGATTGTTTATTTTAATTATTGTTATTATAATTTTTTTTGTTTTTTTTTGTCTTATATACAAGATTGATTAAGCCTATGTCAAAATCAACTAGTGACAATGACAATTCGATTTGTTCGTCTGATAGTGATGGTAATTGTGACATTCCTCTCCAAAATATCCTCCTTAATAAGTTTTCTAAATGTTCATTGAATTTCAACATCATCCATATAAATGCGCAGAGCATTCCGGCTCATTTTACAGATATACTGGCATCCTTTGATTCGTCCCCATATATCCACGCTATACTCGTGTCTGAGACTTGGTTAAAGCCATGTCTCTCGTCTACCTCTTATGCTTTACCAGGCTTCCAGCTGATCAGAAACGATCGCATTGGTTCTGGGGGTGGTGGCGTAGGTCTGTATATTCGTGCACACATTCCTCATAAAGTTGTTAGTACATCTGCGCAGCCACCATCAGTCGATGCAGGTGAATATTTATTTATAGAATTAACTATAGCCCATAAACGCTTACTTCTTGGAGTTTACTATAGTCCTTCTCTCAAAGTAAATTTTTTCCCTTCATTTGAAAAGCTCCTGGAAGAATTTTCCCTGTCCTATGATCACATTATTATAATGGGTGATTTTAATACATGCCTTTTAAAACGGGACCATCGTTCTCTAGCTTTTGAAAATATTGTGAGATCTAGTAATTTAGTCATTCTTCCTCTATCAGCAACTCATCATTTCCCTAATTCTGTTCCATCACTTCTTGACTTAATTTTAGTTTCTTCTCCAAACTTCGTATCTAATTACGGTCAATGTTCGGCGGACGCATTTTCTTTTCATGATTTGATTTTTCTTTCCTATAAATTGCGTCCTTCGAAAATCAAGCCAAAAATAATCCGGCAACGAAACTTTAGTGGCATGAACGTCGAGAAACTTATTAAAGATGCTAAAGAAATTGATTGGTCTGAGGTTGTTAATGCGGTTACTGTCAATGCAAAGGTTCGTGCGTTTAATGCCTTACTGATAGGATTGTATGATGTACATGCACCCATGCGTAATATAAAGGTCAAACATCGTCCTGCTCCTTGGCTGACAGACGAAATCAGATCATTAATCCACAAAAAATCTGTATCAAAAACAAAGTATAAAAAGCGTCCAACTGAAGAGAACAGGGTTCATTATATTCAAGTACGAAATCACTGCAACAGGGTGTGTAGGGATGCACAACGCCGACATATCCACAAATCACTTGAAAATGAAGAACCAGGTAAAATCTGGAAGTTTTTGAAGTCATTAGGAGTTGGAAAGTCATCTAATACTTCTTCTTCAAACGAGTTAGATATCGATCACTTAAACCAACATTTTTCTTGTACTGCTAATTTTGATCAGTATACTAAGGCTAATACTTTAAATTATCTTTCAAAATTATCAACTCCTAAATATCCTCCTTTTACTTTTTGTCAATTTACAGATTGTGATGTTCAGAGAAGCATAAAATCGATAACATCTAATGCAGTTGGTGGTGATTGTGTTAGCCGTAATATGATCTTGCCTATATTGGACCAAGTTACGCCTATCATTACTCATATTCTTAATGAATCTATATCATCTGGAATATTTCCTGACATATGGAAAGAAGCTTATGTTCTTCCCTTACCAAAAAAATTAAATCCATCCTTTTTTGATTACCGCCCTATATCCATCCTTCCTTTTATATCAAAAGTATTAGAACGCTTGGTGCACCGACAGCTTAGTGATTTTCTCAATAAAAATTGTCTTATGAATCCTTTCCAATCAGGATTCCGCCCTGGCCACAGTACCACCACTGCATTGGTTAAAATTACTGATGACATTCGTAACGGTATGGCTACTGGACTATTGACTGTTTTAACTCTACTTGACTTTAGCAGTGCTTTCAATAGTGTTGACTTTGACTTACTCCTTGGAATGTTATACTCTATGAACATATCTCCAACTGCAATTGACTGGTTTCGCAGTTATCTGTTTGGGCGCCGGCAACGCATTCGCATTGATGATAATTTTTCATCGTGGTGTGATTTATCGGCGGGTGTCCCTCAGGGTGGCGTTTTATCTCCGCTATTATTCGCCATTTTTATTAATTCAATTACCAGTAACATTTCTTCTACTTACCACCTGTATGCAGATGATCTTCAAATTTATACCCAAGCTACTCTTGAAAAACTTAATGATGCTATAGATACAACTAATGACGACTTAGCTAAAATTCTTGTTTGGAGTAAACAATACGGCCTTAAAGTGAACCCTAGCAAAACTAAGACTATAATTATAGGTAGCTCTCGCAGAATAACAAACATTGACTGGAACAACATTTCACAAGTCATATTTGATGGCACAATAATTGAATATAGCGACAAAGTGAAGGATCTTGGTGTCATCATTGACAATAAGCTGTCATGGCAACCTCACCTAGCTGAACTAAGCAGAAGAGTTTTCGCATCATCTGCATCTCTCAGAAGGCTTAAAAACTTTCTTCCGACAGCCACCAAAGTTATTCTTGCGCAGTCCCTGTTGCTCCCTTTATTGGATTATGCTGATGCTAGTTTTCTTGATTTAACCGAAGAGCAACTAAATAAGCTAGAACGTCTTCAGAATTTTTGTATCCGGTTCATATTTGGCTTGCGCAAATATGACCACATATCAGAATTTCGTAAAAGGCTCAAGTGGTTACCTATCCGACTTCGCCGGAATGTTCATTTGCTGTCTCTCCTGTATAACATTCTTTTCAATCCTCTTTTACCAACTTACTTAAAAGAATGTTTTTACTTTCTCCGCTCCTCTTGTTCACGTAATTTGCGCTCTAACTACAACAGATTTCTAAAAGTTCCTGGACACCGTTCCTCATACTGTCGTAAATCCTTTACTTATCAAGCCACTCTTTTGTGGAATTCACTTCCCGTCACTATCAGAGAGGCAAAATCCTTAGGAGTGTTCAAGCGAATGGTTGTCGAACATTACTTAAAGATGTAGGCCATGTTTAATAGATGACTATTTCCTCGATTTGAATCATGTATTTTTTTTTTCATTCATATAGATTTTTTTTTTCTTTCTGTATACACCGCACGATAAGTTAGTGCTAGTATTCTCCATAAGAAATTTATATATGGGTTGCCTGGAAGAAATCGCTTAAAGCGATAAGGCCGCCCATTGTCTCCAATATTTACAATATTCTCTTTAACTTGTATTATAATCATTAGGTTAAGTTGGTGACAATAAAGTATTATCTATCTATCTATCTATCTATATTATAAAATTTGTAATACTCAGTAGTTTTGATTTTTTTAAATAAAAGTCGACAAGTGTAAAAGTTCCACACGGTATATTGCTCTGACACATTTTTTATCTACTAAAAGTACTGTACTAACAAAAAGAAAATAAAGAAAGTCACAGAAGAACCCTATAGTATTCCTATGGTTGTCTCACTGACTGAACAATGTCCACGTGTAACACTCGTCGATGTATATACATATATGTATATATGCAAACCATAAATTAAATCGTATATACTTTTTTATTGCCGTAGGACAGCAGACAGGCTGACGGTCCACTTAGAATTTAGCAGTTACCGATGCCTATGGGTGTTTGCAACGTCAGGGGCACCCCTTTCTTGCTGTTATCCGCGTAGTGGTACTAATGCCAAAACATAATTGTTATTGTGGCGGCATACCACGCAGCTAGGGTCGTTTTGTCACTTTTTACGACAGGCCGACCCTGGCTGCAGAGGTCAGTATTGTTTCTTCGCCCCGCATGAATACAAACTATAAACCCTTATTCAGTGCAAAAGGGAGTGTAATTATATCCGTGCAGGGGCGGAGAAAGAATACTGACCTCTGCGACCGGAGTCGGCCTGTCGTAAAAGCCGACAAAACAACTCACCCTAGCTACGTGGCAGGGCCCCAAGCCCGTCTGGATAGCGACCACCTTTGGTCTTAAGTATGTCGCCATAATAACCTTGTGTTGTGTTCCGGAATTAGTGACCCAAGCTCCTGTACCCTTATGGGACAGCAGTGTGTTCGCGATGCGCGGGCCGTCAGCCTGTCTGCTGTCCTACAGCATTAAAAATAAAGTGTAACTCCTCAAGCCGCCTTGGACAAGCGTGGCGGGATTACTGTCCGTTCCAGCAGAGCCCCAGCAGTGGAACGCTACTGGCTGTTATCAATTCTTGCGATATTAATCAGCAGCTTAAACTTCGAAGATTGCGGCATCGCATGCTAACGGAATTATTTTTGTTACGCGTCTTAAAACCGTTTTTGTACAAACACAAACAGGCCACCTATAGCAGACACAGATCAGAACATCGTATACTATTATACTCTATAACAATTCAACGAATGTATACGTACCATTCCGCACCGTTGACAATTCCGTCATGGAATTTCTCTTTAGAATATTTCTTACACGGTCTTCCTAAATGCATTTTCAAATGAGCCTGAAAAATTTAACATCATTCAAATAAAATCTTGATATTTTTTCTCAGAAGCACAAGAATGAAAGGCAATGGGGATTAATTAGAAGGAACAGAAAGAAAAAATATTGATGTACATGCGTAACATAACACTTTTTCAAAAAATAATAGTAACATAACGCATGCTTAATCATAAACTGACCGATTACGATTTAGGTCTAAAGTGAGATAATATAACGGGCAGCATTGTATCGACGCCCTCTATCGGCCAAACTAAGATTTATTTCGATATCTCTTTCCCACACTGAGTTACCGCTATTTAGTTATAAGTCAATATATGGGATAAGTAGTAAATGACAAAACGTTTTTGCGATTTCCCAAAAAACAGGTTTTTTGAGTTAGGTCAGTTTATGATTAAGCATGCGATAATATCAGCATATATAGATAAAATAAATCAAAATAATTGTATGTTATTTTTAATATAAGCTCCATTATTGTAACCAGATTTAATGTATTTTTTCCTTTTATGTAATCATATGTATATATCTTTTATTCCTGTTCATAACCCTCATAAAAAATTTAAAACGTTTTTCGTACTATGTCCATGGTATATTTTCTAGGGCCTTTTTTGAGAGGTGGAAATGCACTATGCACATCCAGCCGCGTGGGAACTTACGACGGGGTAGTATAGGACCCCTCCCTCTGTATAGCATCCCTGCCTCTAAACTGGGGGGTGTACATCACTCGTATACTAATTAAAATCACTTAAAATTCTTCCATTTGAACAACGGGGTCGTGGGACTTGACGAATTAGGCCAACTCTCCTAGTGCCCGGCGGTAGACCAGCGTTTTATATAAAGCTGGAGTTGAATAGACAGGCAAATGGGCCACCCGAGAGCAGGAGCAGGTGGCCACCGTCACTATTCGTATTGAATATTTTTACATTTGTTTATATTTATGTCTTAAATAAACATTTTCTAATAATCTAAATTTGTTGTTCAGTTTATTTAAGTGAAATACATACGTCTGAATAAACATGGGCTAAATGCACGAAGACGTCGTTATCGGGGGTGAGATAGTCGATGCCGCTCTTCATGTCCGGGTTAGCGTCGAACGGGTAGTTCGCCACCAGCGCACCCCCGTGCAGATTCGCCGACAGGACAAAGGGGATGGACTGGGACCAATTCATCACTGCGAGGGTCTCTGGTTCTTGGATCATATTCTCCTAGTAAGTAAACAAAATATTATTATTTAAGTATGTAATTACATCTCGTTTTGAACTATTTTTTTTAATGCTGTAGGAAAGCAGACAGGCTGACGGCCCGCTTAGAATTTAGCAGTTACCATCGCCTATGGGTGTTTGCAACGCCAGTAGCATCGCGAACATGCTGCTGTCCCGTAAGGGTACAGGAACTTGGGTCACTAATGCCGGAACACAAGGTTATTATAGCGACATACTTAAGACCAAAGGTGGTCGCCATCCAGACGGGCTTGGGGCCCTACCACGTAGCTAGGGTGGGTTGTTTTGTCGCCTTTTACGACAGGCCGACCCCGGCCGCAGAGGTCAGTATTCTTTCTCCGCCCCTGCACGGATAAAAACTAGTTAAGAAACATGAAGGAACATAGGTATGTGCATATAGTAATCCGTGCAGAGGCGGAGAAAGAATACTAATATCTGCGGCTGGGGTCGGCCTGTCGTAAAAGGCGACAAAACAATCAACCCTAACTACGTGGTAGGGCCTCATGCCTGTCTGGATGGCGGCCACCTTTGGTCTTAAGTATGCCGCCATAATAACTTTGTGTTCTGTTCCAGTAAATGACCCAAGTTCCTGTACCCTTATGGGACAGCAGCGTGTTCGCGATGCCACTGGCGTTGCAAACTCCCACATGCGATGGTAAATACTAAATTCTAAGCTTGCCGTCAGCCTGTCTACTATCCTTTGGCAATAAAAAAATGTGCATTAATGTTTTTTTAGCTAGTTCAAAAGGTACGTAGGTATAAAAAAAATTACGCTTAGTCGTAGACAGGAGGCGTGCTTTTGGTGTTTAGGTTTTCATGTAGTCAATATCCTCTAAAGGAAATTTCGCGCTTTTTCGCGTTATATTCCAATACGGCGCTTTAGTTTTTACTTGTAGCTATAGATATATATGCACTTTTGGTATCAGTATTATAAAAGACAGTCACACAGTCAGTATTATAAGGCGAATTAATTTTTTTAACTTTGTTTACAAAAAAAAAAATATTAAAAACCATATTTACAAGTTATTGAAAACTAGAGGGGGTGAAACTAGAGTTTTTCTCATATACTACGGATGGCCACCTAATGGGGGCTATGAAAATGTCAAAAATACATCAAATATTATCGGTACGTTCACTTATTTGCTTTGTAAGAATACAGGGTTATTGGTAATTCGACGTATTCCCTTTAGGAGGTGATAGGGGTGACTATTTGTGATAATTTTAACCCACATATGCATTATGCAGAAGTAAATCATTTTAACCGACGAAAACAACGGAAGAGGTTCTCAATTCGACGGGTATATATATTTTTTCTTTTTTTTATGTATTACCACGCATAACTTTTTACAGAGTAGTACGATTTTAAAAATTCTTAAAACTTTTTATTGCAAAGGGTTATACCCCGAAGTAGGTCCCATATAAATTTGGAAAAAATCCAACCCTAATAGTACGAAAACTGAGAATGATTGAATGTTCACTCACTGATTATATCTATGACCACACATAACTTTTTATACTATTAAAATATTATAGCCACAAAAAATTATAAAATAAAAACTTTTTAACAAAAAAATTAAACGAAGTTAATGTCAGCAAGACTGCAACCCGAACGGGCACACACACACGTGATGGCACTGGCGCCGACTCAAAATTATTTAGGTATACTTACATTAGTTTAAGAACTTAGTTATTAAGGTTAATAAAAAAAGGCTTATTATTTTTCGCTTTTCAGTTTTTTCGGTGATTTAATTATTTTTTGTTAAAAAGTTTTTTTACGTGTAATAAACATTATTGCTGTGGAACAGAATATAGGTGGACAGCTTACTTAATAGTAAGTCACCATCGCTGGGTTACAAAAGCCGGAACACAACACAAGGTTATTATGGCAGCATACTTAGAGACCAATAGTGGTTGCAAGCCAGCCCTACCGCCTTCCCAACCAAACTCTTAGGCCAAGAGGAAGAATAGCATTAGTTCGATCAAAAACTTACATCGTTGTGGTGCACCATAGACCTATCGATTTCGTCTGAGAACACTAACCTCATTACTCCCAAACTGGTCCGGAAAATTCCTGTTCAAATCGACATTGTTTGCGTTTGGTCTGCCTTTCAAACTGTCGTAGTCGCCTGAAATACATAAAGTTACACGGTCATAGGTACGTCATGTCACGGTGGATTTGGGTACGGTAGCTGCAACGCAGAAGGGGAGGACCCACTTATCACCCACAAGAGCGGGAGGAATACTTCTTACTCACTAGGAGATACCACATTAGTAAAGTGGCCAACTGCAAGGTTATACCCGGCGAGAGTCTCACTGCACACTCGTTTTCTTGTCATGGACCTCTGCGCTAAGCCTAAAGACACGCATGCCGAGCGCTTTCAGCGCCGAATCAGGTGGTGGCTGCTTGATGAAGTCACGTTCCAGGAGGTCACCTTAGCCGTCGGTGACAAGTGCGCCAGTGGTATGGGCGAAACAGTTCAGGCTTACTGGGACAAGATTCAGGCGGCTATCCTTGGGTCGGTGAAGGAGGTGCTTGGGGTGTCTAAGGGTGGTCGCAAGTGTGACAAGAAGACATGATGGTGGAACGACACAGTCCAGAGGGAGACTAGAGCGAAGAAAGCCCTCTTTAAGAAGTGGCAAGTGTCCAGATCTCCTGAAGATCGCGACGCATACCGGGTGGCAAAGCGCGCCACTAAGAAAGCTGTTGCCAGAGCCAGACGCGATCACTTACAACGACAAAAAGTCGAAAAGCGGATCCCGGGCGCCGAAGCGAGTTTGGGTTGTACCCATAACACAAGATGCCACTTTGGATGACGTTGGATGGATGGATTGGATGGCGTTGTGTGAAATGTCCCAGTTTATTTATTTATAAATATGATATTAAATACTTTTACAATACTTACTTTTAGAAAAATCCAGATAGTTCGCAGATTGTGTTAAAAAAATATTATTAATATATGTGCCATTATGAGATCGTAGTTAATATACCTGTTAGACAGGAGGCTCTGGGTGTCGTAGTAACAGTCACGAGCCACACACGCACACACAAATATACACAGTGAAATTCGTTACACTATAATTAGTAATAATTACTTTTATTATAATAAGGCAATTTAAAAAAAAATCATTATTGAAGTAACAACTTATTTGTTTGCTTACCAACTACAGATTTTTCATACCCATCAGGATTCATACTAGGCATGAGATGTATTCTAGTGTTATTCAACATCTTCTGAATGCGCTCGTCCCCACTCGTGTACTGTTGGCACAAATATTTGGCTAACAAGAGTAACATCTCGCGACCGACCACTTCGTTGCCGTGCATGTTGGCCACGTACTTGAATTCCGGTTTACCTTCAAGAAAATATGTCTATTAGAGAGAGAAGAAGGAAGAATTGTATTTATTTTAGAACAATAGACACCATAATTTACAAACTAATAATATTACAATAAATCCTGCTGGAAGGACCACAAATATTAATTGTAACACTACTTTAAAACCATGTGACTTTATGAGTTAAATAAATTTTCTCAACACAAAGGCGGATTAAGAATAACCAACTCCTGCACCCGGGCGGACTATTGTAAAAGACGACAAAACAAACCCGAGCAGGTGGTAAGGCTCCGGGATTATCAGCTTGTCTGGTTGGCAAGTATCATGACCTTAAAACATGTCGCATAGTGACCTCATGTCTCGTGTTTCGGTATCAGTGAATACAATCTCCCTCTACGCAGACGGCACCGTATTAGAGTATCACACACCACACCACACTAACCACCAGTGAGTACCTGACGTCGCAGATATCAAAAAGCAATGGCAACTGCTTACTATTAAGTGGGCCATCAACCTGTCTGCAGTGCCACAGCAAGCTTTTTTAAGGACTTAACAGTCTCATCAACTAGTGATTTTTCAGAAAACATAATATTACCTATGAAATTGCCGTTTTGTATGAAAAAAATTAAACTAATTTTTTTCATGTATTTTTATTTGTATTAATCGAAGTAATCACCAATGCATCTTTGCCAACACAGTGGCAGTTTATTGATGCCCATCTTAAAGAAATCAGCTGGACGGGAGGCAATAAATTCTTCAAAGGCATTTTGTACTGCCTCTCGGGTATTGAATTTTTTTCCCGCCAAGAAGTTATCCAAATTCTGGAAAAGTAGTAGTCTGTAGGCGCAAGGTCTGGTGAGTAGGGCGGATGACGGAGAACTTCCAACCCCGGTTCTTGCAACTTGGAGACCGTCTGCTGTGCAGTATGAGGTCGCGCGTTGTCGTGCAGGAGTAGCGGAGACGAGCGATTGACCAATGCTGGTTGGGGATGTGCCAGCTTCTTCATCATTGTGTTCAGTTCTTCACAGTACACATCTGCAGTAACGCTCACCCCGTTTGGTAAGAAACTGTGATGAATCACACCGGCGCTAGACCACCAAACAGTGACCATCTCATTTTCTAGGGGTAAGTTTTCGTTTAGGGCATTGTTTAGGTGCTGAACCGGGATTCAACCAACTTGCAGAACGCTCGCGGTTATCAAACAGAATCAATTTTTCATAGCAGGTAACAATGCGGTTCAAAATTCCTTCATTTGTGTGTGTGTTGAGCAGTGCAAGGCACGTCTCGACGCGTACTTCGCGCTGGCGATCATTGAGTTCGTGGGGCACCCATTTGTCAAGCTTTTTTACCTTGCCAATTTGACGCAAATGGACCAATATTGTTTTGACGGTAACGTCGAAAGCTGCTACTAATTCAGCCGTAGATTGTGTATCATCAGCTTCCACAATCGCCCTTAATTCGTCATTGTCGACCAGTCTTCGGACGACCGCGAGGTTCATTTTTCAGGTCGAAATTCCCAGAACGGAAGCGAGCAAACCAATAACAGGTGGTGCGTTGGTCTGTAGTGTTAGCTCCGTAAACGTCGTTGATGTTGCGTGCCGCTTGTGCCGCGTTGCTGCCACGACGGTACTCATACTCCATAATTACTCGAATTTTTAACGTATCCATGACGACGAAAAAGATTAAAATGCGATGAAAATGTAACACTAATTAATAAACAAATGACTACTTTTGGAAAAAGATTTCCATGTTTTTAAAATAAAATTAATTTGAAATTAGAATTCTTAGCCAAATAAAAATTATTTTGATTTGAAATGGCCAGTACTGCAGAACGGCAATTTCATAGGTAAAGACCTTATTATATAATAGATTTTAAAACATTATTATTTTCTGATTATTTCGGCTAAAGAAAAATAAGTCTAAATATTTTTTGACTTATTCCGTTTCCTAAACGCTGGTTAGAGAAGAAACGGCGAAACAAATTCCAGTTTTTTTTTCTAATAGTATTTTATATTATATCTTCTTATTTTATAGTTATACAAATTTATTTCACAAAATTATAATTAAATCGGAGTGAAAAAATATGATTAAAAATACAACTCACCAGGCTTGTGAACCCCTGGATCCTTGGTCACCTCGAGAACATAAAGCTTCCTACCCTCCACGGAATTACCGATGCTATAGAGCCTCGTCATGTTAGGGTACATGGCGTTAACATCTTTGAGGAACTGCTCCATCTTAACGTAGTCGTGGTGGACGAAGTCTGTTGGGGATATACCATCGATGTCGTGACGCTTCTTCCTAGTTAATTCTGGAGATTTGCCCGGGTTTTATTGTGGAGATACATACGAAGATTTCATTTTGGAGGTAACTTAAAGCTTTAACTTAAGCATTATTGTTGGATGACAAAATATATACAGGTGTGGAAAAGATGATCATTCAACATAAGAGAAAATTCTTAGTTGTTAGCAGATTTTTGTATGAGATAACGAGAGCTGTATTTGTCATGCATAATTTTTCTTTCCAACTTTTACGCTCTTATAACTTAAAACAACGTATACAAAAGCAATTTAATTCAGGCATATACTTTTTCTTTCACTTATCTGCATCTTAAACTGATATCGATGTTTATATCGATATTCTTAATATCACACAATTAATCGATTACTAAACTACTTTCTACAAGGAAGAAGCAGAAGAAAAGCAACGGGCAAATCAACAGGATTACATTACAGGTGGAAAAAACGACCTTACACCAAAGTGCCTCATTCACTGAAACACCACGACGACCAGTCGCACAAAATGTTTGGAATGCAAACGGATTTGAAATTTGCAATATATTATAGCTAGCTTTATGACATCGTCACGGTATCTCAGTGATAAAGACTGCGAATAAAAGAAAACAAAGAAAAAAAGCAAGAAAATTAAACACGTAATTATTAAATACAATCGGAACAGACAAAGATATTATATGAAGAAAACTGAAATACATTGTGACTAAAATTAACTAATCCAAATAATAAATACAGTCCAAACACAACTAAAACAAACACAGTGAAATATACACTCTTTTTAGAAGTAATTTCTGTTTACTTCCACGTATCACACTAGCTTTTACAATGGTGATTTTAGTCTTACCTCCTCATCCGTAGACTACAACGATCTAACCACTGGCGAAATAAACTAATAAATCTATCTGTTCCAATAACAAAACTAATAAAAAGGTGTCCTAATAAAACAATTGGTTATTGTTATAGCTAGAAATTTTATTAGTAAACAATTTTTTATTATATACGTACAAATTGGAAGAATTATATACATCAAAGTTTTGACAATGAAATTGATTCTTTTGTCTAGGTATAGAAAAGATTTTCTACCAAAAGTAGATGTAGGTTCGCTTATATAAAAACTAAAATAATATACCACAAATATAAGCAAGAACGGCTTTTTTTCATTCCGGGGAAACCGAATTATCAGTCCCACGCCAGACTCGGGGGGCAACCGTGGTCATGTCAGCCTCACCGTCATAACCCTACGGCGTCCGCTTTCATGCTGCTGATCAAGATGTAATAGCCAGCGGCGGCTGCAGCGGCATACTGACTAAAACCCCGTTTGCCCACCTTATCTTTATGTTACAGGATCAAAGTTTGGCCACTGCTCTGTGACGGAACAAGAACGGCTTACATTAACTAATTTCCAGACAATCCATACTAATATTATAAATGCGAAAGTAACTCTGTCTGTCTGTCTGTTCCTCTTTCACGCCTAAACGGCTGAACGGATTTTGATGAAATTTGGTATGGTGATAGATGATAACCTAGAAATGGTCATAGGCTATAAATAATCACGCCATCGTTCTTAGGGGGTAGGCAGTAGGCAGATAACTAAATTGAGTTAGTGATTTTTTGTGCTTATCCGGTATCTATGAGAATCGGCCAACATCTATTTTTCATCCCCCTAAATGTTAGGGGTAGTCCACCCCTAAATTTTATTTTTTATTTTTTGACATTTTATTATTTTTATGGCAGAACAACGTTTGCCGGGTCAGCTAGTCTAAAAATATATCTATCATCTTATTTTGTGACTTTTATGAACTAGACTCAAGAGGTAAAAGAAACGTATAAACGTTTAAAGCTGTGAAGGAGCACAACAGGGAAACAAATTGAATATCGCACTATTGAAATGTGTGGCGTTAGAAAAGTAGGTAAAACCCGAAATTGTTTATATAGATATTTAGATAGGAAGTGTTGGAAGGGGTGGACCTAGGCGGACGTTTCGAGACCAGATCAGGGACGTCTTGAAAAAAGGCCAGGTCAAGAGTACCCCAAACGGAAGAGCATGTATGAAGGGAATAATGAAAGTGGACGAAGCGAAACAGGTATGTAAGGATCGTAGCAAGTGGTCTCTGCCTACCTCTACGGGAAAGAGGCGTGATTATATGTATGTATGTATGTTTAGATAGTCCTATGGTTATAATATATGTATTAAGGAAATATTGACATATAACAAAAAAAAAAACGGTTAGAAATGAAAATAAATAGGCTCTCCTATGAATCAAAGAAAATATGTACCCG
Source organism: Malacosoma neustria (assembly GCA_963693495.1). Taxonomy (NCBI): domain Eukaryota; kingdom Metazoa; phylum Arthropoda; class Insecta; order Lepidoptera; family Lasiocampidae; genus Malacosoma; species Malacosoma neustria. The sequence continues at coordinate 12,988,474 of OY856392.1, forward strand.
TATTCATTACAATGGTTATGTAAGAAAGTGGAGAGTGAAGAGAGAGAGAGAATCAAATTCAAACTCAAAATGTTTATTCTACAAGTTCCTAGCTTGAACATTATTTTAAAGCAAAATATTTTTTTAATAATTATTATTTATAATATGAACTAAAATTACCACCGCTTTGCAACGTTTTTGGATACAAGGGGAAGACGCAGCAAGAAAGAAGTCAATTTATATGAGAAACGACTAGAAGGTCTAATTATGTATTTACATGTTTGTTTGCTTTAAAGGTAGATGACTTTTTTTGGTAAAAATGATCAGGCCGTTATTGCTCAAATCGCAAACATCTTTCGATGCTAAAAGTTCTTCAAAAGTTCAAGCACTCTCCTAGGCCATAGAAGTATGAAGACAGAAGTATTATATAGTTGATAAAAGTATATGATGTATAAACAAACAGTATCGTACTTGTTTTTGACATATTTATAAATGTAATGTATTGTTTTAAAAATATATTTTAGCGTTGTTGACATTATCCGTCGTTCTCTTGTCACCGTCGGGTGTCTTCCATTTTGGAACCGAATGGAATAAGTCGCCCCGATGGCAAGAGACCGGACGGAATGACATTGGTGCCCTGGAGGATGGGATGCCCTCTGGTATGGGACGCTACCTGCGTAGACACATTAGCGGCTTCCCATCTTCCAGATACAGCTCTGATAGCCGGTGCTGCTGCTGCACAACAAGAGGACCTGAAACGCCGCATATATTCATCCATTGGCAGCCGATTCATATTTGCAGCTTCGATATTGAGACTGGGGCCGTGGGGTCCACAAGCATATAGCCTTTATTGAGAGCTGTCAAACGCTCGATAGAGGTCTCACAGGATCAAAAAGCTAGTTTGTATTTAGGGCAAAGGATAAGTGTTGCCATCCAACGCGGTAATGAAGCCAGCGTTTTGGGAACGTTTCCGACCGAAAGCGATTTGGAATCAATTTTTTTTCGTGGTATTTTTTTGTAATATAGTATACTTATAAAATTAATTTAAGCATAGAGTTTAAATATTAAATTTAGTGAATTATAATATTTAATAACCATATTACGTACAGTACACACATATATTATAATATTAGTGATAAAGAATATGTAGTATTAACTAACAATAAATTATACATTATTGTAGAAATACATTAATAAATAATTTCAATACTTTTACTACTCATTTTAATGTCCTGACACGCGTTTAAATAATTGACAATTTTGAGCTTTTTTTAAATATATCACAATTTAGCTAGAAATGATAATTTTAAACAACACTTTACAGTAGTTTATCAATGATAAATTAAATAAATAAGATTTCCTTATACTTGTATTTATAATATAGCTACCAAATTATTTCATGAGATCGTATAATAATACAATAGTGGCACATAACTCCAGTAGCAGTTGATATGAAATGAAAATGTTTTTATTTTGCATATGACACTGTACAAAATATCTAGTTCTTAAGCTAATGATAAGTTCATCTGTTCATCATGTCATTACCCACAGGGCGTGCAAATATTAACAGTAATATATATTATATAAATTATTAACAATTAATTAATGGTACAATTTCATTGAGGTAATTAAAATAGGAATCAGAATGATGTCAATAATATAAAAATATAGAACATGCATATAATAACAGATTATAAAACAAGTTTTATCTATTATGTGTCTTCCAATTAATATAATCATTAATATTATAAAAGCATTTCTCCAATAGTCAATCATTTAATTTTATTGTGAATAAATTAAGATTAATATTCATTAAATCAGACTATTATACACTGTGATACAGTTTAACAAAGCTATCTTCAAAACAAGTCGCATTTACAATCTTTTTTTATTACAATCATTTTGCACACACACAATCTCGCATATTGCACTCTTTCATCATTAGCTAGCCAGAAACAATACGATAAACATTTGTCTTAGTGATAAGCCTGTGAAGTTGAAATCACTCATACATGTATACACGCAGCGGCGTGCAAGCGAATACGATCGTTGACGTGCTACTGGATTTATGACCCCTAGACTGTATAATTAATAACACTGACACTAAACTGTAAAATATATAATTAATCCGTTATCACAATATCTATCGTATACAATGTCATATAACAACGGCCAATCAACGCCAACACGATTTAATTGCTTGTTAACATTGGCCAACTATTATATGCAAATTATTCTTTATTAAAATACACATACCCAAATGTATTATACAACTCTTCTTACAAGCGTGCCATTACATTCATATACGTATAATTTTGAGCCCAGTTCAGATTTTTATAGAGCTGAAAGCCAGCTCACCACCAACGTTAATAGTAAAAACAGATTGTTTTTGTATCAGAGAACTAATAACAGTAATATACATTTGTTGAATTTTATATTTGGATGTGGTAAGGCAGCTACGTGGAATTAGGAGACTGAAGTCAAGAGTTCACATCCCACGATGGCATGCATCACATGGGCAGGTTTTTTCACCTATTATAACATGATTGCAATCATCGGTACCATATGTATAACCTGCCGATTCGCCTTGAACTTGCGTGGCCCGCTCCCTCTAAGGGTATGCTAGGAGCTGCTATTATCATTTACACTTAAGTGACTGATAAGTCCTATACTTATTATACGATCAAAGGACGATAGGGTCAAATTAGTATGAAATAATAGCTGTGGTACGGAGTAATTATCAAAACAAGATTGTCTCTATTATTATGCGAATTATTTGTACACTTTATTGCTTTAAATAAATCAAATTTATTATATTATAATTTTTAATACTAAAATATCACAACTTGTGCTAGATAAAACTAAATATAGCTATACATCGATATAGAGACATATTTAGTTATAATAAAATTAAAATTTTAAAGATAAGACCTTAAAGCCTTAAGTAGCTACTATGTTACAGTTGTAAATCACTGTTGAACCAAAATCAGCATTAATATGTTAAATAATAGTACAGAGCAATGTGTAAGTGCACCCACACCGGAATTGTCGAAGCGGAATTGGCTGATCGGGGACTTACCGTCTGTTATCGAGCGGGAGCGACGTTGGAGTGTGAAGTTGGCGAATATTGGTGATTGTTGGTTGTCAGGTATGGTCACTGTTTGAATATCCGATGGCTTGAACCTGCCATTAATTTGCTATATAAGTTACCACTACATACAAGTATACATATAAATATTTACTTGGCTAATCATCATTTCAGCCGGAAGACTCCCACTGCTGGACAAAGGCCTCCTGTCCTGCGCTGCCCTCATCCAACCTATTCCGGCGATCTTGACCAGATCATCGGTCCATCTTGTGGGGGGCCTACCAACATTGCGTCTTCCGGTACGCGGTCGCCATTCGCCATACATAACTTCAATTAAATAATAGTCCGTACACAATAATGCTATATATATCTACATTTTTGTTTTAGGTGACCCGGGAAACATTGTTCTGGCATATAAATTAAAAAAAAAACAGAACTTATTAAGTTCACTCCCTTCAAGTTCAATTTTCGCTACAAATAGTAGCCTATGTCTTTCTCCAATGTCTAATCTATCTTTATACCGAAATTCATTAAAATTGGTTCAGCGGTTTAGGCTTGAAAACGTAACAGACACAGTTATTTTCACATTTATAATATTAGTATGGATGTAGAGCATTGGGATGAAGAATGAAAGGTAACATGATATGGATCAGAGTAAATATAGGAATGTCTTTTTTCATATTGCCTTTTGAACTTAAAGGACGTAGTTACTCGATACAGTAGACAATGCACTGTGCTCGCCACCAGAGAGCTTTCTCCAACCAGTCTTAGGATGCTATAAGGAATAATTAAAGTAATAGTAGGATCTTAGTAAATTATATTGGTTCCTTAAAACCTTTTAATAATAGGGGAAGAAATATCTGGCCATGCCGCCTCCACCGAGCCACATTAAGAAGGGTAGACCCAAAAAGTGCTGGCTTGAAGTCGTAAAAAATGATATGCAGAAGACCGTGTGAAGTGGATAAGAAAATTTTGGACAGTAGACCCCGGACACCGAAGCGGATGTCTAGACACTCACTCAAGACATTCAAATATTCAGACGTAGTTGCTTAACCCTATCGCGATGTGCTATTTTCCTATTAAGTATGACCATAAAACGGGCAGTTTTAGAGGTTTATTTTACTTAGTCTAATATTTTGCTGAAATCACAAATACTAACTTTATAAATCTATAAACTTTGACAATCAAGTATGCAAACGTTCGTGTGCCCACCATGAAATAAGAACTAAGTACTACTGCCAGATTCATACATGACAAATAAAATAATAAACTTGCATATAAACACAAATAAACATATCTAAGGCATAAAACGGAAGCGTCCGGCATTCGTCGCGTAAATATAATGAAATCGGATAAATACGGTCTTCGACTATTTGTCACATTTTTTATCACAGGAATAGGTATACACGGTCTTCGGCGCGAAAAGGTTAAAAAAATAATTACAATTAGAATATATTTATGAAATCGCGTAACTCTTACCCGGCCGCCGAGACGGTTATGTTGTATTCACCCGGCAGAAGCATTCTCCAGTAATTACCCGTGGCGGTTGTTTTTACAACATGATCAATTCCTTCCACCATGATTTTTGCGTCCTGAAAAAATGTTTTTGCTATAAATACAATAGCCGATATAACATCTAGGTCGGTGAATTATCATGTAGGAGGTTCTAAGAACATTTTTGGGCCCAAGAATTACTTTGTTTAATATCAGGTACACCGGGCTATATAGCAGACGAGGCTCTTAGGCAACGCTTTACAGGTTGAGGGTCAGATGGTGTGACTACGAAGCCTCTCTTGTTAAAACCGAAATTAGTCACAATCTATTTTTCTGCACCTTTTTGGTAAAAGCAATAAACATCATGGACAAGCAATGACGAATTAAAAATTAACAAATTTGTAACACTTCTTAAGTATGCCGCCATAATAACCTTGTGTTGTGTTCCGGCATTAGTGACCCAAGTTCCTGTACCGTTATGGGACAGCAGCGTGTTCGCAATGCCACCGGCGTTGCAAACACCCATAGGCGACGGTAACTGCTAAATTCTAAGCGGGCCATCAGCCTGTCTACTGTCCTACAGCAATGAAAATAAAAAAATGACAACAAAACAGTACATGAGATCACTGCCTAATAATATTAAGAGTGAGTAGGATGGAAGGCTATGCAGTGCTATCGCGCTTCCAGATTTCAAGTCCAAACAAGGAAAGCGGCGCTATCGAGCTGTAATTTCAGTACGAGTCTGTATCTCTGCGCGTGTGCAAATATTTTGCCACTCTTGCGTTTTTGTAACGAAAGTGTGTCTTTTAAAGCATATATAGCGGTTTTAATTAGTTTTCATTCCAAAAAAAAATTATTAGAGTTTTTTTACGCATTGAAGATAACCTAATCATGTTGAGTGATGATAATATTTGGATGGACTTGCTACTGCCTGGACGCAATTTACGGCAGTGTGCGGTCTGCAGTAATAGGAAGACCAGAATAAAGCGTTCCAAAAATATCTGCACTCGATGCAAGAAAGGGCTACATGGCATTTGCGCGGGAAAACATAGATGTTAAACTTTTTTTTATATAATTTTACTTTAACGTTTTTTTTTTCATTTACCACTGATATCTTTATTAATTGCCTTAAATAGTTGATTTTGTTATTTCTCTATCTGTAAAAAGTTAAAAGAAATATGTAAATCGATGTAAAATTGCAAAAGGTATAAAATTTTCAGTAAAAACACATTTTTTTATTTTGTAATATTCAAAATATTTATAGCACTTTTGGAATGTATGAGGATTTCGATGGATGACAGAGGACAGCTGTCAAACGGTTAAAAAAAAAAAAAAAAATATATATATATATATATATATATATATATATATATATATATATATATATATATATATATATATATATATATATATATATATATATATATAAGTTAAGAATTGTAAGAAAGTGGTAGAATCTTCGCCAACGACATCTACGCGTAGTGTTCGCAACCTTTTAGTTGGATAGAAAATAACATGCGCCAGATGGCGTGAGTGAAACTATATAAAACAAATATAAACTAACCTCGATTGGTAAACCTTCTCCATCAACAACTAGACCAGTAATTCCGATATGAGTTTGTTCAATAAAGGCCAACATTGGCTCCTTATTCACCTCCCAGTACGAAGATAGATCCCCTGATCTAGGATATTTACAGCATGAGAGCTCGAATGTAACCTCGAAGCAGTTGGAGTGGAGGTAATTGAAGTCCTGCATGCCACCTGAAAAATTTCATGGGGTGAATTGTAAACAACCCACCTTTGGTCTCAAGTATGCCACCATAACAACCTTGCGTTATGTTCCGGCATTAGTGACCCAAGTTCCTGTAGCCTTATGGGACAGCAGCGTGTTCGCGATGCCACTGGCGTTGCAAACATCCATAGGCGACGGTAACTGCTAAATTCTACGCGGACTGCCAACCTATCTGCTGTTCTACAGCCATAAAAATGAAAAAAAAAAATAGCAAGCAGTCACTATTGATATTTGCGACGCTAGAGGCACCACAAGCGGCTTTTACTGTCACATACTGAAACTTAGGCCATTGATATCGGAACACAACACAAGGTATTATGGCGGCATCTTATAGACCGGGGGTGGTGGCTATTCACCTAGCTATAGGAAAATTTGATTATTTTGTCGCCTGTTTCAACAGGCCAACCCTGGCTGCCAGTCAGTATTCTTACTCCGGTTTGCACGTTGACAAAACTGAAAACGGAGTATTTGTATTTAATAGCACTCTTTTTAGTTTGCTACAAGTTTTTAAACGATTTTTTATTTTTATTTTGTTCAAACATCTTTTTAATTTGCACAATGAGGCATTAATAAAAGAAAACACGTTTACAAATTGTTGTGTGAGTATTCCAATAGTGGCAATAATTGCTTTAGTAGCATCCAACAAGTCCTATCACAATTGCGAAAAACCTAAAGGTCCTAACTCTATGATGGCATGTACCGCTTGGATAGTTTTTCTATACATATGATAATCGCCACGTTACTGACTGCGAAGCATAATATCGAGAGAAAACCGGCACGCCAAGATCACCGACAACCCGTCCATTCTCCTTAGATAAGCGTGGTGGGTTAAACTGACTGTATTCCCTGGAAGGAATCCAGCTTTGACACAGAGAGGTTTATGGACGTTTAGAAAAAAATATAGCATGCACTTGCAGAGCTTATGGGTTGAATTCCCGTCCAGCGTCTGGGTGTTTATGTATAATATATATTTATTCACTAAAGTATATATGTAGTATAATAGTTATCCAGTACCCATAACACAAGTGCTATTCAATTTACTTTAGAGACTAGATGGAATGTGAATAGTCCCATAATATTTATTATTTATTTTTTAAAAAGCCATACCTTGCACTGAATACCAGAATGCCCCATTAGTGATCCCTTGAGTAAAATTTTCTGGTGGGCACGAATCACCTTTATGCATGACGGGGTGTCTTGAAGCATACACTGTAGCTAAATGCTTGAACAACGAATTATCGGGGGTTGGGTTCTCTTCGCAGCAGCCTTTTCCGCTGGAATTGAGAAAATGTTGGATTACCATATAAAAGCAACGATTATTTTATCAGGATTTTATGCTGATGACGTCATTAAATTAATGACACAAGCCATTACTTAAACGAAAATTAGAATATTGTATTAAGGACCCGCAAATACTGTAAACTAATTATAAAACATACGATAATCTAAAATATTATAAAAATTATATAAGCTTCCTGTACTTCTTCTCAATATAAATGTTACCTGTACCAAATTTTTAAAAAGGGGTATGTTTTTTATGGCTGTGGAACATCAGACAGGGTGACGGCCTACATTTTTTTTTAATTGTAGATAGGCGTACGTTTGACCGCGATCTCACCTACTTAACAATAAGTAATTACCCTCGCCTATAGATGTATGCGACGCCAGGGGTACAGCGAACACGCTACCGTCTACATTGGGGAGCTGGAATCTGGGTCTCTTGTGCCGGAACATAACACAAGGTGATTTCGATGGCGGCATATTATAGAGACCAGGGGTGGTTGCCGCCCAGCTAGGTTTGTTTTGTCGCCTTTTACGACAGGCCACCCCCGGACGCAGGGGTCAACATTCTTACTCCGCCCCTGCACGGAGAAAGTAAGTACTACCAGCAATAAAACGAATTTAAAATAAAGCTTTTTGTCAATTGTCGGTGCTACGAAAATTCCTATATACGCAGCAATAGGTACTTCTAGTCCAACCGTCATGTTGACAAAACATCTTCGGACTTACCCCACCTAATACGGTTATTAAATCATAATTTAATTACAAAGAGTGACTATGGGATCAATTCATAGATCTCTTAACAAAGCGTTATTTCGACGAAGTATCCGCTTAGTGTAGAAAAAATGGGTAAAAGTAGTAGCAAGTGATGGCTAACGTGTTTATAAAAGACGCGCGAATCAATTCTATTTACTTATAAGGCTACATATAAATTTAATACTAACTTGCCTCTTGTGTTGTCATAACATAAATAAAATGATAGAGGTCTGCAGTTTTGCGCGAATCACGGCAGAACTACTAGCTAGATTTCAATTAAATTTCCTAAGTTTTATTTCTTAACACTTGGCCCTCATCAAAAAAAAATATTGCGTTATCTTCATCTATACTACTATTATAAAGAGGAAAGATTTGATTGTTTGTTTGTTTGCATTGAATATGCTCCGAAACTACTGACCCGATTTAAAAAATTCTTTCACTGTTGGGAAGTTACACTATCCCCGGGTGACATAGGCTATATTATATTTTCAAAAAAATTAGGGATCTTTACTAAAACTCCAATAATGTAACCCAAGCTGTAAAAAAATTACCTAAAATATTATTTAAATCGCGTGCGCTGCGAAAACCATTGATGATAGAATAAAATAATGTACTACGACTTTGCAGAACAAAAAGTGCAAAAAGTATTATACATTACTTATTTACAAAAAGTGTCGCGACAACATAATTATGTCTAACTATTATAGTTATGCCACAATAAGTGTTCTTTTATTTTAAAAATTTTATTGAAATGCCGCCCCTAGAAAAGGCTCTTTATTTGTATCTTGTTATTAATCCTTATCAAAATAAATCACTTCCTATTCAAAACTGCTTCAATACCTTTATATAACTTTTTGAATTATTCAATTCGGATATTCCATTCGAAAGATATCACGAGTTTAAAAATGTAAGTATTAGAAAAATGTTGCGTGGTAGCCGCTCACCCTGTTCGGCAAGCTAGGCAGCACCTTATGCAATGTAGGCGTGCGTCACTGAGGTTTTTACAAAAATTAGAAAAAAAATTAAAAAATAACGAAAAATAAATAAAAAATAATAACAAAAAAAAAAACATAATTAAAATAAAAGTTCATAGAAATAATAATATTCAAACTTTCTTTATAATTTTATTTTTTTAGTAACCTGACGCAAATAGAGGGGTTATTATGTGTGTATATAATTTTTAATTTTGAAATTTTTGTTAAATACCCGTGCGAAGCTGGGGCGGGCCGCTAGTTTAATATAAAGTAGCGCGCATGCGTACGAAAACTTCTCATATATTTTCGATTTACTTTTATCCGTTATTCGACCAGTGAAGCGGGCGGGAATGGCTAGTATAATATACTCGTACTTTTTTATAGCTGAGATCGGGAGATATGCAAAAGGCCCATCCGATAATGGGTGGTCACTGTCACTTTGCAACACCAAAGGCATTGTCAACGCGCTGCCAGCTTCGAAAACGAACTGGATCCTGGTTTACTAGTGCAGGAACAAAACACAAGATCATTATGGCGGCATGTTATAAAATAGATATAAAAATTCGGATAAACTTGAAACTAACGAAATAAAATTATAAAATAAAAATTATTTTTCTTTTCTACACTGACAGATAATTTACGAGTATTGTAAAATGTTTTCCAAACACAGCTAAAAGTCAATATGATATGTAAAACCAAATAAGTATGTTAAAAAACCAACTCTTATTAAATGATTAAACTTTGACTTGCAATACCTATTGGGTTTGTTCTAAGCATTCGCAAACCGAGAGCGGGCTGGTCATGTGGCAAGATGCGACCCAGTTATACTTAGATATCACGAGTTCAAAGTGAAAGTGCCAATAAGCAAGGTGCTTAATACGTTATCCGGTTTTTTACGGCATATAAATATTATTTTAAAAAATTATGTTGTATGCGCACACACATCACAGTCATGAATGAATGAATGAATGAAAACTCTTTATTGTTCACCTTAAATATATATACAAGAAAATGAAATAAACTTACAAGCTACTGAACAATGGGTGGCCTTATCGCTTAGAGCAATTTCTTCCAGGCAACCCTAACAGTCATGTGACGCGACGTGTTCTTAATTTAAATCAATTATATATTTATTTGTAATTATTATAGTAAGAAACCTATTAAATATTATAAAGAAAAAATTTGTTTGTTCCGGATACACTATCATTTATATACTCATTACTGAACAATTTTTTTTAGAAATATCTTCTACTGTAAAATTACCTTATGTTGTGTTGTACCTTGTGTTGTGTTCCGACATTAGTGACCCAAGTTCCTGTACCCTTATGGAACAGTAGCGTGTTCACGATGCCACTGACATTGCAAACACCCATAGGCGACGGTAACAGCTAAATTATAAGCGGGCCGTCAACCTGTCTGGTGTTTTACAGCAATAAAAAAAGAATTCGCAAAATTTTCCTAATACTATATTTTTCCAATCTACCATGCATTTGTAAAGAACTTTCAGAAACATGGGAGACAGAAAAGAAAAAATTATAATTTGAAAAATAGAGGTCACACAACATTAAACTTACACCAAATCATCGTACGGATAGCTAGCGACGACAGCGCCACCGTGTAGGTTCCCTGACAGCACGAACTGCTTGCCTAGCACCCATTTCATGATGGCCACTGTCTCAGGCTGTCGCTTGCTGAACATGTACTCTTCATCATTGGACTTGTGCTTGTCATACTGGTCCGGGAAGTCACGATTGAGGTCTACACCTTTCGCGTTGTTCCGACCCACAGAGGCGGGCAGCGATTCGCAGTTGCCTTCCTGTGAATTAGTATAAGTATCGTTAAATCTTTTAAGACGCTGGTAACTGTACTCGAGTAGGTTACATTTATGCTAGAAAAGACCACAATTGCGACGGGTGCAGAGGTGTTTCGTCAGGCTTATTAGATATCCGCATGCCCAGCTCACCCCTGTGTGAGAACGAAGATGCGACACCGGCTTTGAGTGCTAGTCGATTAATGCTCAAAGCGAATGAAGAAACATCTGCGTGATTTTAGTGAGCACGCCAGCAACGTGCGCCACCTAAACAAGAGACAGCGAGTCACGCTACTCTGTCGCACGTTCGAACGCGGATAGGTGTGCTTAATACATTAGACCGCAAAAAAGTCCATGACAGATCCTTTACAATATTGGGGTGCTTATCTCGGCAATAATGCCGGTTCACATCCGTTAAGATACGTCTTCATGTCCGCAAAGGAAGCGAAGAAACGGGAGCGACAGAGGAAACCCAGCCGTTTGCACTTGTCCCAGTCACCTAGCCAGAGGTTGGTGAATGATCAACGGCCACAAAATGGCCTCAGTGGCGAGGTGTATCGGGCGTCACCTACCGACCCTACGTGAGGTGAAGAAAACGGAAGCGTCAACAGGTTCAATGTTTTGAGATCATCTTATTTAGCGAATGGGCCAATTTTTTTGTTAATATTTATTTATTTTTATTGATGTGGAACAGCAGACGGTAGGACGAAGGAGTGCGGTAGTTACCGAGGAATTAAGGTCCATGTCCCACACCATGAAGCTCTTCGAAAGGGTTATCGACTCTCGGATTCGACAGGAGTGCACTGTCTCGTAATGTTAATATGGGTTTCGCCCTGGTCACGGGACAATGGACCTTTTTTTTGCCCTAAGGACTGTCGCGGAGAAATACAGGGCGAAGAATACGCCTCTGCATTGCCTGTTTCTCGACTTGCAGAAGGCCTTCGACTGTATTCCTCGCGCGATAATCTGGTGGGCATTGCGGTCCAAAGGGATTTCAAAGGCCTATATTGACATCATCCGAGACATGTACCGTGACTCCGATTCCGTAGTTCAGACCGCAGTTGGCGGCACAAAACCTTTCTCCATCACCGTCGGGGTACACCAAGGATCCGTCCTTTGTCCGTTTCTGTTTAGCGTGGTATTAAACGTATTGTCAGACAGCATCAGAAACTCACATGAGCAGCCCCCGTGGCTGCTCATGTATGCTGATGATATCGCGCTGGCTGATTCGGACAGAGGTAGGTTGGTGCGACGCGTGAAAGCGTGGAAGGAGTCGCTTGAGAACGGTGGTTTTAAGCTCAATGTGGCGAAGACCGAATACTTGGCCTGTAATTCCACAGATCCCACACCCGTACGCATAGGCGGCGACACTGTCGAGCGCACGGACCAAGTGAAATACTTGGGATCTGTATTTCACGCGTTTGGTGACATCGATTGCGACGTCAAGGCACGCATTGCTGCCGCGTGGGCCAATGGCGTGAGGTAACTGGTGTCATTTGTGACCCCAATATGCCGGTAAAGTTGAAAAATTGCATTGCGGATAAATTACAAAAGTGTCGGCTCCGCTGGTACGGCCACGTTTTACGGCAACAGGATGCTTACGTGGGAAACAAATGTCTGGTCATGCTGCCTGCGCCGGACCCCGGCAGGAGGGGTAGACCCAAAAAGTGCTGGCTTGACGTCGTAAAGGGCGTGCCAATGGGCTCACTACCAGGGATGCTGAAGACCGTGCTAAGTGGAGAAGAAAAAGTCGGAAAGCGGACCCCGGGCTCCGAAGCGAGAGTTTGGGCTTCAACCGGGATTCAGATGATGATGACTCTTTTTGACCCACTTTAAACGGTCAGATCAGATTTCATTTAAACATGTAGTTAGTAATCTGACCTATCAAGGATCGATGACAATACAGTAATTCGAATTTTTCATAATAATATCTTCATTTATTATTTTCTGTAACAAAATTTTATGAAAAACCAAATAATAATTTACTTTATAATGACTGTCATATGAATAAATATTATTATCATTATTGTATAAAGGCAACGAACTGAATTGCAATAATTGCAACCAAGAGGTCAGGTCAGGATTCAGATAACTTGTGACCATTTATTGCAATTCAAATGAAATGTACGACATATCTTACGCAGATAAAATATCAACAGATTGGTTTGTTAGTGCAAAGTATTAAAGTACTGTTAGAACTATTTGAGAAATTATCACACATACAAGGAGAACGCTAATCAGATAACAATACAGTGGAGAATTTTAACTCAAAACTATCTATAAAAGCCACGGTTTTATATATTATCTTTCTTATTGCCGAGGAACAGCAGAGAAACTGACAGTCCACTTCATAATAAGAGAATTCACCGTCTTCTACAGATGTTTCCAGAGCTAGTGCTACTGCGAACACGCTGCTGACCACATAGGAGTACAGGAAACTGAGTCACTAATGCCAGAACACAACAAAATGTTATTACGGCGGCATACTTATTTATACCTAGGGTTGTTTTGTCACTTTTTATGTGAGACTGTCTCCGACCGCAGGGGTCAGTCAGTATACATAGTCAGGTCATAAGTATTGTCACACAGTAAAAACTTTTCTTTTAGAATGCTGGCCACAAAAAAGTTTATTGAATTCGAATTTCGAATTGTTCATGAAAATAAAAAAGGTATACTTTTAGAATTTTACTCATTTTTAAATATGGAGTGGACGCTTAAAGAAGACCGTGTTGCAGTTATTGCGTTGCATCGTTGCAGTTACGCGCCAATTCAAATTTTTAACATACTGAAAAATTTGAATATAACCAAAAGATTCGTTTATCGTACCATCAAACGATACAATGAAGACTCTAGTGTAGATGACAGGTCAAGAAGTGGTTGCCCTCGGTCTGTTAGGACTCCAGCAGTGATAAAAGCTGTGAAGGCACGAATTCAAAGAAATCCCAAACGTAAGCAGAAACTGTTGGCCCTTCAGATGGGGTTAAGCAGAACCACGGTGAAAAGGGTGTTAAATGAAGACTTAGGGCTTCGGGCATATCGAAGAAAAACAGGACATCGTTTGAATGCTCGTCTAATGGACCTGAGACTGAAGAGATGCCGCGCTTTGTTGAAGCGGTACGCGAGAAAAAAAATATCGGGAAATTCTTTTTTCGGATGAAAAAATGTTTACCGTAGAAGAGAGCTACAACAAACAAAATGATAAGGTGTACGCACACAGTAGTGAAGAAGCGAGCAACCGTATTCCGCGTGTCCAACGAGGTCATTTTCCATCCTCGCTCATGGTATGGTTGGGAGTTTCCTATTGGGGCTTAACAGAGGTACATTTTTGTGAGAAAGGTGTAAAAAAGAATGCTGTTGTGTATCAAAATACAGTCCTGACGAACCTTGTGGAACCTGTTTCTCATACCATGTTCAATAACAGGTACTAGGTATTCCAACAAGATTCGGCGCCAGCTCATAGAGCGAAGAGCACACAAGACTGGCTGGCGGCGCGTGAAATCGACTTCATCCGGCACGAAGACTGGCCCTCCTCCAGTCCAGATTTGAATCCGTTAGATTACAAGATATGGCAACACTTGGAGGAAAAGGCGTGCTCAAAGCCTCATCCCAATTTGGAGTCACTCAAGACATCCTTGATTAAGGCAGCCGCCGATATTGACATGGACCTCGTTCGTGCTGCGATAGACGACTGGCCGCGCAGATTGAAGGCCTGTATTCAAAATCACGGAGGTCATTTTGAATAAACTTTAATGTCATAAGAATCTATGTTTTGTTAAGTTCATTTTGGTATATGAATGGTTACATAATGAATAAACTTGTTACAATTATTTTACATTAAACATGTGACAGAATTTATGACCTGACTAGGTAATCTTACTCAGTCCCTACATGGATAATTTAATTATTATATATGATTTCTATTATGGTAATTACATGTGTATTATTAATATTTATGATGGATTTTATGGTGTAATGAGGTTAAGGTACGCATAGCTGCGTGTGGGCCAAATGGCGTAAGGTGTCATTTATGACCTTAAAATGTTGGTTAAGTTAAAGGGATAGTGGAGAGAATGGGATGAGAATACCATTAGGCTTGTCCTATTATGCAACTGTGAAACGTGGCCAGTGCTAAAGCGACACAAGCAGGAACTGCGTGTCACGGAGATGAACATGCTGCGCTGAATAAGTGGAACACGTGACGAGGAAGGATCGTCTTAGAAATTTCCGCATTCGCGGCCACCTTCGTGTTCAGTGTCTTCACGGATAAATTGCAGGAGTGTCGACTTCGCTGGTATGGCTATATTTTACGGCAGCTATTTACATACATTAGAGGGAGTAGTTGAAGTGCTAATATTATATTTATACTATTATTTGAAAAAGTACATAACTAACTAATTGCTAACATAGTAAACCTCTTTTATATTTTCGTGTTAACCCTTTCATTACCAGCGCCGGATATATTCGGCATCCACTGGATGCCCTGTGTGTACCAACGCCGAATTTATTCGTCATCCATTTGACGTTTCGTGTGTATCAGCACCGAATTTACTCATCAATTCACTATCAAGACTTACATTGCATTGAGTTATATTGGATTAATTCCTCTGGGAGTGCAATTGTTATTGAATGTGCACATTACTCGACGTGCGTCAGTAGCGTCGTTCATTCTTTTTCAAAATTCACATTATTCGATCTGTTACATTTTTAAAATATATTATAGTGTATATCTACAAATCTAATTGTATCTTTTGATCTCATAAAAGAAAAAGATCCATTATTGCTCCATGCTTAAATATATTAAATACACTTAATATTTACTTAAGTTTGATAACTGTTATTTATAAAAATAACATATTTTTTTATTGCTGAGGAGCAAGAGACAGGCTGACGGCCCACTTAACTAAATAGTAAGCAGTTACCGTCGCCTATAGATGTATGTAACACTAAGAGCATCGCGAACACACTATTCGCGGAACACAAGTTATTAAGGCCACATATTAATACACCAGGAGTGGTCGCCATCCCCCAAGCCTATTTGACTTGGGGCCTACCACGTAGCTAGGGTTTTTTTTCGCCTTTTACGACAGGCCAACCCCGACAGCAGAGGTTAGTATTCTTACTTCGCCCCTGCATTGAAAACGCAAATATATGTATATTATATGCACATATAATCTATAATAATGTAATTAGTTTTGTTCCAGCTTTGCATAAAGGGTAGTTAAAATCTCGCCTCCTGATTTTTGTTATCTACCCTCACAATCGGTAAGGTGAATGGTAAAAGCAAGGGTGGGACTAGGGTAGTGCGTGAGACTCTAAACGGCGCTGGACGGTCGACGTTCGACCTCCCTGAAGACCACTCTCTGCGCCGTGCGCAATTGGCTTCAGTTACTCCAAACTTGGCCGTGCCATAAACATTGTGTGTTCAGTGTCTAGTTTGTGACATTTAGCTGGTGCCGTGCAACAGTTCCTTCGCGACCTGAACCGAACCGGAAAGGGATGGAATCAAGTTCAGTGCAAATTTTTTTACCCACTGCAAGGTAGCGCTTATCTCTAACCACTGCTCCTCTCCTCTCATATAGTATGCTGCTCTCAAGCTACCCCTCTCACCCTCTTGTATGGTCCGCTCTGGGCTGTGCTGGCATCTTACAAGTTTTATTAAAACATGTTCTATCAATTTTAAGCACATGATTATTTAGAAATTTGTTGATGATTTGGTTATTTTCATCAGTCTTTTTCATCAATTGATATTATTTTAATGCGAAATAATAACTGTTGAAAATAGAAATAAAATTATTTTATATTTTTATACTCCTTTGTTTTGAGAGTGTTATTGTTTATTAAATATTTCTTGCTAATTAGTTATATTTAATTAATCTGTTCTATCACTTAGTTAATTATTAATTTATTTATTTATACATACCTAACTAAAATCTGATTAAATACTTATTGAATAAATATGAAAATCAGGATTGTTCAAATTCTTCAATTTAAATTTTTCAACAATAAAATTAATTTAATATATTTTTACAATATTTTAATTTTATATGATATAATATCACAAATAACATCTATATGTTTATCTGTGCAGGAGCAGAGAAAGAATACAGAACTTTGCGGCCGGGGTAGGCCCCCTGTCATAAAAGGTGATATAACAACTCACCCTAGCTACGTAGTAGGCCCCAAACCCGTCTGAATGGCGACCACCTTTGATCTTAAGTATGTCGGCATAATAACCTTGTGTTGTGTTCAGGCATTAGTGACCCAAGTTCCAGTACCCTTATGGGACAGCAGCGTGTTTGCGATACCACTGGCGTTGCAAACACCCATAGGCAACGGTAGCTGCTAAATTCTAAGCGGGGCGTCAGCTTTTATGTTGTTCTACAGTAATAAAAAGGGGTTAACTGCTAAATTCAAAATGGACCGTCAGCCTTTCTGCTGACCTAAAGCAATAAAAAAAAAGAAGCAGAACGGGTAGACCCAAAAATTGCTGGCTTGATGTCATAAAAGATGCTACGTGTGCTTTATAGACTCACTACCAGGGATGCTGAAGACCATGTGAAATAGAGAAGAAAAAAGCGGACCCTAGGCTCCAAAACATTCATTTGTTGTACATAGATTTCGCTGGTGAATAATAAAGAATTTTCATTTAATTTCACAGGGCTTCACAATCATAATTAACAGACATATATATCCAGACCAGTACATTTAGCATAATGATATTACAGACCTGGATTATTATATTAGTCCTCTATGGGGATCAAATCCACATGGGTATGAGACCACTTGCATAGCCACTGTGGTAGCCCTCTTTTTAATTTGGCAAAAAGAAATTAAAAAGATGGATTATTTCAGAAATATATTCCACATGACTACAGTCAGAGTTTAAAAAGCAAGGGATTAAATTATGTAATGGGTAACCCCCAAGTGATTTCTACAATGCATAAAGGGCCAACTCATTTCATTCCTAAAGTACTCAGGTACTTAACCAAACAGCAAACAAAGGAGACCGATTTGAGAAAATTGATTTGTGAATCAATTTGCCTTTTGGGTTTAGTAATAATAGAGGTACTCTGACAGGTGACTAAGTTGATTTCTGTACAGTAATCTGTGAGACTGGGAAAAATGTTACTCAGCTAGTAACAATTTCATAATCTATTTCAACTCTTTAACTTAGCAAGTCTTCTTTACTAATTTTTGGAATACAATTTATATGTTAGAGCATATATACAAAAAAATCATGGAACATGTACCATTGCATGAAAAGATGGATGGATGATGGCTAACAGAGGAGAGTGGAAGGAGAGAACATGTTCCGATCCCATATAATTGATCCAATCAAGGGTGGGAAGAAGTAACTTTTCCAAGAACCTTTATAAAAATGTTTATTTTGAAAAACACATATTGAAACTAGAATAATCCGTGCAGGGGCGGAGAAAAAATAGTAGCCTCTGCGGCCGGGGTCGGCCTGTCGTAAAAGGCGACAAAACAACCCACCCTAGCTATGTGGTAGGGCCTCAAGCCCGTCTGGATGGCGACCACCTTTGGTCTTAACTATACTGCCATAATAACCTTATGTTGTGTTCCGGCATTAGTGACCCGAGTTCGTATTCATATTGCCATAGGTGACTGTAACTGCTAAATTCTAAGCGGGCCGTCAGCCTGTCTGCTGTCCTACAGCAACAAAAAGAAATCAAATTTATATACATTTTTGCATATCTGCATATATACATTACTGAGAAAAGAGTCACAACATTCTACTACTGGGATCAGGTCCCCTTCAAGAGGGAACACCCCACCCACACTAGTCTAAGACTGACAAGTTACACATACTGGAGATCTTAGTGGTGCAAGTTTCCCCGTAATCTTTACTGTTAGTGTGTGACAACTGTTATAATAATATTCATACAAAGCTAGAAACATCCTAAGCTGTGTGTGCCATATTGGGATTAGAACCTAGACTGGCCTTAGTTACTAAATATCTACTTGGTGATGTACTACACATTTAAATAGTATCCATACAGGGACGGTGAAAGAATACTAACCTCTACGGCCCTGAGTTCCTGTACCCTTATGGGGCATCAGGGTGTGTGCCATGCCATTGGCATTGCAAACACCCATAGGCGACAGCAACTGTTAAATTATAAGCGGACTGTCAGCCTGTCTGCTGTCCTATATATATAAAAAAAGTTGAAAACATCTCTAACTTTACATACAGCATTGTTAGGATTTTTTATCTATTTTTATTATGAGTCGAATGTTTCCTTACAAAATTCACTGAAGTCGAAATCGTTATTAAGTTGAGGGGTCAAGTCGACTTACGGAGGTTCTACTGTATATTAAATGAAAACAATTAAACTTAAATTTGACAAAAAAAAATTATTATCTTACCTCACTAATTTCAAAGCCATCAGGGTTCATAGATGGCATTAGATGAATATCAGTAGTATTCACAAGCTTTGTGATGCGCTCATCTTTGCCATAATTTGCCAGCAAGTACTGAGCTAAGTAGATCACTAGCTGCCTTCCAACAGACTCGTCTCCATGCATATTAGCGACAAACTTAAACGCCGGACGATCGAAATGCTCAATCTTAACATTCTCCGTGATTTGCAGCACCAACAACTTCCTATCTTCCACCGATTTTCCAATAGAATATGATTTGAAAAGATCGGGATACGATTTCTCTAAATTGCTTGACAATTTTAATAATTCATCATATTTTACATAGTGAGGTGAGAAAAGCAACGATTCGTCATCTTCCACGGACCGCAGAGTGCACTCACGGACATAAAAACAGAACAAAAGTAAAATACACGTGTAACAACTCGAGCCCATATTTTTTATGATTAATTAAAAACCAATCACGACTTCACAGCACGCGCGATGTATTAAACACTAATTAGTCGCACAATTTACAGTAATCATGGTCTGGATATTCCCAATTGTTATGAAGATAACAAAAATAAATAAGTCTCGATCCCAACAAATGTGACAGCTGACTGAATTACGAACTCACGATCACGACTGAGTGACGTGACACCGGATAGTGTTACTATAAAAACGTTTTAATTTCCTGTTATTTATTAAATAGTGGTTAAGTCGTAAAAACATAATTGAAAAAAGAAGCATCAATGGCTCTATGTAATTTATCATTGTCTAGAAATAATGAAAATTAATTACTGCTTTGATAGTAAAATATATAAAGACAACAAAATATTCTTCTATGAATTAACATTATCTTACAAGTTATTGTGAAGTCTGCTTTGATTAAGAGAGTGATACTGAAAGAAGAGTGAATGCAGGAAACATGGTGAATAGAGCTTTGCACTCCTGAAGAGTCGGAAGGTGTCTAACAAGGCTCGTCGTCGTCTGGCTGTGCATGAGGGGGTGTTGGTTTCGACACTCATGTACGGAAATCAAAGTTGGGTATGGCAGAAGAAACATGAAAGCAATATAAATGCAGTTGAGATGAAAGCGTTAAGAAGTGTGTTAGGAGTTAAACTGAGTGACAGGATAAGAAATAGTGAGTTATGGAAACTTTGTGGTCTGAAAGAAGATGTAGTGACAAAAATTGAGAAAGGTATGCTGAGATGGTTTGACAATGTCGAGAGAATGAATGAAGAACAATTGACGAAAAAAATGTTTAAGGCGAGTGTGAATGAAAGTGTTGGACGTCTTGAAAAAAGGTCAGATTAAGAGTACCCTAAGCCGAAGAGCATGTATGAATGGAATAATGTAAGTAGACGAAGCGAAACAAGTATGTAAAGATCGTAGCAAGGGAAAAGTAATGGTCTCTGCCTACCTCTACGGGAAAGAGGCGTGATTATATGTAATGATGTAGTGTATGAAGTTTGCTTTTCAACGAACAAACCGAAAAGAAAGATAAGACAAGTAAATTTTGATCCGTGTAGGGGCGGAGAAAGAATATACTAACCTCTGCGGCCAGGGTCGGCCTGTCGTAAAAGGCGACTAAACAACCCACCCTAAATACGTGGTAGGGTTTCAAGCCCGTCTGGATGGCGACCACCTTTGGTCTTAAGTATGCCGCCATAATAACCTTGTGTTGTGTTCCGGCATTGGTGACCTAAGTTCCAGTACCTTTATGGGACAGCAGCGTGTTCGCTATGCCACTGGTGTTGCAAACATCCACAGGCGATGGTAACTGCTAAATTCTAAGCGGGCCGTCAGCCTGTCTGCTGTCCTACAGCAATAAAAAAAAATTACATTTCTACCCTATTTAAATCCACTAAACGCAAAACTTGGAAAAAAAGTCTTATAAAATATTGACCTATTGGTGACCTATTTGTAGTATTGACCTCATAAATAGCGTCGTTCATATTATTTTACTAAATATGAATCGTGCAATTCCTGTTCATAGTATTAGTCAAAATCTTATAGAGACAATAAGTATTTTAACTTTTTATGGAGTTTTTTGTATAGTAAGCAACACTCCTAAGTCAGTTCTCTGAGTTGAAAAGGTTTCGTTATAGGTACCTACATTCATTTTATGTTCAATTTTGTAAATTATAGAATATATTTGAGATTTGGGTATAAATCCCGATACTTTACACACAAAATATGAAATCTGGCATTTAAGAGATCACTATAACAAACCGTCTTATTTAGGAATTTGAATCTTGTCTAGTAGTCGTCTACTGCTGTTATTGCTTCACATTGTCGTGAAAGGACTCCGAACAAAAGCATGAGCTTCTTTATTCTAATTATCGGGATTTCTCGCGTTATTATATTTGTAACCGTACAAAACGAGTATTTAATTTTTCTATAAATACTTCACGCAGTATTAAAACTAAAAAAAATAAAGACAGTAAAAATTAATGGCATTTATTTCAACTCATTCCGATAAATAATCACAACAATCATTTGTGCATATTCTATTTAAAATAAAACTCTAATAGGTACTACGCAACTTAATCTAGGCTCCACTTAAAATTATTAGGATACCCTCCACATTTAAAACAATTGACAATTTACAAAATATAAGGTAGACAAAATACAGTTTCTCGCATATCTTATATAAAAATACAGAAACACGCCCGTACCTTGAGTATGCTCTGTTAAAGTAAAAAAGGCATTCATTATCATCTATGGACAAGTGCGTAGGTCTCTACTCCTGGCCTAAAAGCTGATTATTATTAGGAGGTTGATATTTAGTTTATTTGGGGTTTAACGCGATTTGTTGAACCATCAAGCCACAGACAGGCCAATAGAAGACACTGATGGCCAATAATAGCCGAGATTGGCCCACCAAACCAAGATAGGCCGACGTAGAGCTGCGGTAAAGATATACCAAATCACATGGGAGTGCGCTCCCGCGGCTCGAGCCACGTCACCGGATGTTCGTTGCTCCGAGTTTATGCCAGGGTAGTTTCAACTCGTTCAATTTATTCTTCAATTAAATGATTCAGTAACCTTTTTAATTTGACAAAACATTGTGGAAAAAATCAGAAACACTTCCAATGTAGGTCAAATCTGTATTTTGTCTAGGCTATGCTTTAAAGCTATCTATGAGGCGGGCCATTTTGGTATGTTATTATATGCCAAGATTTATTTAAAAAATATTTACAAATATTAAAAAATCAAGGAAAGCTTTGGATATCGTAGAAAATGTGATCAAGTTCCATTTATTTGAACTAATTCGATGGATAATACAGTACCTCAACAGTCAGTTTTGTTCGATTAACATTACTAGCAGTAGGTACTAACCGTGTGGTGGCCACAAAATAGTTTTCTCTTTAACTAGAGTTAGTAGTGCAGTAAAAACTAGGATATCTGCGTTTAAATAGCGGAAAATATCGTCTTAGTCGTAGAATAGTGACGGATCTGACATATATTAAACTTTACAGGACAGCCATTTTAAAAATACACAAGCGTCATTTTACTATGAGAATTTATCATATGCGTCACTTTACCGACTGCTTAATTTGAAATCTAAAATACATCTAATTTTTTTTAATGTAGCAATAATATTTAGACAATGTAGTATCCAAATATGGTAAAAAGTGAATTTTGGATTTTTTTCAAATCCGACGTTATTCTACGATCACGACGTATGATCAGGGTATTTCATCCGTTTCCCCCAACACATACTAATATCTGCCTTGTAACGGGGGCCTAGACCTATCGGGACCACCAGGGACCCTCTGATAGTGGATCAAGAAAGAAAAGACCACTACTCTGTTTAAGGGAAGATCCATAAAAGAGAAAACCGACCCAGAGGATTAACTGACGCGGTCATCTCCCATAAAACAGTGGGAACGACTTACACGGGATTAGTTAAAAGGGTAACAATGTTATAAAATTTTTAATTCTTCTTATAAACACGTGAAAAATATTTACGAAGTCGTAGACAACACTGAAGTTAGGCACGAACTGAGGATAAGCGGATGACCTAAGACAATTTTTTTTGCCGACTAGGCAACTGGGACATAAAAGAAACTTTGCAAATACGATATCGTCAACGTTTACACATCTAACAATTCAACATAACAAAACAAAAACTATTCATTAGAATAAATAAATTTCCATCGAAAAAAGGGAGGTACTGGTTCTAACATTTTCGTTACATTTGTTTATAGAGGCAATATATTTTACACAGTATATACTATAACATAGCGTATTGACTATTTATTTTGAACATAGACAAGATTTTGATAGAGAGAAAGAAAATTAATTGAAAATTACGAGAACTTTGTTAATTTAATATGCATATAACATATAATGTGTCTAAACAAACTAATATTAACTTATATAACATAACAATAGGCAAGTTTTAGATATACTGTATTTTACTATATGTACCACATATTTGTAATTTTAATTCAAAATATCTAATTTATATATTTTTTACCTAATTTCATATATATTCTTTGTGCGTTTATTTAAAATACTTTTGTATAATACTGTAGAAGATTAATACTTAATACCTATATAGAAGTAAATGCATCGAAAGATGAAAATATTAAAATTTGTAAAATAAGGCACTTGTACAGTCGTTTAGTCTCTTTAAACTATGATGGACGGCGGCGAGTGCAAGAGCTCGACAAACTTTTAGAGCCCAATTGAACCTATTCGCTGAATCACAAACAGACTAGCAGAAGATATTTACTAGCGTTTGTGGATCTGGAACTCCAACAAGACTCAGCATGCACCAAAGCTACGTAGCTATAATTGAATCTATATCTATGCTTCAAAGGCAACTACTAAGCGACATTGAGTGAACTTTCCAGTACAGTAATTTGAAGTTAAAAAAAATTGTTGTATTGAAATGATCCGACAGAAATAAAATATGAGTTATAATACATTTTTTTTCTAAATATTTGAACTTCAAATCACTTTCCTGGAAAATTCACTCAATGTCGCTTAGTAGTTTCGCCTTTCAAGCGTCGATATGTTCAATTAATATATAAATTAATTACATCTTACAAAACGTAATACTCTTTTAATCAACATCATGAAAGTAGTTATTCCGGTTACATCTAAAATTAACAATTTGAAGTCCGCGGTCCAGTAACTATCAACGTCTCTTGATGAGACTTTTCAAGCAGGCACAATATAAAACATTGTACTACCGGCACGCTATGATGGCCGTTTTGACGTTTGTCCACTCCATGAAGTATGGTATTAATTAGTAATTACATTTGAAGGAGCAAATTGCTGTTCTTTATTGTCAATAACTGCACGTCGCTATTGACAATAAAGAACGGCAATTTGCTCCTTCAAATGTAATTACTCATTATGACGAAACTTCATGAGTGGACAAACGTCAAAACGGCCATCATAGCGTGCCGGTAGCATAGTTAACGGATACTTTATAGTGCAACAATCGGATATTCGTTTCCCACAAATAACACCTACTTAAATCTCGATATATCTAAACATTCAATATTTAATACTCAAATAGTTGCCGTACGTATTTTTTTACATATGCATGCATTACATTCAATATTAATAATTATAATATATTACCACTAAATATACCACATAATAATGACCGTTTACATCAGCTAATTCTTGGAGTATATTTAATTGACTTCATTCGGAAATGTTTATAGTAAATGTTCAAGTTCATAAAAAGGGAAAGGAAAGGAAAGAATTTTGGTTTATGAAACCCCCGTAATGTGACAACCGTCTATTTTGACATAAACATTACATATTTTATACCGTAATCATCTTTTCTTCAAAAACTATGATATAAAAATATTTATATTCCTATTTAAATGAGTCTGTGATATATGCAAGGTATGTGTCGTCGTAATAAAATCAAATCGCTAATACTAATTGATATGTTTCATTTACTTATTAGCAGAAACCTGGGAACGTAAAAGGATATTTATTTCGATGTGATAATGTGACGTCACATTACACGCATCACGTTCCGATTGAAATCGATAGATAAAGAAACTTAAATTTGCTATATCCCAATAAAATATCCAATAAAACATTGTATATTATTGTTACTCAATAAGCTACCATATTCTAAAATATACATATATTTAAAACTGTCAAATAGACATCTAATGCGTTTATAAACAAACATAAATATTACCAATATATACATACCGTCATGAGTTTTGAGCGCTCGGTGAAAGTAGTGGTATTATTACGACGCAGACGACGGTACGCAGGAGCGGCAAGCGACTGATAAACCAATATGGCGCCGGCACTGGCCATCTCACCCGTCATACTCCGCCAAACAGACCCAAGAAATGACAACTGCGCATTCAAGGCCAACGCTCAAAACTTGTGACGATATGTATAATACATATTGAAAATATTATCAGTTAAATTTGTAAATTGTTCCCTCAAGATGAAATTCGAACATTAAAAAATGGCGTCACGAATATATTCAAACACACTTTCCCGTTACGCCAAATAATTGCAGCCCAAGCGCGCTCCAACACATTGTCCGTGGTAATAAAAACAACTTAATCCTCACTGAAATCTATCAGTCCAGAAAATATTGGCCAATATTCCACCAATCATCAAGGTGAAATATAAAACCACCGCCGCCCACCATAAACGTCTCTCCCATTTTCGTTTCTCTAAATTTCTTAAAACTCCTATGCCAACCAAAAGACCTGAAATTTAAATTAAATAAAAATTAGAAACAAACAGGTTTCACTATATTTTCTTTACGTTTATAGAATAAACTATTAAGAATCATAGAAACAAAAAACTGATGTTCAATTATTACGAGGGCTGTTTGATAACTCTGTGACTATATGAAATTAAAAAAAATTTCGGCAAATAAGCGTTTTATTTTTAAACATAATCTCTTTTTAGATCAATACATTTAGTCTAGCGTTTTTCTATTTTTTTTGAAGTGAAACTTCTTTAGAATCGTTGTGATTTCAAACCGGATGCAACGAAAAAACGACAGGTAAGAGACACAAATACAAAAATGTGTAGGATGAAGCCAGCAAAGAATGAGACAGAAATATGTATATTTCGGTCTCTCCTATAGTCGCCTGTAATTAGTGAGCCAGAGCGAGAGAGTAAATGTCGGTGTGTATTTATTTTGAAGTATTTCGACATTGTGAGTACAGTTTCCGTGGTGTAGCGGTTATCACATCTGCCTAACACGCAGAAGGCCCCCGGTTCGATCCCGGGCGGAAACAATACTTTTTAAAAAAAATCTTTAAATGTGAGTTTTTAATTATAATCGCCTGTAATTAGTGAGCCAGAGCGAGAGAGTAAATGTCGGTGTGTATTTAATACTTGCTTGTATTTTTGTCGATTTACTGAAGTTTCACTTCTATCGTGTGTGAATCGCACACATGTTTTTTTTATTTTTTATTTCTTCCAAATAATAGGTTTTCTCAAGGGCCAAAATAGGCGTTTGTTTCGGTTATGACCTCTTCATTCGACCCAAATCTCTTACCACCCATCTATTTCTTCAGGTTTGGAAAAAGAAAATAGTCGCAGGGGCTAAATCTGGAAAATATGCTGGATGGGATTGCAGTTCATAGCCCAATTTATGGATTTTTGTCATAGTGACTACACACGTGTGCACTCGTGCATTGTCTTGATGTAACAGCACTTTTTTTTCGCCAAATATGGTCGATTTGCTTTAAATCAATATCGAATCTGATAATATTCGCTCAGTTCAGATGCCTACAGCCTCGGCCATCTCACGTACTTTCATTCTCCGATCCTCCAATATTATTCCATGAATTTTATCAATGATTTCTGGCGTGATGACCTCTTTTGGGCGACCTGAACGTACAGCGTCACTTGTGCTGGTACGACCACATCGGAACTCGGTAAACCACTTCTTAACCATTGAAATTGATGGTGCAGAGTTCCCATAGTATTTATCAAGTCTTTCCTTGGTTTCAGTGATGGTTTTTTACGCAAAAAATAATGCTTAATCAACATACGAAATTCACTTTTTACCACTTTTGTTAAAATTCACGAGGTTGTCTGCTTTTAATGGCTGTCGAAACACAAACTAAATGACGCAGATTGCTCAAAATTTGACTATTAAAAGATGGTGGTTGATGGCAGCAGTGTTGCATTTTAAGTTACTGCGCGGGAAATTTAAAAAGTCACGCAGTTATCAAACAGCCCTCATAGTTCGTTATTTTACATAATTATTATTATCTGCCTATTATTTGTCAACTAAGAGCCAAAAATTGATACATTGATGATCTTTTCTTTCATTGATTATTAACAGAAATATATTCATTCTACCACTGCAATAGTCAACAGCTTATTACTATAGTAATATTAAAAATCTTACCAGCTATAGCTCCGGCCAAATGCGCCACATAACCAATATTTTGGTCCATGTGCCTCCAGTATCTGTCGTATACCGCCGTGCCTATATCAACAGCTGCCAAAAGCAGGAACACTAGTAACTGGATTATCGCGAACTCCATTTCTGACCAATTCTGAAAATAAAGTCAACATTTATACATACATCCGGCTCGAAGGACCAGCCTATGAAGGGATGTTTTATCTTTTTGATTCATATTGATTAAACGATGTACGAAATAATATAAGCAAAATCTTCGAATCCTTCTTCTTTCTGCCCTTATTCCAGCTATGTGAGGTCGGCACAACATGCCCTCTTCTTCCACTCTCCTCTATTAGTCGTCATCTGGAAATTCATACCTTTTTTTGCCATACGACTATGACGATAGTCTTTTACACAATCCATCCAACTTTTATTAGGTCTACCTCTCCTTTTGCATTCATTCACTCTCATTTCTAGGCTTTTCCTTGTTATCTATGTGACATTCTTCTCTTCGCATTATATGGTCATACCAGGCTAGCCTAATACTTTTTACCTTCTCAATCACTGGCGCTACTTTCAAACCTTTGAATCCTTCATTCTTGAGATATATAATATAAAAATAGCGGTAAATTTACTAGTGGGTGGAGGCCAGGGACTAGCCTGCTACACAGAAAGCGAGGCTCAGGATGTCAGGCTTCACTCAACGAATATATAAATGTCATATTACTTCGTTCTAGCATACGAACCACAAAATCAGTTTCAAAGCAGGAAACGATTAATAAAATGATAATATATAATTTAATAAATATATTGTGACAATTCACAGAGTGCCATCTAGCCCTAAAGTAAGCAGCAGAACGCTTGTTTTATTAGTAGTAGACAGCTGATATATTTTTCTTATATAAATAAACTAGCTAAGCAGGCAAACGTTGTTCTACGATATAAATTTAAAAAAAAACGAGAACTTTTACGTTCAAGTCTCAAGATTCATTTTCGCGACAAAAAGTAGTCCATATCCTTCTTCAAGGTCCATCTATCTCTATACCGAAATCCATCAAAATTGGTTCAGCGGTTTAGGCGTGAAAATGTAACAGACAGGCAGTTACTTTCACATTTAGATTATTGTAATATTCAGGTGAATCCGTTGCTTTTTTTATTGCTGTAGGACAACAGACAGGCTAACGGCCCGCTTAGAATTTAGCAGTTACCATCGCCTATGGGTGTTTGCAACGCAAGTGACATCGCGAACACGCTGCTGTCCCATAAGGGTACACGAACTTGGGTCACTAATGCCGGAACACAACACAAGGTTATTATGGCGGCATACTTAAGACCAAAGGTGGTCGCCATCGAGACGGGCTTTTTAGGCCCTACCACGTAGCTAGGGTGGGTTGTTTTGTCGTCTTTTACGACAGGCCAACCCCGGCCGCAGAGGTTAGTATTCTTTCTCCCCCTGCACGGATAGAAGGATAAGGTAACTTCCCTAGAGTCGTCAAAGTCAAAATTCTTCAATATATTCAGGTTCCCATCCCAATGCTACCTGAAAATGGAATGAATTCTTCGTCTGAATGTTCACAGTTTAATGAAAATAATTAAACTTACCATAATAATGGTAGCAATATGCGCTGCGATTAACGCGTAAACTCCTCCCGATGCCCCTGCCAAATACACTTTCGGATCTGTGAGACTGGTTGCCAGGGAACCTGCGGCTACCCCAGCTAGGTAGACTAGCGTCACACGCCACCATCGGTGGACCATCTCCAAAGGTACCCCGAGGAATAGCTGAACGAGAAGATTAACTAGTAAATGGACGACACTGAAACACAATAAGGAAAATCATTTTTAGTTGAGTCATCAACACCGGAAAAATTAAACCAGGACTTGATAATATTTGACTAAACTGAATCAGATTTTTATATAATTTTCTGTTTAAGAGTTGATTAGGTATACTTTTAAATATATACAATGTAGTAGAAAAGAAAGAAGTTAGTTTTTATTATTTTCGATATATAATAAATTCTTTTCGTTATAAATTTATACAAAGAAATAATAATTTGAAAGGATGAGTTAAATCTAAGGCTTCAATAAGACGAAGTTTTCCAAGTTTATTATTTTCAAGTTTAAATCGTATTTTAAATAAAAGTTACTTTCTTTCTATATTTTGTTACCCGGCGTGAATTTGACCTTACTAATGCCGCGTAGGAATTCAGGGAAGTTTCAGGGTTCTACGCTCTTCTACTACGATCATTATTATGATTCGACTAACTAAAGATCACCAGGGTGGTCGCTGTGGAACAAAAATGCATACGTACTAGAAACTCCGATTGTCACCTGAAGCTTTTGTAAGGGATCGTGGGATCTTTTTGTACAATCTAAAGCAGTATCACAGATAAATCTGAACTTACCCAACATGCACCAGCATATAAGTAATGAATCTCCAAGCCTCCTGCCTCTTATGTGGATTGTAGATAAAGATCTGGGCGATGGGTCCATTGGCCTGGGTGTTTCCAAGAGCCGCATCGTACACGAATAATATTATCTCCACGAGTGATATGAGGATCATGCAGACGGCAGGTGGCCAGCAGCTGTACTCTTCTTCGTAGGTTCCGTCTGAATAGGTGAAGTATGTTTTGCTACGATGATAATTCTGGTCTGTACGTCACACGGTAGGAAAGGAGTGAAGGATTTATGAGGAATTTTAAGAAATAATAATGTAAAATAATTGAGTGAAAGGCACATTCGTATAATGCCAATAATATAATATAAAAAACAATTTGTAATGTTCTCAGTACATTTTGTGTTGAACATAGCCAATTATAAGGCAACAAGACAGAAATAGATCACGCGCCGGGCGAATGACAGTTGTCACTTGCGCATACGCCGGGACGCCATTTATCAATTAAGGTGTAAATGTAGGAGCAATTACATTGAATTGAACATTTGAGAATTTGTTTAGAGTTCAGAATTGATCAAGAATTTGATCGAGTCAAATTAAGAAAACGGCGGATTACATTTTGTAATATTTGATGATATAATCAGAATTGGACATTTCAAAGATAAACAAATAAGGAGAAAACATAACACAAAAGGAGAGAAAAGAGAAAGATATGCGTTAGTAATTTGTATAATGCCTTAAAGTATGTTAATAAGTTATAATTAAAACAAGAAGCAAAACATCTAAGGAAAAAAAAGCAACGTGATACGCATGTAAGCAACGACATAGACTATATGATAACATTAATTTTAAAGAAATAACAGATGCAAATTATTGGTGCCAAATTAATAACTTTAAGATTCAATGCATCTCTTTGATTTTTGATACAAGGATTTCACAGAACGAAGAAGATATTTAGTTTGTAATCAGTAGTCTGAATTAAAAATCGTGTAAACCAGACTGGAATTACGTATAGGGCTACGACTTCTCTTTCTTAGACAATCGTAAGAGGTGACACATGGTATACTAATTCTGTCTCGAAAACATATCTCTCCACCCGGGTATCGGGCTGAAGAAATCAGCGCCGTGCATCCCCTTGTCAAATGTGAGGGTGCATTGCATGGGAATCCCATACTACCAAGTCGTGCGTCCAAGTTGTGAGGGGTGCTTCAAGTATTTCCACCTCAAGACAAAAACTAAAGGGGTTCAGTCGGTAATCACTCCTATAAAAACAAATTAAGTCACATCCTTGCATATCTATAGTTAAGAGTTAAGATATGTCACCGAGGGGCACCAATGTCAAATTACGCACCGAAGCACCGATTGTCAATACTGACAATCGTTCCTCTGTCTCGAATGCAACAGATAGAAGGCACTTAGAAGAAAAAGATGACAATATGTGATCCTTATGATATTTTTTTCAGAATTTTCATATATTATACAGTATATTGCTTAAAGTCATTTGTATTAAACTATGTTTGAGATACAGAGGTCCAATTTATTTTTTCGACTTATAGAGGGTAAATAAGTACTGAATTTATTTTAAAGAATTACTGAATTTATTAATTATTTCGACTTCAGATTTCGAGCAACGGAGGTTAATAGTATTGAAGGGAAGGGAAACTTTTTTTCGAGTTTGAAAGGTTTTCGACTTAGAGGTTCTACTGTATAACTATTACGAAACCAAAAACAATAATTATAATGATGATAATTCAGCATGGAATTTAATGATGAATGTATGTAATAAATATGACTGTATGTATGTAAATCACGTTTTAAACGTTTAATGAACATTCACCATGATCCCTTAACCTTGACAAGCAAACCAAATGAGACTGCCAGTACTGTTTAGTCTATTAAGACCAAGGGCGAATTTCGGTAATGATTCCTTAAGTGCATGCATCATATATACATTTGGATTTTTCGAAAATATTTCCTTGGCTTTAATCACTTTAAATTACTGAAATAAACATGTAGACATTGAACTCGTGATGGATATGAATTTATTAATTATCAGCAAAAATCATTACGAAAGTTGGTTTTTGGGATTCATTTTCTTTAGGCGTTTTTAATTTTTATCACAAAAACCTATCCACGTGAAACATTGAATGCGGCAGCTAATATAGACTGTTAGAGTGGTGACGCGTTTTTTTTAATTGCTGACAGCAGACAGGCTGACGGGCCGCTTAGAATTTAACAGTTGCCTATAGGTGCCCGCAAAGCCAGTGGCATCGCGAACACGTTGCTGAAGGGTACAGGAACTTGGGTCACTAATGCCGGAACACAACACAAAGGCATTATGGCAATGACAAAGGTGGTCGCCATCCAGACGGGGTTGATCCAGGCCTTACCACGTAGCCAGGATGGGTTGTTTTGTCGCCTTTTACGACAGGCCGACCCCGGCCGCTGAGGTTAGTATTCTTTCTCCGTCCCTGCACGGATAAAGCGCGTATGCACATGTTGTAATGTATATTAAATAAACAAACTTCTTTATCTTAAAAAAAAATTGTATCATATCATAAGGTCAACTTTAATTATTTACATAAAATATAACTTTATCTATATTATCAGTACAAAATAATTTATTAATTTTAATTATCATATTGATATGCTGCTACGAGGATAATTCTTCTCATATATAAACAGCTGCACATCGTTATCATTAAATATTTAAATAACAGCTTTTAATGAATGTATGTTTGACAGTTCGTCTTGACTTTGTGGCGTCTATGGACTGCACATAAACCGGTCTCGGAACATCACTAGTTTTGGGGCGTATTGTTACCCCTCACTAGTGTGCTCCGATCCCGCCAGATTATTATTCTTACTTTGATACACAGAGATAACCTTTCTCGCAGCATGTATTTTAACATAACTCCAATGTTTGTTTGCCTAAGTTTATAAAACTATAATATATAAAGTTAACCAAGAGGCATTTTCATTTGAGCACGCCAATGGCGGTCGTGCTCACCGATATCCCTCACAACTTTATAACTTCTTTAACCGAAACAAGGAACAGACTCGTCAAGCTTGTATACAGCGGATTACAAAGTTTACATTTTCGATTCCATTGAGGCCGGCAGTGCGAATGCTTCTGATGTTGCAAACGTCCATGGATACTATTATAGTGAAACACATTGTGAGGTTGACAAAGAACTGCCTTTTATATTATTATAAAAATAGAACGTCTACAAATGCATCAACAGATGGCACTGCTAGTAAACAATAGAACGTTTACAGATGCTTCAACAGATGTCATTACTAGTAATTAAATGACTAACAAACTGTTATTGTAGATATATATTTAACAACTATGATCTGCATTCAGGTAGGCTATGCCTGTCTGCTGAACTCTAGCCATCAAAAAACATACACCTGATTTCAGTATATAGGGCTCCTAGAGAAGTATTCCTTCATCGATATATGCATGCATATCACCGAGCAACCGTTACCTCTGGATTGAGCCTTAGAATTACTACCTCATATATTTCTTGCGGGTTAAAAATCGCTTTAACGAAATATATAGTATAAGCAATATACCACTCATCACGAGATCTCTAAAATCATCGACCCGATTAACACGAAATTTAACATACATAGATACTCATTCCGCGATATAGAACGCTCATTATGAACGGATTTTACGAAAATCTTATATCCAACGTGCATTCATAAGGCAGAACAATTGCCGACTCAGCTAGGTAGTTAATATATCTAGGTAGTTACATACCAAGACACTGCACTAATATTTTAAGACGCTTTAACACTTCAATCCGCGTTCTGTATACACCAACATTGTACAATAGTTCACTTCTCCTGTGTTTACATTTTGCAACGCGTTTGCTGGTTTTTAACCACATATTCGCATTTCCCGTTGAACAGACGACATCATTATCACGACTAAATTATCTTGCAGGATTCATTATTCTATTTACATAACTCTTCTTATGTACAATGCGATAAATAATAACAATTTAACTTTTTATTTACTAGAACTATGTAAAGGTATGTACTGACTAGTTTACAATATAAGTATTAAAATTCTGAGTTTAGCACACGAACAAATATATCTTTAAATAAGCAACGTGTACTTTATTGGGCCGTTAGTCAGTCACTATTAGGACCTTCGTTCCGTAGAACTGGACCGCGTTGTGGATGTCGTTGCGTCACTACACCTCTCTATTGTCCAGTGCCCGGTGATCTTATTATCACGGCAATTTCGTAACGCGATTATGTGAAAATCACGTGTATAACACAACTCTACAAAAATAAATAATTTTTTTTGTTGCTCTGGATATCTCTACGAATTTCTATGTTTTCAAGTGCGCAGTTTACGAATACATATATTCAGGAAAATAATGAATGTGCTCTAGTGTTTATGATTTCAGCGTATCTTATATTTTAAAGAAATAAACGAAAATGATTAACTTTTTACTGAGTCAACAAAGCGGATACACAAAATACCGTTGGGCAGCAGCAAATACGTTGTCTGTGGGACAGTAGAGCAAAGCAACTTTATCCACATAATATCTTGTCCCCACAAGATGTGTGGATGTGGCCTTTGAAAAAGTCCTTAATTGTCGGTAAAGCCAACGTAATAAAGAAACTATTGTATATTAAACAGACAAAATTAAAAATCTCTCTTCTTCCCCCTGTCCTTATCCCACATTATAAAGGGTCGGCACAACATGTTACATATCGGCAGGCCACATTTCCGTAGGCCCGGGCGTAGGCGATAGGAGAACAGCGGGGTTTTTTAGTGGGTAGTCGGATGGCCGAACATCTTTCCCGGAGTCCCACATATCCCTCGGTCCCCCCGGGCCGGGGGAACCCGTCAAGAGAGGGGTTTTCCCCGAGACAAAAAAAAACAAAAAAAAAAACATGTTACATGTTGTAATAGTTGTGGCTAAGTTTTCATAAACGGCCGCCTGCCTAACGTTAACCCTTTTGGGGAAAAATCTGTCATCGTTTTTATTTAAATTATTTTACAAAATTAATAGTATGATCAAACAATTTGTTAAAGCATTAGACAAGGAGAGCGATTATTTCAAGTATATTTACAGGAAATTTTCTAAGTTTGGTAGGGAAAAATTAAAAATGTTTGATGATAAAATTAAAATTTGATGTTCCTCAAATTTGGCAATTGATGAAAGATGCAATTATTATCATACTAGCTGACCCGGCAAACGTTGTTCTGCCATATAAATAATAAAATGTCAAAAAATTAAAAAAAATTTTTTGGGGGTGGGTCACCCCTAACATTTAGGGGGATGAAAAATAGATGTTGGCCGATTCTCATAGATACCGGATAAGCACAAAAAATCACTAACTCAATTTAGTTATCTGCCTACTGCCTACCCCCTAAGAACGATGGCGTGATTATTTATAGCCTATGACCATTTCTAGGTTATCATCTATCACCATACCAAATTTCATCAAAATCCGTTCAGCCGTTTAGGCGTGAAAGAGGAACAGACAGACAGACAGAGTTACTTTCGCATTTATAATATTAGTATTATTAGTATTATAAATAATAAAATGTCAAAAAATTAAAAAAAATTTTTGGGGGTGGGTCACCCCTAACATTTAGGGGGATGAAAAATAGATGTTGGCCGATTCTCATAGATACCGGATAAGCACAAAAAATCACTAACTCAATTTAGTTATCTGCCTACTGCCTACCCCCTAAGAACGATGGCGTGATTATTTATAGCCTATGACCATTTCTAGGTTATCATCTATCACCATACCAAATTTCATCAAAATCCGTTCAGCCGTTTAGGCGTGAAAGAGGAACAGACAGACAGACAGACAGACAGAGTTACTTTCGCATTTATAATATTAGTATGGATTACAGTTCATATTATGACAGTTTCGGAAAGAGAAGTTCGGAAGAGTTTTGTATTGATAGTAGAAAATTTTCTAGGTAACCATAAAGTATCAAATTATGAAAAAAATGTGCAAAAAATGTTAAAAAGCTTTTAGAATTCAAAATCTAATATGAGTATAAAGCTGCATTTTTTCCACAGTCATCTGGATAGATTTTCTGATAATTTAGGCAATTATTGTGAGCTACAAGGCGAGCACTTCAACCAGGATAATGGAAAAAAGTTATATTAGGTCTTTACCTATGAAATTGCCGTTTTGTATGAAAAAAATTAAACGAATTTTTTTCATGTATTTTTTATTTGTATTAATCGAAGTAATCACCCATGCAATCAATGCATCTTTGCCAACGCAGTGGCAGTTTATTGATGCCCTTCTTAAAGAAATCAGTTGGACGGGAGGCAATAAATTCTTCAAAGGCATTTTGTACTGCCTCTTGGGTATTGAATTTTTTTCCCGCCAAGAAGTTATCCAAATTCTGGAAAAAGTAGTAGTCTGTAGACGCAAGATCTGGTGAGTAGGGCGGATGACGGAGAACTTCCAACTCCAGTTCTTGCAACTTGGAGACCGTCTGATGTGCAGTATGAGGTCGCGCGTTGTCGTGCAGGAGCAGCGAAGACGAGCGATTGACCAATGCTGGTTGGAGATAATATGCCAGCTTCTCCATCATTGTGTTCAGTTCTTCAGAGTACACATCTGCAGTAATGCTCACCCCGTATGGTAAGAAGCTGTGATGAATCACACCGGCGCTAGACCACCAAACAGTGACCATCACTTTTCTAGGGATAAGTTTTCGTTTAGGGCATTGTTTAGGTGCTGAACCAGGATCCAACCAACTTGCTGAGTGCTTACGGTTATCAAACAGAATCCATTTTTAATCGCAGGTAACAATGCGGTTCAAAATTCCTTCATTTGTGTGTCTGATGAGCAGTGCAAGGCACGTCTCGACGCGTACTTCGCGCTGGCGATCATAGAGTTCGTGGGGCACCCATTTGTCAAGCTTTTTTACCTTGTCAATTTGACGCAAATGAACCAATATTGTTTTGACGCTAACGTCGAAAGCTGCTGCTAATTCAGCCGTAGATTGTGTATCGTCAGCTTCCACAATCGCCTTTAATTCGACATTGTCGACCAAAGTCTTCGGACGACCGCGAGGTTCATTTTTCAGGTCGAAATTCCCAGAACGGAAGCGAGCAAAACCAATAACAGGTGGTGCGTTGGCTGTGCCGCGTTGCTGCCACGACGGTACACATATTCCATAATTACTCGCATTTTTAACGTATCAATGATGACGAAAAAGATTGAAATGCGATGAAAATGTAACACTAATCAATAAACAAATGACTACTTTTGGAAAAAGAATTCCATGTTTTTAAAATAAAATTAATTTGAAATTAGAATTCTCAGCCGAACAAAAATTATTTTGATTTGAAATGGCCAGTACTGCAGAACGGCCATTTCATAGGTAAAGACCTATTATTACCCTTTTTACAGCCTACTATGGACTAGTTGAATCTGCACTAAGATATGGAGTTATTTTCTGGGGAAACTCAACAGATGTTAATATGATTTTCTTAATGCAAAAACAGTGCATACGTACAGACGAGAACGAGTTGCAAACCGTTTTTATAAAGCATATGATACTGGCTCTCCCGTCAATTTATAAGTATATTTGAAGTAGCTATGCTCGTTCGTAATAATCAGCATTTATTCCCGCATAATATGTGGGATATTCTTGTATGAAATAGGCGTGATAACGATAGGCTCTGTGCACCTGCTCGTAAAACAGCATTGTTACCTAAAAGTATTATAGCCATGGCCCCAGAAATATTTAATAAAATCTCAAAAAATATAAAATCGCTAACTACGAATGCATTTAAATATCAATTTAAAAAGTAGTTAGTGAACAAATGTTATTATAATGTAAAAAACTATTTAAACGACCGAGCAGAACACAAGAAACTATAAAAAATGATTTGTAATATTTATATTGTGTATGTAAAAATATGGACCGATGATCTGGTCAAGATCGCCGGGATAGGTTGGATGAGGGCAGCGCAGGACCGATCATCGTGGAGATCTTTGGGGGAGGCCTTTGTCCAGCAGTGGGCGTCTTCCGGCTGAAATGATGATGATGATGATGTAAAAATATTAGAATCTGATTCAATGAGACATAATAAGAATTCCAAATATTTTTTGACTTATTGTCATTATGACTTGATGATATGTGTTTTCATTAATTTATAGGTATCGAAATTTTTGTTCCTAGCAAACTTATCGAATTTGAATTTTATTTTCTACTGTTTACTATAATTGTTTTTCATGCTGTTTGTGACACAATGTATAATTTAAAAAAAATGTATGATTATTATGAACTTGTAACACAACATGTTAAAACAAATAAATATATATTATCTTAAGGTAAACGGGACTGCCACCCCCTCAGGGGCGTTCCTCTATCCGAGGAGTGCACGGGTGTGCGTACCCGAGATGCCCGAGCATCCGTCGTCTCACTCCCCTCTCCGTCCGAGGCAACAGAGTCCTACCTTTCTTCCCGTCCACCTCCTACATCCTTTCCAACTTTTCGGATTCGCAACCATCCCTCCGGGGACCACGCCACGAACACAGAGCTCTCTGTTCGTGGCGTGGTCCCCGGTGGGATGGTTGCGAATACTGATTGGGGTCCCGGGTTCTGCCCTGGGCCCTGATTTGGTAGTCGAAACCATGCCTATTTTGACTGCGCCTGCACAGTGTTCCCGGGGCGGGAATCGCATCCTCGCTGTCGGTTGGTCTTGCTGGGCCGGCTACGACGTCGGGCGACTCCCTGGTTTTTTGGAGTGTCGTCTGGTAGTCGTACCCACGCCTGATTAGCACGCGACGGGGATGCGAGTCCCGTCCGGAATTGGCCGCGGACCTGTCGCTCCCGGCCCTGGTTCTGTCCATGGTCGGGGGCGATTCTGGATGGAGGGCCGTCGCCTCCTTTTGCGAGGCAGTAGTGTCCCCCTGGCACCAACACTTTAGAAGGGGCCCGCCTTAAGATAAAGGGCGGGCCGGCGCCGGCCCGGGCCACGAGATGGGCAGGCCATATATCCGAGGGCCCGGGCGTAGGCGATAAGAGAACAGCGGGGTTTTTTAGTGGGTAGTCGGATGGTCGAACATCTTTCCCGGGAACCCGTCAAGAGGTTTTCCCCGAGGCCCAAAAAAAGACGGGACTGCCACACTGCCCACAGATTACAGCTAGTCTTTAAAAAGAGATTGTTCCTTAAAAATTGTAGAAGAAAAGTTCATAAAAGATGTTTCAATGAACTTGTCTCTTTACTTTGATGCATACTATTATAATAAAAAATACCTATTGTGGCACTCGGGGACTGCCGCGGTAAAGCTATTGCATAGCATTTTAATCAACTTATGCAATTATAATTATTTATTTATTTTTTATTTATGCAGTAATTGTTTTTTTTTTTCTAAAGTAACGTTAAGCGAACGCTCGGCCGAGCTACATGGTAGGCGCGTTAGGCGCATGGGGGGGGGGGGTGTTAGGTTTTTTTTCGTTACAAAATTTCTTGATTCGGTCGCCGCGCTCAAAGCCCGGGATAAAAGCTATGCAATAGCTTAAAAAAATATATGGCAAGTTACACGGTTGAGCAGCACGTCCAAGTGATAAAATTTAAATATCAAAATAAGTATTCGTAAGTAATAAACCAATATGTAATATAACCAATATTTTATCAGTTTGATAAATCCAACAATTCCGTGATATTGATAAACTTCTATAATATTTGTCACGTAACTTGTAACATATTTATCTCACGGGGGTGAGGTAAATATGATTCATTAAAAACTGTTATTACTGTAGATGTAAGGTTAATAATAAATATAATGTGTGTACATTAAATTAACTAACCTAAAAATTACCTAATGGCTGTCGTCACACATATAAAGAGATTTTCAATAAGGCGGGTAGACATTAAAATAAAATAAGTTGTGTGTAAGGTATCAATGAATTTCTTTTTTATTTGAAAGGCCCATGTATGCCTAACAACCATGGCAAGTTACACGGTTGAGCAGCACGTCCAAGTGATAAAACTTTAATATCAAAATGAGTGTTCATAAATGCAAACGTTGCGCACGTTGGGGGCATTATACGACAGACAGTGGTCCTTCACAGTCGACTCCCCTTTATATAGAATATTAACAATATTGGCAAAGATGTTTAACGATTTAATATTATTAACCAAAAATAAGAAATCCCAAAACTTTCAATTCATACGTAATAATAAATACTAATATTAGATAAATGATTATAATATTGGATTATTATTATAATATTATTACGGCCTTCGACTGTATTCCTCGCGCGGTAATCTGGTGGGCATTGCGGTCCAAAGGGATTCCAGAGGTCCAGAATATTGATATCATCCGAGACATGTACCGCGATTCCGGTTCCGTGTTCGGACCGCTGTTGGCGACACGAAATTCTTCCCCATCACTGTCGGAGTACACCAGGGATCCGTCCTTAGTCCGTTTCTGTTCAGCGTGGTATTAGACGTACTGTCAGACACCATCAGAAACTCACATGAGTAGCCCCCGTGGTTGCTCATGTATGCTGATGATATCGCGCTGGCAGATTCGGACAGGCGTAGGTTGGTGGGACGTATGAAGGCGTGGAAGGAATCGCTTGAAAACGGCGGTCTGAAACTCAACGTGGTGAAGACAGAGTCCTCCTCCTCCAATCGTTTGCTCACTGCTGAGCGTCGTGATGCTCCCGACCGATATCACGACAGCACCGCTTCCACTGCTCTCTGTCTTTGGCGACAAGACATAGTACTTGGTCTGCAACGCCACAGATCCCACACTTGTGCGCATAGAGGGCGACACGGTCGAGCGCACGGACCAAGTGAAATACTTGGGATCTGTATTTCACGCGTCTGGTGATATCGATTGCGACGTCAAGGAACGCATTGCTGCCGCGTGGGCTAATGGCGTGAGGTAACTGGTGTCATTTGTGACCCCAAAATACAGATTAAATTGAAGGGAATTGAATTGAATAGACCTATAAGACCATCATCCTTTTATACGGATGTGAAACGTGGCGGGT
This sequence comes from Malacosoma neustria, assembly GCA_963693495.1. Classification (NCBI taxonomy): domain Eukaryota; kingdom Metazoa; phylum Arthropoda; class Insecta; order Lepidoptera; family Lasiocampidae; genus Malacosoma; species Malacosoma neustria. Next base: position 13,029,825 of record OY856392.1, read on the forward strand.
GCTGGAGCGACACAAGCAGGCATTGCGAGTTGTGGAGATGAATATGCTGCGGTGGATGTGTGGAGTAACGCCGAAGGACTGCGTTAGGAACTCTCACATTCGCGGCAGCCTTCATGTCTGTGACATTGCAGGTAAATTGCAGGAGTGTTGCCTTCGCTGGTATGGCCACGTTTTACGGCAACCGGCTACTTACGTAGGGAACATATGTCTGGCCATGCCGCCTCCGCCAGGCCCCGGCAGGAGGGGTAGACCCAAAAAGTGCTGACTTGACGTTATAGGGGTTGATATGCGTGCCAATAAACTGACCACCAGAGATGCCGAAGATCGTGCGAAGTGGAGAAGAAAAAGTCGACAAGCGGACGGAAAATTACCTACCTTTAACGTATTTTGAACGTGTATTTAAGTGATTATTAGAATATCTATGATATGTCTGTTTTCACCAAAGGGCTTGAAGCCCTGCCACCTAGCTATGAAGGTTTTGTCGTCTTTTTACTTATTTTATTCTTACTCCGCCCGTGCACGGAGAAAACTGACAAAAATGACATTCTTCACTGAAGAATATTGAATTTAATCTATACTTATACATTTTAGGTTTAATCAGGAATAACTTTTCTATTTATAGTATAACAAATTATAAATTCTACGAATATACATGTGCATCACTATAGAATCACTATATAATCTAGCTACATCTACATCTAACTGTACGATGTAAATTGATATTTTAAATCAAGATACCCGAAACTGTCGGCCTTTGGTCCCTAGCCCATTTCGAACATTGATTCCGCGGACCTTTTACTGCAATTGCGGCGTGATATACCATAAGATCTTGCCGATTTCCTCTATACGTGCAGTAACCTAGAATATAGCAAAGGTTAGCTAGATATAACGAATCCCGCTGGGGTCGGATGCAAGCGCATCCGTCCTCTCAGACGTCGGACAGTAGAGAGGCACTGAGGTGTTGGGTATACCAGCGACGTGCGTCCCCTGATCAACTGTGACGTAAGTTCCACACCGCAAGCTCCCAAGCGGTGGGGGTTGTGTATCAAATATTTTCACCCCAGTTACCTAAAGGGGATAGAATGTAGGATCGAATCATTTTAGGGGTGATGTTATAAAATGTAAAAAAATTACAGGCGTTTCACCAGAGTATGAATTGTTAATCACATTTCGCACGTCTTACGTATTCTGAGTAAGAAGTGGAAGACGTTTTGTGGATTGCGCTACACGCCCGAAAATGGAGTACGAGCGCGTATTGTACGGAAGTCCGTTACTGCGTCAAATTTCCAAGCGGTTTGCGTAATGTCGTTTCCTCGACCCTCCCATACACCAAAGATGCCGCTCACAGGAGTGGATACGAGCTTATCAGATAACGCTAACCGTATATTCGTTACATATATTATCGGCAACGTTTATCCTCCCAAGGCCGAAGCGCGTTGGTGACTGATTATTAATTGATAATTGTGGCGATACCGGCTGTTCAAATATGCATGGTTATTTTTCGAGGAAAAGTCTTATGATTGACGATCCCCTCGACCCGGGAGGAATTGGAGGGTATGTGAGACTGCGAAAGACTGTGGGAAAAATGGTCGACATCTGACTATTCACTAAAAAACCCTGCTGTTCTCCTGTCGCCTGGGTCGACGGATAGTGGTCCGCCGATTTCGTGGCCCAAGCCGAATATACATGATATGAACTAGAATCGATCCCCGTCAGCTAATTTAAACACACAATTAAACTACTTTTTCACATTTTTAAGCGTATGTTTATTTTGATCATTGCTGACGTTTAAACAGCCATTTTCACCAACTGACAAATGAAGACTGATTTTTTTTTGCTAAGGAATATCAGACAGACTGACGGCCCACTTAGTAGTAAGCACTTATCGTCGCCTATGGATGTTTGCGACGTTAGGGCGAACACGCTGCTGTCCCAAATGGATACAGGAACCTGGGTCACTATCGCCGGAACACAACACAAGGTTAATATGGCGGCATACTTATAGAATGTGTGGTTGCTATTCAACAGGCTTAGCTACCACGTAGCTAAAGTTGTTTTGTCGCCTTTTACGACAGGCCGACTCCGTCCGCGGGGGGTTAGTATTTCTTATTCCACATCTGCACGGAGACAAATATAATTATAGTAACCACAGTAAATAGAAAGCGTATTTTTCATAAAGTTTCATTTTCTTAAGCTACAAAACATTGTGAAAAGGCATCGTTAAGCTCCCTAACATACTCAGATGTTAGGGACTTCATATTTTTATCTTATTTCTAATGAGTGTTCAATAAAGTTTTATTTTATCTAACTACCTCCGTGACGCAACCAATTTCGCATCTCGGAACGCCTGCGGACGCTACCGGTCTGTTTCCCGTCCAAGTCTATAGGTTTTTGTGTATAGTATACCAGTTGTCTAATACCCATGACACAAGCGATCTAATGCTTACTCAAAGTATAGATGGTGCTGTGTGAATTGTTCCAGTATATTTATTTTGTTATTCAACTTAAGTGTAAGTAACTGTAAGACTGTCACACCAAAGTGATATCACAGAGAAATTGTCACGTATTTTACGATAAAGACGTGTAATAACAAATAACGATCCGTTATTATGTAATAACGTTATTAATACCTATAACAAATAACGATTCATCATCGCAATTTTATTTACGCATCCCAAACTACCCTGTTGATACACTGACACAGGTGAAAAGGGAAGACATGGAATAGATTTACTAATTAAGGTCGTTGTCGCCAATGATTAGTGAGAAATAGCCGATGTGTTAACAAGTGACGGAAACTAACGCTTTAAATCTGCAAAATGTTTCAATAATGGAACGACAGTATTGATTAAATTCATTATTTTTGCAATAATTACCGCTTGGCGTGACCAACGAGAAATCCCTCGTCCATAAATGCGCTATATTAATATTAGTAGAACGCAAAGCCCCGCGGCCCCGGCGCATCAGGCGTACGCAAGAATACCGGGGCCGGGGGGTGGTTTTAGGGGGTATACCACCGTCGTGCGTCTCCTTGAAAAGCAATGCACAACTGGAGACCCACAATACTGTTCACTAGTTATTCAGCGTTACTAATCAGTATTCTTAAATTTTTTTACGACTTTCCATTGACACGGTCTATAAATTTACTTAAAACAATGAATATTTTTTATGAATGAATGAAGCATATGATAGCCTGCAGTACCCGATTTAATGACTGAATGAATGAATGTTATGCGACTGAAAAAGGAACGAAATACAAAATAGTACATAAAATGACCAAAACAATAATAAAATTTAAAATATACCGCTATCTGTTGCTGACACAGCTCGGAAGCCCGTCCATTGTCCTATAGAAATAGATTAGTATGTTAGGTATATAGTGTTATAAGCATGTACAGTTACGACATCTACAAATGTATAGTATTCGAAAATAGGGATGCAAATCAATCGATATTTTCAAACAGCGGTCAGTGTTGGTGTATCGGTCACAAGAATTAGAGGTGCAACGAATATTCGACGATTATTCGATATTCGAAATATCACTAACACGGTCATCTGTAATACTAATCGATGTTTATAAGAACCACTTTGAATCTTCCTATCCTTATCCCAACTATGTGGGGTCGGCGCAACATGTTTTCTTCCTCCACTCTCCTCTATTAGTCGTCATCTGAACATTCACACCTTTTAGCCATATCATCTTTTCTTTGGTCTGTCTCTCCTTTTTTATCCAGTCACTCTCATTTCTAGGATGTACCCTGATACATGACATTCTTCTCTTCCCATTATATGGACATACCATAATAATATGCTAGCATGTAGCCTATTACTTTTTATTACTAAAGAGTGTATACAGCGCTATTCTTTTCCGCTGAAGACTCTTCTACTCTTTACTTCTGACTTTTCTAGAATGTTGGGTCATTTATATTAGTTATTCCAGTATACCGGTATGGAATAATAAGCCTTTAACTTTTTGCCTTCTCTTTCCTAGCTTTTAATCCTTTAATTTCTATTGTTTCAACAATGTCTTGATTCTTAGAAAACTGTTAATGCTCTCTGCATTTAGTGTTTTCGAAATTTTCATAAGCAACGATAATCACAAACTGCCTGTCTACTGGGCGTTGTCTATAAAAATTGTACAATAATTACTTACAAAATGAAGTCCTAAAATTAATAGAGTACCTACTGGTATCTGATTTTTGACATCGAATGATGGATATGCGATATCGAATACTTTGAATTAAAAACCGAGCGATTTGCATCTGTATTTAACTACACTATACTACAATTTTCCAAAAAATATTTTTTGGCTTTCAAGCTTCTATAATCTACTAAGCACGATGCATAACAAATATTTAGCCATTTAGAAAATATATACAAAATGGCGCTAGAAAAAGCGTTAGATCAAGGAAATCTAAATCGTTAGAATTCTTTTTCACACAGACATTTCGTATTTTTTAAAAGCGTTACATCTAAATATTTTACTTCGGAATGTATGCTGGTGAGTAACGAAGCAATTTGTATGCGACCATTGATGTCATTGCACATCTGATACACTCTTTTTCGTATGGAAATAGACAAGAAAAAGAAGATGAAATAAATGTATTCGAATTTGTTTGTATTGGGTTCATCTTCGAGCTAGCAGATAACGTTGCCTTTAATCCGGATTATTACTGACATTATATATAATGATTTGTACCATAGCCAATTTTAAAACTGGAAAAACCGGGCAGGAACTCGTAATCAAAAATTCAAAATGGCCGAAATTAGCCATATTCATTATAGTAATAATAGTAAAAAATAAACGATTTGATTTCCTTGAACTCTATTATATTATTTCTACAATACTATTATATACGTGTTGGCAGTGCAATGTAAATTTAGCATTTTATATGCTACAATGTAATAACATGCTATATAAGCTACAAGCTTAATACTTACAATATCTACAGTAAATTATGCTAATGTATCTAAAGCTTAATTCTAAGATCTAAAGTAATTATTTCCTTCATTTATTACATATACTAATAATACCAGTTTCTTCAAAAGAAGTGCTCATTTGATCATGATCTATTTTTATTTTGTTTATTTATTTATATACTCAACATTTATAAGTCACAATATCATCATTTAGATCATCTGAGCAACATTATAATAATTTGAAGACACGTTTGGTTCAGTGGTTACCTAAGTGGCCTTGGGAGGTCCTGCTGTGCATTCGATATACTATGTTTTAGCGCAGCGATTTTGATTATCACCTAGTGCATGGAACTGTCTGTTAAAAAAAAATCTAACCCAATGTATCGGTTCTTGGAGATTTTTCGATTTGATACACGTAGAGGTTGAACTCGATCTCACTACGCTCACGAAAAATCAGAAGAGAGCATAATTTTTCACTGCACAGGTATCGAATCCCCAGGGAAGACCGCACAAAACCAGCCGTGTTGTCAGTTGCATTTAACAAGGATACGTGTCAATCACATACCTGTAGTATCAACTGGCCCACGATGCGGTATAATGGAATGGACATATCTCGCGACGAAATGTCCAAAAACGGCCTTCAAGTCTGGATTATGCATCATATCAACGAACTCCGCAAAGTCCAAATATCCAGAATTGTCGCTGTCCGCTACCGACATGATCTTGTCGACGACGTTGTCGGGGAGGTCGTGGTCGTACTCCCTCGACTCGATGATGGCTTTGAGCTCGACGTATGATATCTGGCCATCGTTGTCCTTGTCGTACTGTGAAGATAGGAAGCATAAATTACAAAAGGTTTTTTATTGTTGTGGAACAGCAGACAAGCTAACTATGGATGTCTGCGACGCAAGGGGCACCGCTAACATGTTGACGTCCGCGGAAAACTTTTTTGAAAAATCCCATTCCGTAGTGCGCTAGTAGTTATTCTACAGCCTCACTGAGCGCAAAATAAACGTCCTGGAGAATCTTTGCGTACACGACAGTTGAGGGTCCAAATACTGAGGATGAACGTCCAGCCGATGGCGAGTAGTTCGGTGATAGAAAGGGGAAAAGGTACTATTTCAAATAATTCTTTAGAACACTCACCGTTATACAGACGGTAGAAAATGCAATTTATTATGGACTACCTTCTTTATTTGGTTTTGTAGTGTCGGCACTAAAATTCAATTTAAATCTGTATATAAAGTTTGCATACTTGGTTAAAATATTTATTTCAAAGTCGTCTATTACTTTGATGCAGTTTATGAGTCCACCCGTGTAGATTACAGTAAATAAGTACTATATTTATATTAAAATACCGATTGTAGCATTATATTTATACCACGTCGAAAAGTAAATATCACCGATTATAGTGCGGCTCATGACCGCGAGTTTGTTTATTTAACTAAATAATAAAACATTTCCAGAAACAATTACTTGTTTTGATTTAAGGTCTTAGAAATATTTTCACGGTGTACAAATCTCTATAAGCTATAAGTTACCAGCGACTTCGTACGCTAATGGATTTTTTTTTAATAAATAGCTTATTCATTTCATAGGTAGAGTTCAGTGAAGGGTCCATCTGATAGCAGATGGTCACCGTTCTCTATAGACGTCTTCAATACCATAGAACGAGAGAGGAATTGGAATCTGGGTCAGTAACGCCGGAATACAACACAAGGTATTATGGTAGCATATTTCGATACCGGGGGTGGTTACCATCGAGGCGGGCTTGGAACCCTACCACCTAGGTATGGTTGTTTTGTCGCCTATTAAGAAAGGCTACCCCCGACCGCAGGAGTCAGTATTCTTATTACTTCGCTGCTGCACGGAAAAAATGACTTTGTCTGGCTGTAACTGCAATCCATCAGTTCATCCAAACCATCACTTTTATATACTAGCTGACCCGACAAACGTTATTTTGCTATCCTCCTCCTCCAATCTTTTGCTCACTGCTGAGCGTCGTGATGCTCCCGACTGATATCACGACAGTACCGCTTCCAGTACTCTCTGTCTTTGGCGTGGTTTAGGGAGTCTGTAATCCGTGTGCCCAGCTTTTCGGCCACTTGGTCGGACCATCTTGTAGGGCTGCGACTTCGAGGTCTTTTCCCCTCCACTTTTCCAGTAACTATTAATTTCTCCAAGTTATCGGAGGGTTTTCGAGCAATATGGCCGAAATATAGCAACTTTCTCTGGAGGCAAATGCTCGACAATTGTTGTGCTATATATATATATATATATATATATATATATATATATATATATATATATATATATATATATATATATATATATATATATATATATATATATATATATATATATAAATATACGTTCTAAACAGGATTTTCTTAAAATCAATTATGAGAGAACGTCTACATCGCGGAATGGGCAACTAACATAACTATGCCAATAAATACATATACTAACGCCTTTATACCATGGGAATCTTCGGAACTAATATAAATTACAGTATAGTAAGTACCTATATACTAAAATCATGTCACATAAATACGATTCTTCTTTAAAACAATAGGTAATATAATATGATCTGAAAGCTTTATCATGAAGTTATTATTACTCTCTATGCAGACGCGGAGTGAGAATATTAATCCCTGCAGCCAGGGTCGGATATATAACACCCTAGCTAAGAAGGGCTCCAAGTCCGGCTGGATGGCAACCACACTTGATCTTTAAGTATGCCGCCACGCACCATAATAACCTTGAGTTGTGGTCCGGTATAAATGAACTAGGTTCCAGTTTTTATCCGCGGGCGGCAGTGTGTTAGCGGTCCTCTAACATCGCAAATATCTGTAGGCGACGGTATAACTACAGCAATAAAAACCTATTGTGGCACTCGGGGACTGCCGCGGTAAAACTATTGCATAGCATTTTAATCAATTTATGCAATTTTTTTTCTAAAGTATCGATGTTTTCTATCGATATTTTTGGACAAGATATATCGATACTCGATAATAAAAAACTAAAACTATCGATGTTACGAAAAACATTGAGTTTTTATTATCGAGTATCGATATATCTTGTCCAAAAAATATCGATAGAAAACATCGATACTTTAGAAAAAAACATCGATAGTTGAAATACCATATACATACACGTTAAGCGAACGCTCAGCTGAGCTATATGGTAGGCAGAGTGGGGGGTGTTAGGTTTTTTTGGTTACGGAATTTCTTGATTCGGTCGCCACGCTCAAAGCCCGCAATAAAAGCTATGCAATAGCTTAAAAATGGTCGATGTACAACGCCACTGATTAGAGGCTTTGTTGAAATGCGCCTGTGTGCTAAAACAGTTGACAAGGCTGACGGACAGTAGACTCAAGAACATAGCTGGTATACCCAGCGCTAGACTGGACCGGCCATATTTGCTTACTCTGTTGTCTTACAGCACTCCTAGACAGGCCAAGGTTTTTCAATAAAACACGCTTAAAACCCATATAAGTGAAGGTTAAGTTTTGAATAATAACTTCATTGTGATAAGAATTCTCGAGATGGAGCCACGTGTTTTAATTGAAGTTTCGAAATACTATACGCTCAAAATGCGTAAACGTGCCTAAAATGTTGTTGTTTTTAAATGAGTGTACGTGAGTTTAAATATTAATTAGACTTATTAGACGACTGGCTCAATGACTACACAAGGCTCGTGTCGGCCCAAGGGTCATGTCTTTTATGGTTGCCATATTTATTTGATGCAAATAGTTTATATTGGTGTATGTGAAATCAATAGCATATTTGTGAAAATGTCTTCCAATACAAGTTTCTACCTAGGGCAGGTAACAAACCTGTAGTAATAAATCAAAATAAAATACATAGCTAAATTCAAAACTCTAACTCTATATATACTTCTTACAAGCTTTAATTCCCTATTGATTTCATTGAACTTTTTTTTGTAGCTAGAGTTCAACAGACAGGCAAACAGCCCACTCTGGTAGATGGTTACCATCGCCTATAGACGACTGCAACACCAGAGGCATTATCAACGCGCTGCCAGCCTCGAAGAAAATTAATAACGCCTTTTTTGAAGTACCCCATATAGTATCGGGCTAAGAAAATCTCAGCCGGAAACTCATTCCAAATCCTAAGAATACGTAACGTGAACGTTCTCGAGAACCGTTTCGTACAAGAAAGAAGAGGTTCCAAGAAATGAGGATGAACACCCAGCCGATGACGGGCAGTTCGGTGGTAGAAATACGACGAGGGCAATCCTAAATAGCTTCTCAGACCACTCCCCGTAACTCGTGTATTATGGATATTTATTATTTTGATAAAAAAATTCCAATCGCAACATCTTTCATTAGCTTTCATAAAAAACCTTATGAGTATAAAATTTTAATATAAGTAACTGTAGCCGGACTAGTCGAAGAGGAAAAGTCTCTTAAAACAGAGTAATAATTACCAACAGTTGATCCTTCGACTCTACCAAAGGTAGGGCCGAAGCCAAGTCTTTTACGACAGCTTTGGAACGAGATGAGGGTAGTCCTATTTACCTTTTAAACCCCACAACCGACAAGACTTTCAGTGGTAACATTTGATGCTTTGTATGGTTGTATCCGTGGATTCATTCTTTGCAGAGCCAAATATATGCATGGCCTACAAATAGTTCGCCCCGATTTGTATGTGCAAACAAAATATAAAAAACTTCTTCTTCGTCCCATTCCTCTCCTATCGGAGGTTGGACAACATCATGGTGATTCTGACTTTGGAGGCCGCTGCTCTAAACATGGAAGTGGTACTGCAGTTGAACCAGTCTCGCAAATTCTTCAGCCACGAATGTCTTCTCTCCTGTCCACGCTTCTCTTTCCGGCAATCTTCCCCTGGATAATAAGCTGGAGAACTCTGTACTTGGCGTTTCTCATCACATGCCCAAAGTAACACAATTTTCTATATAAAAAACATCAAATAATAATAATATGATAAATGAAGTTTCCTAAGGCTCCTGTATAAGTTTTCCTCTGTGCAGGGGTGGAGTAAGATTACTGACCCCTGCGGCCTGGGTCGACCTGTCGGAAAAGACTACGAAACAATTTTAGCTAAGTGGTAGGGCCCGAGCTCGTCTAGAGGGCAACCAGTCTTGGTTATTATGTATGTCGCCATAATAACCTTGTGTTGTGGTTTTTTTCATTAGTGACCAAGGTTTCATTATGCGGTTAGCAGTGTGTTCGCAGTGCTCTTAGCGTTGCAAACATCCATAGGCGACGGTAATTCCTTAATAGTTGGCCTGTTTATTGGTCCTCAGCAATAAAAAAGAATAATAATAAATTTGGTACACTTGTAACAGAGATCACGTGCTTGAAGACGAAAGTATTTTGAGCAATGCGTCCTACCAGTATTGACCTACGGTGGCGAGACGGTCAGAATCTCTTATGGACAGTATCCGAAATGGGGAAATATGCAGGTTAACCAAAGTAACCTATTAAGTTACCAAAATATGTACGCAAGCTAAAGTGGTTCGGTCACATTTTCACACCGATGGGCGTTGGAACAACCGCGTCTAGGCAAACACAACGTAGGACGCCGCCCAGCCCGATGGAGCGATGACCTGCGCAAGGTTGCTGATTGGGCTGGATGAGAAAAGCAAGGTACCGGGATGTAAATCTGCTATACACTTAAAAACGTAGGATTTTTTCTCTGTACACATCGCTCCCTTAGTAATTAATATATGGGCACCACTCGAAATTTTGAGGTTTTGACTTTTTGTATTATATGGGTTCAATATCAACTGTTCTACCACTTGGCTTTCACAAAAACAGAAAAAAGCTAATTTTTAATGAATACTGTAATTGTCTCTTTCACACCAACCTCTCGCGCGTCCGCCTCTTCCTCCTAGAGAGGCTCAACTAGTAAGGCTCAGTACGTATTTGAATCAATTTTTTTTTTTTTGTGATATTTCAGCTGTTAATACTGTAGTACGTTTATCATAGTCTACTTTAAATTACGATATTTTACGAATGATAGAGTAAAAATATCGAAAACCCCGAATCTTTAAACGCGTTTTCCCAAAATTTTGTGTTTTTGAAATAAATAGGGCTTTACATTACTAAGGGAGCGACATGTATAGAAAAAACAAATGATGTTTAGGAAATTACCTATGATGAGTATTGTATCCAATAGAGCAGCATAAATTAGTGGATGTAGTTTGTATTGTACTAATTAATGAACATTTCGCACATATGTACAACTAGATATTACGGCGACTTTGTTCGTTTGAAAAATTGCTCGTGTATGTTTTCTAAATAGTAGTCTTAATGCAGACATATGAGTAATATAACGTGCCAAATTTCATCCAAATATGTTCAGACTTTCTGACGAGAGTAACAAGCATCCATCTTATTCTTCCTGCAATTATCTCACATTATTTAGGATCGGCACAATATACTCTATCCTTCTACTCACTTCTATTTGCCATCATTACAACATTCACACCATTTCTCGCCATATCATCTTTTACATAATCCATCGATCTTTTCTTTGATATAACCCTCCTTTAGTATTCACCATCCACTTTCATTTCCAGCATTTTCCTTGTTACACGATTCTTCTCTTCGAATTATATAGCCATACCAGCAGCGGCGTAGCGTGGGTGTCGGCCGCCCGGGGCGGAAGACAATTTTGCCGCCCTTTTATTTAGGTATTTCAATTTAATGTATACTATATCTATACTAATATTATAAAGAGGTAAAGATTGTGTGTTTGTGACGTTTTAGGGGGTAACATTTCAAGCACAAAATAAACTATGGGGAATCCCCGCAAGTCAGAATAGATGGTGTTGCCAGCAATCGCTACAAAATATCATTCAAGGAAAGGGGTTCCCCGACTTCGTCGCAGAATAAGTAATGAAAAATTCTGTGCTCTTTTCAATCGGTCCGAATTTGTAGTTGGGATAAAACTATGAAATGGTTCAAATATTCATGTAATTTATTAATTTATTAGACATTTTGCCGCCCCTGTCGCCCCCACTACGCTATGCCACTGCATACCAGACTAATCTATTATTTTTCAGCATCTCAAACTACTACTGTGCTACTTCAAAATTTCCTCTGATATATTAATTTTTAATTTTATCCATTTTCGTAACCCCACACATCCATCTCAACATTCACATCTCCGCAGCATGCAATATCCTTTCATCCTTCCCCTCTGTGGCCCATCACTCCGATCCATACAATATGACAGGTCTTATTACAGAATTATAAATTCTAACTTTAAGTGTAAACGGCACTCGTGGGTCGCAAATAAAAAGCCATAAGATAATTAATATAAAATAAAAATTGCTTAATACTGTGGGAATCGAAACCGTGATCTCTTATTGCTCAGGACCAGCAGACAGGCTGACGGCCCACTTACTATTAAGCAATTGCCGCCTCCTATGGATGTTTGCGACGCTAGGGGCACTGCGAACACGCTGCTAACCGCATACTGAAACTAATGAAAAGACCACAACACAAGGTTATGACGGCATACTTATTAACCGGGGCTGGTTGCCCTCTAGACGAGCTTGGGGCCCTACCACTTAGCTAAGGTTGTTTCGTAGATTTTATGACAGGCCGACCTCGTCTGCAGGGGTCAGTATTCTTACTCCGCTCCTGCACAGAGAAAAGTTATACAGGAGCGTCAGGAATCTTCATTTAACATATTATTATTATTTGATGTTTTATGAACTTTCAAGTGGGCCGTGACCGGCTACTTTCTATTTGGCACTTAACCAATAAACAGTATAGATATGTAGCGCATACTCTTCGCACCTTGTAATACGTGTTTTCATTTGAACATGTTAGAAATATTACAGCTGTGTACCGGAAAAACAGTTAAAGAAATAACATTTTTTTAAGCTTTTATACGCTTATAATTTTTCTTATATAACTCAATATTTAAAAAACCAGAATAGTTCCTCCATAAGATGATTAGAATCCAGGGAGAAGGTCATACCAAACCGCTTACGAGCCACTGAAAAGCGCTGTTATTAAACATTCTTCTTCCAACCCTTATCCCACATTATATCAACTCAAACGGAGTGACACAATTAGATCATCGAATCACAAGAAACAATTGATAGAAGCATCCCATTCACCACATTTGAAGTGTGACTCATCCCGTTTAGGTGGAAAAATAGATTTCAAACAGGCGTATTCATTCAGGACAACCATGACATGATGGTCTAGACATATTTTGACTCATCCTCAATTGTAGCGATTGTTTAAAAAATATATTCGTGTTGATTAAGCTTTCATTATTTTGTATTCAGTTCAGGTTTAAAATAGGGGTTTCCCGATGCTGCGCAATCGCACGTAATTTTAAGACCACGTATTACAGTAGTTTAAATAATTCATTATAATTTTATAAACAGAAATATCGTGTCAAAATAATATAATTAGAATTTACTTCGAATTAGAAATATTTCCTTAGATTGTTTTTGTTAAAAAATTTCATAGTCCAAATTATAGTCATACATATAACAAGGAAAATGGTTGAAATCAAGGTGGATGGATAAAGGAGATGTAGACCGAAGATAGGATGGATGGATTGGTAAAAGATCATATGACGAAAAAGGGTGTGTATGTTGAGATGACGGCTAACAGGGGAGAGTGAAAGAAGAGAACATGTTGTGCCGAACCCGTATAAATTGGGATAAGGGCAGGAATATGAGTCCAAATTAGCATTTTTGAGAATAAATATTCAGTAAGACGACAGATAAATATATTTCACGATCCAGTTGAACAGCTGACTTTCGGCTTAGACCACGGTATTGGCCAAGCCACTTGTCTTGTCAGACATTACGTGATAGAAGAATAGTGCGTTTTTTTAGTGAGTGGGCCAGGCCGAATACCCCGTAGTTGAAGACAAACAAAATGATTGTTCTAAAAAAACAAATAACCTTTCATTATTTAATGACTTTCTTATACAGATTAATACTCCAGTTATAAATTCATGAAGATAAACCCGTCAGTTGCGTATGACGCATACAACAAACGCTCGATGATAACGCACACGAAAGGCGCTTACGTAAATCCGAATCATTTATATTGCTAGTTGCGCGGAACTGAGTATGCTAGTTAAATTCCTTGACCATTACTTGATTCCATGCCGAAATATTATTTGATGGTACTTTACACAAGATTTTCACCGAAGGACCCGAGCACCGTTGTTTGGTATGGTTACATGAATGGCCCCGGGGATCTAATGTTTTAACACTGGTATCATTTAAATTTCCACCCAGAGTCATAACACTCAGTTAATAAGTTAATATATATAATTTACTAAATAAATGTATATAAGTTAACTTTAAAGTACTGGATTTAAAGACAAAAATTGAAGAATCGTCCTATATTTCGCAGATCGCATCTCATGTATAATAGATATACATACATATACATACATACATATAATCACACCTCTTTCCCGTAGGGGTAGGCAGAGATCACTTCTTTCCACTTGCTACGATCCTTACATACTTGTTTCGCTTCGTCCACTTTCATTATTCCCATACATGCCCTTCGGTTTAGGGTACTCATAAAGATAATAGATATAATGGATCAAAACAAATACAGAACTGACTGTATGCAATAAATCACCGTGAGACAGAAATACATTTTTATGTACTCTTTTTTTTTATTGCTAGGGAACAGCAGACAGGCTGACGACCCACTTAATAGTAAGCAGTAATCGTCGCCTATGGATGTTTCGACGCCAGGGGCACCGCGAACACGCTGCTGTTTTATACCCGAGTCACTAATCCCGGAACACAACACAATTATTATTATTATAGATTGCCACGTAGCTATGTTTGTTTTGTCGCCTTTTACGACAAGCCGATATTTTCTGTTCGATTATACAATCTGGATGTTTATGTATAATATTTAATTATTTACAAAAGAAAAGTTTATATAGTAAATCTGTTGTCTATTACCTAAAACACCAGCGCTCTGCTTCTTACTTTGAGATTAGATGATTTATTTATAAGGCGAAACTCAACTCGGCTCGGCTCGGTCGGCTCCGTTGATACGGCCACGTTTTACGGCAACCAGATGCTTACGTGGGAAACAAATGTCTGGCCATGCCGCCTCCGCCGGGCCCCGGCAGGAGGGGTAGACCCAAAAAGTGCTGGCTTGACGTCGTAAAGGGTGATATGCGTGCCAATGGGCTCACTACCAGGGATACTGAACACCGTGCGAAGTGGGGTAGGAAAAGTCGGTAAGCGGGCCCCGGGCACCGAAACGGAAGTCTGGATTACAACCGGGATACGGCACTTAGATGATGATGATTTAAAAGGCGAAACTCACCAGTTTATATACATACTAATTAGTAAATATAATACAAGAGGTTGAAAGATGATCTACAAGTCGCCAAGGAGCACTGATGTAAAAGGCACAAATTTTTTTACCCGTGAGAAAAAGAGCCTCATTTTCTGAACTCTAAACGTTTGATATAAATGTGAAGAAATGTGCAGAAGATAATATATTTTGCTAGGCTAACAGCATTTTCTAATTAGAGAACCTTTTAACATTTCAAATCAAAATTATATTAATATAACATAAAAACATAATACATTCTGTATATGCAAAATGTCCTAAATTTATTTTAATTTTTTTTTTAATTTATTTATCAAATTCACAGTTATTACATTGGCTTAATAAAATAATAGCACAAAAAACCACTAAGGTGTATTATTTAAGATTTTCTTTTGACTTATATCAGTTTTTCATGAATATCCCGTCCCCCTGACTGTTGAGCGCGATGTATTGTGTGTGTGATGTAATGTTGCTCTCAGGTGTTACTTGTGAAATTTGAGTGTTCGGTAGATGCGAAATCGTGCTTGGTGTTGGTGGCTCCTATGTGTCATTTGTGTTGCAAACTAAAACTGTATCCCCTAAAACTTTGTTGAGTATGGTTGAAGTGTGTATGACTGTTTGCTTTTGTAATATGGTATAATTATATGGTATTATAATTAGATACTAATTTAAATTATATTTTTAATATGAAACTGTAGGTACTCTACAGACAAATAAGGCCTCTAATGAGTGGAAGCCTGGTAAGTGATGAATTAGGTCAGCCATTAGATGTGAATAAAATAGACTCATATTGTTTATTATAAACTAGATTTAGTATACACATTGTATATTAAATTATTATGTGTAAAATTCTTAAAATTATATGTAAATAAATGCCAGGAACCTCCGCAAGGAGTTAATGAGATAATACTTTCCCAATAACTATTTTGGAGCACCAAAAACAATGATTATTCACAATCCTGTCTTACCATACTGTTTTTGTAGCACAGTCTCCAATTATTGAACGCACCTTGACTGCTCGCAATTCTTTCCTTTATAATCATGATTAATTGATTATGACATGTTTTAGGGATAATTGGAAGAACTTTCTGACATTACATAGGTATTCAATTTCATGAGACATTATAAAATAATTGTTGACTTGTACAAATTTTTATGTATCAATTATTAAATGAAACTGGCTATGGTCTTATAATTAATTTAAATAATTAAATATTCTCTAAAGATTACTATATAAATGGATAAGATTTCTATCAGTAAAATCTTCCCAGAATTATATAAATAATAATTATTTAAGGAAAAATTTATCTTGATAGTAATTCTGACTAATAGGGTTTTATAATCAAATCTTTACCTTCAGATGTTTCCTTGTTGTGTACATTGAAAATATGAGATTCTAAAACTCTAAAGATGACCTCTACTATACTACCTACATATACATTATGGTTGATGTTTTGGATACTTCAGCAGACATGTTTTGCTAAGGAACCTCTCTCATTGATAGCTCATTCCATATAAAAAGTATAGTGATTTATCCGACATCAGCTGCTTCTGTAACATTTATACTGAACTAGCTGACACAGCAAACATTTTCTGCCATATAAATTAATAAAATTACATTTTGGTCAAGAATTCCTTAAAATCAATTCTTAGTGAATGCCTACATCGAGATTATTTATAAAGATTTTGTAAGTTAATAAAATACTTTAAAAGTAAAACATTGTAGTAATATTTTAAAAACAGACATATTTCAAAGAGTGCATTTAGTGTTTGAAATTTTGACAAATATTAACAACTGTGTATTTATAATGTTTCATTTATATTCATTTTACTGTATTTAAATTATCTACACAGGGCCAGCCCTAGCTTTTAGTAAGGATAGAGGGAGATTGTCTTTCAGGACTCTTTAGTTGTTGCTCTTACTTAGCATAAACTGTATTTCAGCTTAATACCAAGTCAAAGCTATTAAATACAGTAATGCCCCCTTATAACACAGTACTCATATAATGCATTTTCATATTACGCGATTTCAGTCCCTCTTATAACATAGGTATTCCCCCATATAATACAGGGAATTACACATTATATTTCTGTACTGTGAAATTTGAAATTAACTGTTTTTTAGTTACCTAAGCATAAGTTTTTTATTTAAAATGTTTGATTTTAATAAAATGCACATATTTCATTCATAACATAGTTTTTTCTTAATATTCGTCGATTTAAATCCTATTTAATGAGAAAAGTGAATCATTTGTACATAACGCGTTATATGGGGTCATACAATACAATATGAAATACACGCAAATATCGTTGTTTGGTGAAAGGCTTGAATGGAATCTTGCTAATCCAGTGATATTTTAGTTCATTGGAAAGTACTTTGGTAAATATTATAGTTACAATTTCTACTTACTTTATTAAATATTCTTCGCCAATACAGATCCGAACGAGTTGGTGTCAACGGCATAGAAACATTCGTTTCACGATTGCTAGGCATTTTTTTAAGATCAAAAATACCAAATATTTAAAATTCTTGATGTTAGTAGAATATCACAACACTTGGAAAAATTGATCACAACATAACATGATCGATGTAGTCACCGATTGATAAGATAAAGCTTTCGCAAAATACTGTGATAAATAATCTTTTATTAAAATATAATCGCGATCGCGTATTTCATAAATTTTTGCAAAACGCGTCATACACAACAAAAGTACCGTTAGGAACTGAAATTAACCGAATGAAAAATTTTCGTGTTACTATAACTCAACGATCTTATTGTGTCAAATGTCAATGTGTCACATAAAATGTACTGTCGTTTGTCATATTGATATAACATCTGAATGGAACAATAAAAATCTAACAGCATGGAGGTAGTTTTTAATATTGCGACCCACTATACGCGTTCTGAGTTTTTAATGTTTTATAAATCAATACATTTAAATAATATTATGATTATAGTGTGAATTATAGAATAGCAGTGCAAATTATTATAATAAGTGTTATTTTGTGATTTTTAAAGGTTTCAATACTTTTAATTTTGTTCTAAATTTATCGCATCTAAACTGTTAGTCAAAACTAATAATATCAACATGCCTACGGAAAGATGTGGTACATGCAAAAAGTTTATGTCTTCAACAGAGGATGTCAGATGTTGTACATGCAGATTGCCACAGCACAGACTATGTGTTGCACTTCCAACTAAAGGTAAAGTGCCCTTGACCTGGCGGTGCCCTGCTTGCGTGACTGTTAGCGACGATTCTCCAAGAAAAACGTTTTCACAGGACAACACAACAAAGAACCTAACCATTAGGGATGTAATGGATGAAATTCGAGCTTTGCGCCTTGACATTTTGGATTTTCGTAACGAAATGACTAGTTTAAAAGTGGAAGTCCAAACCTTTTATACTCGTATCGAGAAACTCGAAGGTCGCATGGAAAAGTTGGAGGATGCTGTTTCAACACAAAACCAAGCACAGGATGTTGTTGAAAATGCGATAGACCAATTACGTGAGGAACTTAATGTAAAAGAGCAAGAACTCCTGGGAAATGACCTTGAAATCAGAAATATGCCCGAAAAAACTAATGAAAATACTTCTGAATTGATTATATCTGTTGCTGAACATTTGGGCATCAATGTGAACATCCATGACATTATGTATGCAGAACGAACAGGTGGTCTTTCCAATGGGCTGAACTCGGACAAAGGAGTAATGGAGCCGAGACCAAGACCCATAGTGGTACGTCTAGTGCATCGCAGTACTCGCAATGAAATATTATCAAAAGCTCGAGCTAGTCGTAATATTAATGCGGGTGATCTGGGTTTTCATGAAAAAACCAATCGCATCTATGTAAACGAACGCCTAACCAAGGCTAATCGAGTATTATTGCGTTTGGCTCGTGATGTGGCTCGACGTAAAGGCTGGCAGTTCGTATGGACTAGTTGTGGCCGGGTCCTTTGTAGGCGCCAGCCTGGGGAAGATGTTCTGAGAATCCGAACTAAGAAAGATATAGACGACAACATACTATCTTGTGTCCACACAAATCAAGATAACGCGTGAAGAAATCACTCAGCTTAAAATATAATATTAGTAATGTATTACAGGCAATGCCCTGTTTTTAAATGCTTTATATAAGTCCAACTGAGTGATTACCAAAATGTACACTGATAAAAGAGTTTTATACTTGAAAAATATTATTTATAAAACGTTTTAATAGTTCTGTAATAAATTTTATATAATTATATTACATTTTGTGAGACTTGTATTAATTATATATAATATATGTATAGAGAATCTAGAACAATATATTGTTTTATGTATATGTAATTATTTTATTGTATGTATTTTATTTATGTGTAAATAATAATTTTTAAAGTTTGATATTGTGTTAACCATCTGCCATAGTCTAAAATAAACTTAAAATTGTTATTAATAACCTTATTTAATATACTTAATATACTTTATTTAACTAACAGATAAAAATTACACATATTAGATATGACATACATATATATGTATATTTACAATTAAATTGTATTGGTTTGTATATAGTATGATATATGTAATGTTTGTAATATTATTCTACATGCAAAATGATATAATGAAACAGATATAATAAAAAAATAATATAAGTACTTATATTACTTAACATTACATAAGATATATTGTTGGTATATAAAATCATTAAAAGCAAAAAATATGTGGTTTTTATGAAGAAACGTGGGTCAACTATGATTATTATAAAGGTTGGCACTGAAAAACAGCGCCATGTTTCCCAACATGGCATAATGCTGAGGGCTGACCATATTGGTTGGAGAAGCGACAGGCATTTACAATACATTAATGTTTTATAATTTATTTTTCATCTTATATGTTTGTTCTTCTTGACTAATAAAATATTTTTCTTTCTTCTTTCTTTCTTTCTTTAACAAAATCCAAAAGCGTTGGTGCCAAATAACTATTTGGGCAAGTCAACCCAGTCTAGCCAAGAATCAAATGCCATTTTTACGCTATCAATAAAATATTTATCTCTTATAGAATTTATGTACAATTAACCTGATCGGATATTGTAATAAAAGTAAGATTATCGTGCAAGAAAACAATGCACTATACTTATCTTCTAAGGAGTGTTATTTGGATGTTATTATGGTATTTAGTTTTTATTACTTTTATGCACTCTTCAGTTTTGTTTAAAAATATTTAAATATTTATTTAGGTTTAAATACTTTGGTATCGTTAATAAGTATGTAAATAAAATGGTAAATAAAGCAGTAAACTGCTAATATGTACCCGGAGTTCACAAAGTTGACTGTCATAACATAAATTGCGATTATTATGTCACACATAGGTAGGTGAACTTTTGATTGAATATTGAATTATGTCGCGCATTTACGTTTAGTTTGAAATTCCAAACACATTGGTAGGATCACCTGACAAGTCTGTATAGAATTAGATCTTTGTCGGACATTTTGGTAAATTTTATCCATAACATTAACAGTTGTCATGGTAACATAACACTCATAACAGTATATTTGGGCAAATTTATAAACAAAAAGCTAAAATTATTTTCTTTCGTTTGGGGCCTTCTTAAAACTAATTCATTATTATTATAAGAATTATTTAAAAAAAATTTGATTATAATAATAATATGAATGAATTTATGCGATCCAATAAAATACGAGGAATTCGTTGGTTAAAGTATCCCATTCAAAATTTAAACATAAGGTGTGTACTGTATGTTGTTTACTATAGAACATGGAATCTATGAATTTCACTGAGGAAAGCATCATTTAATGGGTTCCTCCAACTGCTGGGGGAGTCGATGTGGCCTACGCACTAATAACCCAGCTGTTTTCCTATCGTCTGGTCACGGTCTGGTCTGACGGACAGGGTGACTTGTTCAGAAACCAAGGTCCAGGTGGACCAATAGACAATTAGAACAGTTTTATGTCTCTCAATAAATGTTTTCTTTTTTGCCTACTGATAAATTGCAATTAATGGCATTCATTATTTTAGGATTAAATTAAAAGCCGAAGGTGGCATTTTATGCCTCCCCAAGTTTGAAGATTACTCTAATGAAATTACTAATATAAATTTAGAAGAAAACATCGAAGAGTATGTTTTTAAGTGGCAAGAAAAAAGGTTTAACTTATGGGGATTTAAGCACTATGGCGAACTTCACAACTGTGCAACAGATTTGGATTTAAACTATTATGATTTGATTAAAAATGGAAGTGAAGGACAAAAAGTATTCAGTTACATTCACGATGACCACTTTGCTTTACCATTTTCTAAGATAACTCAAACAGAGTCTTGGCTTGATAAAGCTAATGCGAAAATACAATCAGTTTTTAGCCATGACACAGTTTCAATGAGCCATTTATTCAGAAGTCAAGAAAACATCTGTAAGGATGAAGAGCAATGGACAGCTATGCATATAGTGTTTGATAATTCAACATATAATGAGTAAGTCTGGTCTAAACATGTGTCTTGTCTTTTTTAAAAAGTCTGCAATACAATAAGTATTTCTAGTGCAGGGAACAACTTAAAAAAGTTTTCATCATTTGTTTTACTACTGCCATGTAATTAATATAAGCTTTAGAATGTGGAGGGTAATAAGGTGAGCCATATAATACAGAGAAGTTGAAAGCGGCCAACGGTGTCCTGTATCAGTTAAAGTTCAAAAACCCCTGCAGGGGCAGAGAATGAATACTAACCTCTGCGGCCGGGGTCTGCGTCAAAACAAACTTGGTACAACGTGGTAGGGTCCCAAGCCCGTCTGGATAGCTACCGCCTTTGGTCTTAAGTATGTAGCAATAATAACTTCCACCAAGTTCCTGTACCCTTATGGGACAGCAGCGTGTTTGCGATGTCACTGGCGTTGCAAACACCCATAGGCGACGGTAACTACTAAATTCTAAGCGGGCCGTTAACCTGTCTGCTGTCCTATAGCAATAAAAAAAATCCGACTAAATGGCACAAGTCTGATAGTGTATGATATAACTGTAGTTGTTGTAGACAAATGGTAGTATGCTCTGTTAAAAATTCTCTATATCTCTCTAATAACTTTTTGCGGGTGGCCATAAAAATTTACTTGCATCCCATTCTGGCTTCACCTAAATTGAATGCATTTTAACAGGCACTCTTCAAAGTCAGTTCTTCTTACCATATTCTCTACTTTACTTTAGAACCAATTTATTAGAATAAAAAATAGTTTCATATTTCTGTCAATCAAAAGATTAAACCATAAAAGCATAGAAGCTTTCTATCAGAACCTAACTCTAATCCTTAAATTGAATACAAAAACATCCATATTGCAATACTCTCAATTTCTGCTGATATTTCCAGGGATTCGGAACTTCTTGCTAAACAAGAAGTAGTCCTGCTTTCATTATATCATAACACATCAAAGGACTACCTCATAGTATCACCAGATGTGAATGATTTGGAAATGAACCCATATATAATAGAATTGGATAATGGAATGATTTTAGATTATCAATATTCTATTGACTTAATTAATGATAGTGAAGAAAATGTTAATGAACTATTATTTTTAGTAAGTAACTATAATTTATTCTAAGGTACATAAGTGCTAGCCCAGTGAAGACCATTCTAGAGATCATGGATTTGAAAACCATGGGTTCCATTCCATATAATTTCATCGTTTCTTGTCTATAATGGCCATTTTAGTCTGTGAGTACACAGAACAACAATATATTGAAATCTGATCACTAAGATCATCAATAGTGTCTCAGCCCTTTGACAAGTATTCTGAGTATACTGTCAGTTCTCAGGGAGAGGCTCAAGCCCACATCACCTGGCAGAAGTAAGTAAAAAACCTGTGTAGCAATACTAAGACGCGTACCTCAAGCTTTGGATACATTTGGGATCTAGCATTTTATAAGAAGAAGTAGAAGATGTATGAGTTAGAGAATATTTAAAATGCTTAAATATATGCAGTAATATTGCAGTAAATATTATTGTTTTCAGTTGGAAAAATTGTCCAGCAAATGGACAAAGAAGCACAAGAGTCTTTTGAATTTCATTCTACCCCCAAACGGAAAGAAGAATTTTTATATAAGAATAGAAATTGTGACTGCTAGAAAATTTGATATGGATAACATTTATATAGACTATAATATAAAGGTATGTATTTTAAAAGAGTTTCTTACATTAGGTGGAATACATCCAGCTTGGATAAATTTAGGATTAATTAAATATTGTAGCAAGTGATATTTTAATCTCTACCAAGAAATCCTCGGTTCAATACCTACTGTGCACGTAATAATAAAATTTCCACATATTGATAATGACAGATGGCCGTGGGGGCAGAAAAGTTCTCGAATGGCGACCGCGTGCTGGAAGACGCAATGTTGGTAGGCTCCCCACAAGATGGACCGATGATCTGGTCAAGATCGCTGGAATAGGTTGAATGAGGGCAGCTCAGGACCGATCGTCGTGGAGATCTTTGGGGGAGGCCTTTGTCCAGCAGTGAGCGTCTTCCGGCTGAAATGATGATGATAATAAAGGTAAAAGTAGAGTGGAAATATGCATACAAATCGCCGTGTGAGGCAACCATTGGCTTAGCAGTGTATCTAAGGAGATGTGAAAGTTATTATTTATATAATTCATAATACAAGCATAATTTGCCCCATCATCATATTGTTGCCTATCATGGACACCTATGTCCGGTATAGGTCCTAGGCCTGAACCCGGCAAACGTTGTCCTGCAAATGAAAAAAAACGCTGTAGTACACTTAAACACAAAAAATGTGATCATAATCGGCCCAACTGTTTAGGATTTCAGAAAGAAAAATAAATTTACAATTTAAATATAACTATAAAATCAAGTTTCTTTATTGCAGATACCAGAGGGCGTTGTTAGTAAAGATTTACAAAATGGCCGCACGCATATAAGTGAGTCAATAACGAACGATGATGTACTAATGTGGAATTTTGGACATACATTGGATCTTAATTTGGAAGTAGACAATAATTTTGGTACGATTTGATTGTATGCAGGTGTTTAGGAGTTTGAAATATAAGTGTCTTATGCATGTGTATACATTAATCTTCAAAACTACTTAACAGATTTTTATAAAATTAAAAAAAAATGTTTTAATTTTTTTGGGAATGCAGGGGTTCCAGGCCTCCCATAGTTTTGTTGTGTGAAACAGAGTTCTTATTCGGAGGTCTTGTTAGGTCAGGTTCATATGAAAGTAAACCCAAATACCGGTGTTTCATGTGTTTTTGGGGGCAAAATATGCTTAATATATTTACAAAAATTGTGTGTAAAAAAATGCTAACAGAACTAGATAAATAAATATGTATGGGACAAGAATTGTGTGAGCGAGTCAGAATATTATGTGCTATTGCGCAAAACATGCTTTTAATTAAATTATAATATTTTCATATAACTTTGGCATTTCGGAATGTCTGCTGAGGTGCTGTGATCGGTTTGAATCTCTCCGAGTGTGCGTTTGTATATATTTATAGTTAAAAGAAATTTATATAAGCAGTATATCAGTTGTCTAGTACCCATAACAACCCCTCTGCTGCTTTGCGGCTAGATGGCGCTATATCATATGAGTATTTGAAATCCCGCCTCCTGATTTTTGTTACCTACCCTCACTCTCGGTGAGGTAAAATGATACAAGTGGACATGACATGACGGAATGGTACATGGGACGGAAACATACGACAGTAACGCAAAAACCACTAAACTTGCAGGAAGATCGACGTTCGACCTCTCTGGTTACTTTAAATTCTAATTGGCCGTGCCCATTAAATATGTGTGTTCAGTGTTGTGACTTTAGCTGGTGCCGTGTAACAGTTCCTCCGCGACCTGAACCGAACCGGGAAGGGGTGGAATCAAGGTCAATGCGAATTTCTTTGCCCACTGCAAGGTATCGTGTCTCTCTAGCCACCGTTCCTATTCCATCTTCTCTCATACAGTCTACTGCTCTCGAGCTATCCTTCTCATTCCTGTACGGTGCAATCTCGGTCCGTGGCCGGCATCGTACATCATATTTTTAATAAATGACATTTACTATTGGTAACTTTCAGAATCCAAACCCATAAGGATCTTCTTCGAGGTTATATCAACTGATTGGTGGGGCAGACATCGTACTGAAGGGTATACGCACTTGTCCTTACCATTGCTATCTGGTGAAGACTCAAGGACACTGGTATGCTTAAGGCCGGAAGTTGAGACACTTTCAGAAGATAGTCGTAGATTCTTTATAGGGGGGTGCCATTTGCTAAAAGATCTAGATGTGTTGGTTCAACCGGAGAAGGTTAGTATATATTAATCAGAGTAATTTCAATACCGTAGTTCAATGCAGGAAAATAATGAAGCCAAGTGAAGCCAGCCAGCCCTTGACTTCCCCCTCCGGATCGGAGGCGCATGGGGAAGCATAGACCTCCGAACGGGCGTCAGGCAATAGAGGAATGCTGGGGTAGTTTTAGTGGATATACCAGCGACGTGAGTCTCCTTGTCAACTATGGGAGCTCACGGGTGCATTGCACGGGTGCCCCACTGCATTTTCTCCGGGCAGGGGCGGGCAAGAACACTAACCTCTGCGGCTGGAGTCGTTAAAGGCGACAAAACAACCGTAGCTAGTTGTAGAGCCCTAAGCCCGTTTGGACGGCAATCACCCTTGGTCTATAAGTATGCCTCCATAGTAACCTTGTGTTGTGTTCCGGCATAAGTGACCCAGGTTCCTGTAGCCATATGGGACAGCAGCGTGTTCGCGGTACTCCTATCGTCGCATACATCCATAGGCGACAGTAACTGTTTACTATCAAGTGGACCGCCAGCTTGGCTATTGTTCCTCGGCAATAAAAAATCCTCTAAATGGCGGCGTGTGGATCAAGCATTTAAACTTCATGAACAAATAAAAGTCCTTTGACGTCAGACGAGGCTCCCTCGATCTGACATTCTTACAGAATACCTGCGTTATGTGGTTGACTTTGAGCTTAATATTGTTCTCAATATAATTGGTCTTAGGCTGTCAGTATGCTAATTTAATGCTAAAAATGTTATATCAAGCATAAGACAATCATAAGAGACATAATATGTGTTTGAAATTGGAGTTCCTCGAAATACTGGTAGTCATTGGATTGCTCCAATGAAAAAATTATGTTTCAGTTCATTTTATCAACATTCTCTATAAGTTTCTAGCGATCCGGCTCGAAGGACCATAAAATAATGTTGAAAAATATGAGCTTGATAGATATTGGAAAATTAAAAATACTTGAAAATGCCGAGTATATATTTTGTTAGACAAACATTTGTCTTTGTCTCAGGTGGTTACAAGTAAAAACAGAATTACTTCATCACATAAATTGGGACTCAGTCTTTTTGCAGGTTTCCCTGAAATCTGAAAGTAGGTTTTGAGGATCAAACGGCATTCGTCCCTTGCCAACATTTCATTTAGTGCCATTCTTATGGGTTTTGTCAAGAAATGAAAGTGTAATTGGTTTGTTAACGGTTGCAAATTGCCGCGAAGAACCTCCTAGAACCTAAGTCCTATGACCATTATTAGCGGAGTACCTCGAAATGTGATGAACCACTTGTAAGATTTGGGGAGTAAGGCTCCACCAAGACGCTCGGAGCCCAAGTCGGTGTTCCCGTTTAATAACTGACGAGGCTCTGACAACTGCTTTCATTCTGGGTGGGTTAGATGCCAGTAGTTTCCGTAAAAGTCAAAACCTGCCAAATCAATGGATTCCATCAGAAACAGGGATCGTACACTGACAAGAGCTCCGCCCGGCTCTTGTGAGAAGTGGGTAAGAGCTACCGTATTAAGAGCGGTTAAGGCAAATAATGCTAGCGCCAACTTCTATACCCTGAACACTCCAAAAGACTCGCTTCATTTAGTGGACCCTGGGCACCGAAGCAGAGCTATATAAAAGTCTTTAAAGCTATTTGTTGTGTTAGCAATAGTCTATGTAAATTAACTTTTTAGGACCCGTCAATAATATACCAAACAACCGGTGATATTTCTGTCCGCTGGTCCATAATAAGCCAGTCTTCATCACCACAACGAACATTCCCAACTCCAAGTACAAGCGATGGATCATCACTCCTGGTGGGTGCTGATGCGGCTCTCAAACAATACAGGAAGGCGAGAGCCAAGTTGAAAGCTGCTACCAGAGACTTGGAAGCTGGTGATGGCTGATGTTAATGTTAGGCCGTAAGTGCAAGAATATTTGAGCGCCATTTTCTTGCAAGGTATTCTTCAAGCTATTCGAATACAGGTTTTAGAATTTAGGTTCTCTGCTAAGTAACTGGATATAACTATGTCAAGTGTTAGACCCCCATACAGTACGAAGAAGTATTTGTATAATTTTCATATAAGTTTCTTTATATTTATCTATATTTTTTATCTGTGCAGGGGCGGAGTAAGAATACTAACCTCTGCGGCCGGGGTCGGCCTGTCGCAAAAGACGACAAAACCACCCTAGCGACGTGGTAGGGCCCCAAGCCCGTCTGGATAGCATACACCTTGATCCTAAGTATGCCGCCATAATAACCTTGTGTTGTGTTCCGGCATTAGTGACCCAGGTTCCTGTACTCTTAAGGAATAACAGCGTGTTCCATAGGCGATGGTAACTACTTACTGTTAAGTGGGCCCTCAACCTATCTACTGATCCTCAGCAATAAAAAAAATAGTTTTTTATTGTATTACATAATGTAAATATTTGTAATGTTTAGCACGAGTGTATTGTGCACAGACAAATATAGCTAAAAAAAGTTCAACTTTTTTGCATTGTATAATTTATAAGAAATTTAAATGATATTTTTCGACGCGTACCTTACTTATGCGTTCGGAAAAATTCTAACACATTGCGATACGTGAGCGATAAAAAAAATCACAAGATTGTTTTGATGGGTGAACGTGTAGTAAAAATTATCATTTGACAGATAAATTTTGAATACACCATTTGAAAGTAAAAATACTTATTATTTAAACCACACTACGGCAAGTTAAAAAATCATTCTGGCTACCACGTGGGTACGTGATATTAAATAAATATGTGATATTGCACCATAAATAAACTATAGCAAACAATATAAATATATTGTGACATTTCACACAACTCCATCTATTCCCAAACTATGAAGCATAGCACTTATATTATGGGTACTAGACAACTAATATACTACATATATACTTTTATGAATATACCTACATAGACATGAAATTCGATACGAAGTAGATTGCGGGCTGATTCATTAATTTATCAAAAGAAGTAACAATCAAAAACAGAATCAAAGGCAATATAATAAAAAAATGGAGTGTTTATTTAGAATGTGTATTAAAAAACATTTTTTGAATTCATTGTGGTGAAGAAAACCCAGATTTATAAGGTAAATAATTAACTTCTCCCACTTCGGACTACTTCCCGAAGCTGGGCTGTGATGGCCGCTACCCTCCTCGCCCGCTTCAGTCTCACATCCCTCGCCCTCTTGATTCGGGCACTTCTCATATCAGTGAGGGCGACGTTCGTCAAATGCATTTCGCGTCGTGCCGCCTCCATTGCCAATACCTCCCCACGTAAGATAGATGATTCCCAAGTTGACAGTGCGTTCGTTATTGCCACGCGCTGAAATATATAGAATGGTGTCTTCGTTGCTCAAGCAATTTAAAGTCGTTCCGGGGAATATGAAGTGATCCACCAAAAAACCAAAGTCACCGATATCTGCTTGACAGAGCAAGCTGAAGTGGCAGTGAGCTGGCCATATATGTCTTAGAAACAAGGGCGTTGCTAAGGGGGGGGGGGCGGCTGCCCCCCCTAGAGATCAAATGTAGCTAGCCGCAAAGCGACCAAAATGCGAGCAATTGACTTCCTTACCTATTAATAAATTCCGCATCGCATGACAAAACGCAAACGCACGGCTAATAAGCACCATGACAGAAGATCGCCTTAATGGTCTGGCCATGATAAGTGTATACAGAGCTTATAATAAATAAAAACCTAAATAATTTTAATGATAAAGTGGTTGAAAGTTTTGCAAAAAATCCCCGCAGATTATGTTTTAATTAAATATTATTTTTGTTAAATAATTATTACTGTGTTTATAAGTTTGATTTAGTTATTGTGCTGTCGAGGGCTTGTGAAGTTTTATACGTTGATATTAGAACCGTTCTTATTACAATCGTCATCGAGGCAAAGACTTCCAAAGTGTAACGCTTCATGCTTTCGACTTTAACAGGCGTTCATATTTTTCATCCTCCATAATATTGCCCCATCGCCCCCCCCCCCCCCTCCCCGTAGTCATAAGCTGGTGACGCCCTTGCGTAGAACCGATAGGTTAAACGAGTTCTTGAGTGGAGACCGCGTCTCGGCAAAAGCAGCATAGGACGCCCATCGGCGAAGTGCGGCGACGACTTGAGAAAAATGGCTACCAAGGACGGGATGCGACGAGCCCAAGATAGGACTCTATGGCAAGCCTTGGGAGAGACCTGTGTCCAGCAGTGGACTTCAATAGGCTGATATGATCCTCGCGATGTTTTCCTTCAAGGTCGGTACATGGCAATTATGCTATAATATCCACATAAGGTGAGAAAAACTATCTAAACGGTATATGCCACCGCGGGATTCTAACCGTGGAGCTCTAGACTGGTCTCCATGTGTAATACCACTGAGCTACTAAGTGCAGAAATCCACTTTTCTATTTCCAGATAATAAGTACACAGAATGGAATAGGTTCAACAGAACTTGGTTTTAACAGGCATGATCGCCGTCTGAATACCAATTGCTCGAACCTTGGCTAACAGATGCGGTTCACTTGTTCTCGAAGATCTTGATGAGCTCCCTTATAACTCATATCCCTCATACCTGTGAGGTGTCTCTCAATATGGCATTCTTCCGTTTTCTCGCATCATCCGCTCGTTGTTGCGTATCAAATAATTCCATCCGTCGCCGCCATTCTTCGGCTTCATATAATCGCATGCGTCGATCAGCTGCTAGTTGCGCACGAGTTTCCTCTTCGAGTGCTTTGTCTATCAATTCCGTAACCTGGAGAAATTACATAAAAATACTTTTTAATAGATACTCCAGGGTTGCGAGAGTGAACCGCGATAAAAAAAACGAAAAACTTAAAACGTAAGGAATACTGGTTGGTTGAGCTAGCCTATATTCTTGCTATTAAGGATTATGTATATATTTATTTATGATTACGTATATTATCTGAAGTAGAATAAAACTGATAGAAAAGTAGACTAAAATAAAATATCTTCCTAACGTTTCCAAGACTTAGATTTTTCTGTTGATTGTCCTAATGATGTTTCCCGTCAACCAAGGGATTTATCAAGGAAGGTATATTTAAGTTCTAATAACGTCATTCTACCAATACGTTTGCTAGTTCTCAGCCAAAGATGGTCATTGTTGTAATAAAAATTTTGTTCGAGATTAAGGATCAAATGGTAGTTGATCACACTGTCAACGTTTTGCCACAGCTAATTATAAGCCTCTTGGGCACAACCTTTGGCTAATTGCATCCACTGCCTTTCAGCCGTTTTTCGCAGGTCATTCCCTCGAGGAAACGTGTGTAAGCTGTTAGGTTAGAAAAATAACCCTATTCACTAATCTTGTGCGTGCTAACAAAAACACACACGATAGAAGTGAAACTTCAGTAAATCGACAAAAATACAAGCAAGTATTAAATACACACCGACATTTACTCTCTCGCTCTGGCTCACTAATTACAGGCGATTATAATTAAAAACTCACATTTAAAGATTTTTTTTAAAAAGTATTGTTTCCGCCCGGGATCGAACCGGGGGCCTTCTGCGTGTTAGGCAGATGTGATAACCGCTACACCACGGAAACTGTATTCACAATGTCGAAATACTTCAAAATAAATACACACCGACATTTACTCTCTCGCTCTGGCTCACTAATTACAGGCGACTATAGGAGAGACCGAAATATACATATTTCTGTCTCATTCTTTGCTGGCTTCATCCTACACATTTTTGTATTTGTGTCTCTTACCTGTCGTTTTTTCGTTGCATCCGGTTTGAAATCACAACGATTCTAAAGAAGTTTCACTTCAATAAATACAGGTGAATTTCAATATAGTATCAGTATTCTTTTTGATATCTGATATCGTAGAGGTTCCTACACCATACATTTGCGCCAATTTATTGCCAGATTCACCATTTTTTAAACTCTCAATTGTCTTCACTTTGTCATTAAGTGATAACACTACTCTTTTTCGCTTAGACATTATAGATTTCTAACTCAAAACGTAAACAGAAATGTAAACAAAAAATGCAACATATTAGTTGAACGCTATCAAGTAAATTGAAACAATAAAAAACATGCGGAGCAGTCTTTGAGGACTGCCGATAGAAGTGAAAACTAAGTAACTTGTGAATTGTATCGTCGAGCTATATTATGATCAAGGATTAAAGTTTAAATTGCTCATTAACATTTCTTTACAAACCAAAAATTGTTCACTTCAAAAACTCAACTGTATTTCATTGTAATAAAGTCGCAATTCGAATAGATATGTATATGTAATGCAATGCAATCATTTAAAAGTTACATTATAAAATAAACCTTATGTCATTATTGATAAGGTTGGTATTACTGAGTTGATCATGAACATTCAAAGTCGGGGATTCGAAGCCGTAGGCGTTGCGCCACTAAGATCGTCACCGATATCACATAAGTATACTCCAAAACGTACCTTCCTATCGTCCACCCAGGCAAGAACATCAGCGCTCCTTCGCTCCTTGCATTTAATATTATCTAGTAGTTGCCCAGTCTTCGCTTGTTGCTCTAAATCTCGCTGCAGGCGCTTGTATTCCAACCAGTCGCGTTCCCTGTCTCTCTTGTGCTTTATGTACTTCTTATATTGATCGTGGATTTCAGCTTCTACCTAAGGATTAAGGTGTTTTTTTCTTTATACAAGCTTTTTTATTCAGTTTAAATAAAAAGTTTAACAAGTGATCTAATACGATCATGTTTGTGGATTTTGTGTCCACTGACAATAAAATAATTATGACAATAGAATAAATATGATACAAATAATTTTTGTGGTCTTTAAATAAATAAATATACTGGCACAATTCACACAGCGCCATCTAGCCCCAATGTAAGTAGCATAGCACTTGTGTTATGAGTATTAGACAACTGATTAACTAGATATATATTTCATTTTTGTAAATAAATACATATTATTTATACATAAACACGCGAGACGGGAATCGAACCCGTCATGGGTCTCCGCGTGTGAACCGAAGTGTGTTAACTGCTACGCCACGGATATTGTCTTTGTATATGTTCATCAATGTATGTTAAAAATACCCTCCAATATAGATTCTCATATGATGCTTCTTCTTCTACGTCGTGACCTCATGGCTGAGGGTCGTGACCACCATAAGCTGCATCTCGGGTCAAGTCTCTCCATGCTTTTCTGCTTTGGGCCAAATGAATAGCCGTCTGGGTATCGCAGTTCAGGAACTCCAGTATTGCGTCAGTCCACCGGGTGGCTATTCTTCCTCTACTCCTTCTCCCCTCAACTTGACCCACTAGTATAAGCTTCTCAAGATTGTCAGGCTCCCGGCGGGCTAAGTGACCGAAGATCGAGAGAGATCTCCGGAGGCATATCGTGGAAAGGCGTGTCACCAAATTAAGCTCTTGCAGAATCGATACGTTAGTGCGGCGCGCAGTCCACGGTATACCGAGCATTTTGCGCCAGCACCACATCTCGAACGCATCAATTCTGGATCTCAGCCGAGCCTTTAGTGTCCATGTTTCAGATGCATAAAGAAATATAGAAAAGACTCAGTCTCATATGATGCAGTGGTTATTAAAAAAAGCTTACTGTTTATTAGAGCTCGAGTTATGCTGCTAAATACCGTGGGTACGTGCCCCATACCACGTGCCCTATTTTTGACACTTTTTTATCCCCTCTCTCCCCTTGGTGACCTTTCGTAGTGTATGAGAAAACCCGCCACCTCCTCTATTTTTCACGTGGTAATTATACGGTTTACAATTTTTTTGCAAACAGTAAGCTAAAAAATACTGATCGTGGGAGTGATTACAAACTTCTAGTGGCAGACATCAGCCTTGAACTAAAGTCAACGGGCAGTTCAGTCATCGCAGAGGAGGCCCAACCGCGAACAACTGGCCATCTTCAGGGAATGTTTCGCTACTAAAGCAGCCAACTTGACCATAAACAAACACAATGACATTGACTATAGCTAGAACAGATTAAAGACAAGTCTCAAAAGCAACCTGCAGAAATCCGAGGAAAGAGTGGATTACAGAAGAGACATGGTAGGCTTAATAGCCTTCGAGAACGAAGGAACTACTCAAAACCAATGTTGAGTCTTCCCATACAGAGTACCAGAAAGAGTTCAAGTTAGCAGTATCGTAGGGACTATAATAACTACTTAAATTCCATCTGTCAGGATATTGAAGATCATGCATATAAATTTCAAACTCGAGACTTATTTTTGAAGATTAAAAGTATTACGAGAGAGTATAAGTCGAGCACATGGGCCATAGAAAATGAAGAACGCAAGCTTTTAAGCGAGATAGATGAGATGACGGAGAGGTGCGATCGTACTGCGAAAACCTGTACATCGATCCTGCAGTACAAACTGGATATACTCCTACGGGTGCTTGGAACCGGACATTATAGAATCCGAAATCGGAGGCGCACTGCGTAAACTCAAAATGGATAAATCAGCAGATAGAGACTGTATTTTTGCTGAGGAACTGCAACATCTAGGAGATCTGAGAATTAAGTTACTACTTGATCTATGAACCAAGTTTGGAGAACAAGCAAATGAGTCGTCGATTGGAAAGAGTCTTTGCTAGTTCCACTACACATGAAGGGGTCGACGAGGACATGTAGCAACTACCGTACAGTGGCATTAATATCGCATGCGAGTAAGATAATGCTTCATGTAATTAACGGCAGACTACAATCCTTTATTCAGTGGCAGATACGAGTACCTACCTATTGAACAAGCGGGTTTTGTGAAAGGTCGGGGCACAAGAGAACAAATTGTAAATATATGGGAAATAATCAAGAAGGGTCGTTCGCAAATAATTAAGAAGTTAGGCCATCATAGCGCAAGAAAATAGATGCACTCGAAATGTGGTGTTCGAGACGAATGCTTCGCATACCCTGGACAGCCAGAAGGACAAATAAATCTATTTGCCAGATTTGAAAATAAATGTTATTGCGTTGAAGCCAACATTCGTAAGAGAGAACGAATTCAAATAAGCCCTTATAGGCTTTTGAAAATAGAAATTGGAAATTAAACATACATTTACCCGTAAAGATATACTTTTCATAAATAGAACAAACCATCTCCCGCTCTTCTTTTTCCTTCTGCCACATCTTCTTGAACTGCTCCGCCAATTTCTCCCTTTCGTCATCTTGCTCTCTTTTTCTTGCCAGTGCCGCTAATAGCCGCCATTCTCTTTCCGGAATTGAATCGAAGACGTCACTCTGCTCGTAGTCTAACGTGTTGATTAGTTGTGATATTGAGCTTGATACTGTAAAAGAGTATAATAAATATAGGTAATGCTAACTATGACGACATCTGTGACGAAGATGTTTGACGACCCCTCTGGCTTTCTTACGTGTTTATGTATAATATGTATTTCTAACCAAAAGAAAAGTATATTTATGGTAAGTAGTATTTGTATATCCCTTGTGTAGTGATCGTAACATAAGCGCTCAGATGCCAACCTTAGGAATAGATGACGCTGTAAAGGGTTAACATTTTGCATCATCGATCTATTTAATCTGCCGCGTTCAAACATCAGCGACTTTCGACTGAGGACTGACTCGTATCACCGCGCGCGGTCGTTCGTATGTGCAATAACAGACATCTAAATTATTTATAGAGTTTATTCAATTTAAATATAGATTGACACCACTTACAGCGGCAGTTTGATTGATTTTCCCAAAAAAAAAAAAAACGAAAAAACGCTCCCACAAATGATTAAACGTGGTCTCTCGCAATCAAAGAATATTTCGCGAATGGTAAAAAGAAACAGTCGTAGGCTCGCGGATTATTCCGCACTCGGTGATAGCAGACAGTCGTAGGTTCGCGGAGTATCCCGCTCTTGGTGATTGCTGACAGACAGGCCGACCCCGGCCGCAGAGGTTAGTGTTCTTACTCCGCCCATGCACGAAAAAAATGTAATTAAATAAAAATGTATTAATTACAACAGTCATGAGTTTCATATTCCGCTTAAAATTATTTATATTTATATAAATTACTTGCGCGTGCACATATGTATATGTATATGTCTGTAGCGAACTTTACCCACATTTTGGTAGATCCGGTGACTTCCGCGGCGACGTGCACCGGCGGGGGGTGTCGGTTATTATCTTATAACAAAACACCATTATAACACTTCCTCTCTTACGCACAATTGTGGGAAACAAGTTCAGTTATTAAATGCGGCGGAAATTCGACACTTATGCTATAAATCTAGGTTACTTTGTCACGTTGTGAAACTTTTATTGTTTTACTAATGTTATTTTTTTATAATTAGGAGGGTGAATAGCTTAGTGATGTCATTAATGATGTCAACTCGAAGATCAATTTAAAGATCTGAGGATACTGCCACGTATCGACGGTGAAGGAAAACATGGTGAGGAAACCTGCATACCAAGATCATCGGTAAGTGTAACCTCCATCCGGGGAGGTCTTGGAGGGGGGCCTGAGGCCAGCGTGAGACGTTATGAACTTTTTTATACTATGATCCGCTTGATTATTGTAATTTTAATTACCACATTATAGAATGTGATACATTATCATAATATCCCTGATATTGATGCGCGTCTTTACTACACCATTTCCTTGAACAAGTAGGCAGAGAAAAATTATAAGGATATAAAAGAAGCTAATATAGTACGTTATTTCAAAAGAATAACTGATTGGTACACTGACTGAAGCTGGGGAAAATATAATCAGTTTGGGTCTTTTTATGAAGTAAAACAAGACCGGCAAGACCAGCCAAAATGTATTTAATCTGATCCTGACGGATAATTCGCCATCAATTAATAAAAAAATTGATCATAGTATTACTAAGTATAAAATATTCCTAATATGAATATGATATGTTAATTTAATTTTTAAATTACTTAAATATTATTTATGCTTTATTTTATTAACGGAATTAACACAACAGAGTAGGTATATTTATTGTTTTAATAATTACTTTATATATTCAAATTTATTTGCAATCATGTATACACAATGATGTATACACGGTACATATACCAAAACAACATTACATATTTACAATTTTAGTCTGTCCGTTTGTTTCGGCTAATCTCTGAAATAACTGGACCGATTTTCACGGGACTTTCATTGGCAGGTAGCTGATGTCACAAGGAGTAACTTAGGCTATTTTTATTTTAGAAAAAAAAAAACAGTTTAAAATATTTATTTTCTCTATCTAGAATTTTTTTTCTATTATTCGACTAGCGGTGCGGGCGGGAACGGCTAGTAAACAATAAAGAATTACTAGAATAATAGATTTTTTAGGCAAAATGTCACGCAATATAAACTCCAGCGCGTTGGAAATGACTTGGTGTTAGAAACGTCCATAGGCAATGATGACCACCTGCTATCAGGTGGCCTAGTTTCTTTGCCTGTCAGCCGAACTCCATATATAAAAATTGTTTCTATTATATATCATTAAAATTGTGATTGTTTACTAATTACTACGAATATATCGATACTTACTTAATGTACACTTATGTTTGTCAATACTTATTATAATTTTTTTATTGGTTTAAGACAGCGGAAAGGCTGACGGCTCGCTTAAAATTTAGCAGTTACCGTCGCCTATGGGTGTTAGCGACGCCAGTGGCAAAGCAAACACGCTGCTGTCCCATAAGGGTACAGGAACTTTGGTCACTAATGCCGGAACACAGCACGAAATTATTATGGCGGCATACTTAATACCAAAGGTGGTCGCCATCCAGACGGGCTTCGGGCCCTACCACGTAGCTAGGATGGGTTGTTTTGTCGCCTTTTAAGACAGGCCGACCCCGGCCGCAGAGGTCAGTATTTTTTTTCCGCCCCTGCACGGAAAAAAATTATTAATAAAGTCGCTAAACTTAGCTTTAATTTTGTAAATAACATGATGTGTTTATATGTCGTCTTTTAAGATTTGATTTTGGAATCATCTTTTATTTTAAGTACATTCACCGAATATTGCTATAATTTAATACACAAATGATTTACAATATAATAAATGTTTTTCACTCAAACCAAACTAAAGAAACTAAACACGACGCGTTGTTTGGGTATTGATTTAACGTAATCAAGGTTACAACTTGAATGTATCATATTCCTTTCCAGCTGTATTTTGTCTATGACTTATTTTCTTTGCGATCTTGTTTATCTTGGGGTCGGAAGTACGCTCTTTCCATGACATTTCTTACCTTTCTAAACCCTATAGCCACATGAAAATATTACTGAAAAGAACGGAACGTTGCTGAATGAGTGAGCAATGTTTGAAAGTGTCAAGGGATACAAAGAGTGACGTAAGAGTTAAATATTGAAAGATGGCGCTTCCTTTAGAATATATTTGGTGCATAAAATTCCCAAGTCAATATACGATTCTACCGGTTACATTACACATTCCCATGCTATTTAGATTTGGCTACATTTAGTTTTTAAACGGACAAATGCTGTCTTATGCCTCAACCCCAGAGGTACCCTATAGAGTGTCCTCCCTTTGCTGTCCATGACTAGCAAGAGTAATCCAATTTACGACTGCATAGCTAATCATCAAACTCATCTACAATTACCACACACCAAAAAGCTTTCTCTATTCTCCGGGCATAAAATATGTTTAGTAATCATGATATTAAGCACATTATTACTTATCTACAACATACATAAATAATTGAATATGACAAATTCACAAAACTTGAATATCCGTACGGATACATGCAAATTATTTAGGATTCTTATATCTATTTTTAATAATAATAATAATAATCATTTATTTCAGACATTTTTTTTATCCATAAGTTATTAGTGGGTTAGTTATATAATAAAATTCTTAACAGTAAGTTAGAATTGTTAGTAGGCGATTCTAAATTAATCAACACTACATTTTACCCGTTACAATAGCTATCCAATCCTTCTGAATAGCACAATCGTAGCGGGCTGAAATCATTCTAAGAATGCTGTTGGCGCTGCCACGCAATCGCAGTAGCATTGAGGCCGCTTTTTTCCTGATTAATGCCTTAAAACCATCAACCCGGGCATTTACAAACATGGCCGGTGCACTGCAATGGCGTGGCAACCCCATAAGCACTCTAAATGCATTGTTGTACTGAACACGCATCATTAATAACATCCTGTTAATTTTCATAACTTTTTTATTAACTTTAAGTATAAATTTTATGTATAATTATAAAGAACACAGATGTAATCAACTACTTTTTATTCTAAATACAGACTCAGAAAAACTTCGATGTACTGAAAAAAATATTTGCATATCACAAAACTACAAAAGATATGTATAATCTCATAAAAAAGAAGAAGCTTTCAAAGAATCTAGTAATCTTAGTTTAGACTTAAAGATCTTAAGAAAGCAGCGAAATGTTAAAAATGTAAATAGTACAAGGTGGTGTTTGATGGTTAAACAAACAAACCCATTCATTTGTCAAAGACGACAAATATCAGTAATTCAACATTGAAATGACAGACAAAAACACGAGAGTATCTTATCTGTTATCAAACTCGCTGATAACAGCGTAGATAATGTCAGTCGAAGGCATACCTCGGTTCGGTGATGACGAATGCCACCGCTATGGAGGCTGATAAACCCAAGCCAGCTGCGAGGCGCCCGGATGTCCTCAAAAAGTTCAACGCTGAGAGTTTGTATATGATCGAACGAGGCCTTCTCGGCGAGCTGCCGTCGAAACTAAAACCACAAGCTCTCGTACCTGTCCGGGGACAATGCACTGACCTAGATGTGGCTAAACCTTCCGGACTTCTTTCATCATGTTTGCCCGTAATCCCCGACTCACCGCCGCTGGAAAAACGGACGCCGTCGGATGACGAAAGCGTTTCGCCATTGAAGAAATCCTTCAGCTTCCGCGATAAATTTTCAAGGATTAGTTTTTTTGGCAAAGAGAAAGAAAAGCCTAAATGGAAGACGATCTCCGAAGAGGAGAATAAAATAGATTTCAATTTGAATAGTGACGTAAATAGAGATGAAAGATCAGAACACGAAGCTAAATCCAATAAGCGTTTTTGGTTCTTTCGTAACAAAGAAGTGGACAAACGTGATAGGCAATCACCTATTTACAAGAGAAGTAAAAGTTTTGAATTCCTACCAAGAGCTATAGAGGAGCAGGATGAAAAAGAGAATTCCAAAACTAAATCGTTTTCCAGAAATAGTCAGTCGTTTGTTTTTGGAAGTAATGACACGATGGGCGAAGCTTGGACATCGAATGAAAGTTTGGAGTACATCTCGAATGTATACTACGATAACGTGGAAGGTGTGTTTTTAAAGAGTGTAAAGGAGTTTCCATCGGAGTCATCGGGAAATCATTCATCGCTATCAACAGTGACTTCCGCTTCCAGCGCTAATGCAACAAATATTTTCAAAGCACAATCGGTAATCGACCTATTAGACCAATTTGATAAGGCTGTTGAAATGTTCAGTGAAACGTATTTGAGCGATTGTGAGCCTTATACAAAAACTGAAAAGGTGCCTGTTAAAGAGAAGAGAAAGAGTTCTTCCTTCAGTACTTTGCCATCTCCTAAAATAGTTCATTCTAACAAAGTGAGTGAGATAAGTGAAGATTTCAAGAAAGAGCTGAACTCAGCTCTTATTAAACGAAGTGTTGAACCTAAAACGAATAGACGTGGATCTGTGACGGATTGGTTTGTGCTTGAAGATAAAGTAGCGAGTGAGACTAAGAAAAGTGGTAGTGCAATTGCAAGGGAAATGGGTGATGCAAACAAGTACAGAAGAGGACAGAAGAAGTCCATTAATCGCGTGAGAAGAATGAGTTCTACCAAATATGTAAGTACTTCTTTGTTTATGTGGATAATTGTTTTATCGTGTGCATCCTGGAACTAAGTTTTATTACAAACAACTAAGAAGACCTCCGAAGAAGAACTCTGCCTCAACAGTAAACCTTGATACGTCTACATTGTTTAAATGCAATTCGACCGTTTAAAAAGGGTTAAAATCGAGTTTAAAGGAGTTAGTTACAAACATACAGGTGACGCTAATATAAACACAATCATGTTTATAAGTTTTTAAATTACGTAATAATTAGAATGGCCGTTCTCTCATTCCGTAATATTATTTCTGAAACGTTTTATTTAATCAATGCTAACAAAGACAATATGAATATATTCTGTTTCATCATTTACGGTGTTAATGCCGGATGCATCTATGGATGGATGATGATGATATACGGCAAAAAAATTCGCACCGTTTGCGTTCAATTGTTAATATATAGGGTTTCCTCCATGCAGGAGCGGAGTAAAAATACTGACCCTTGCGATCCTACGATCACAAGCCCGTCTGGATCGCAAACACTCTAGGATTTTAAAAATGCCGCCATAATACTTATAGACCAAGGGTGGTTGCCATCCAGTCGGGCTTGTAACCCGACCCTACCACGTAGCTAGGGTTATGTTGCCGCCTTTTATGACAGGTCGACCCTGGCCGTAGAAGTTAGTATTCTTACTCCGCCTCTGCATGGAGAAAAATAATGAATTTTGACCACTTAAGCTAAAGTATTTTTAGCCAAACATCTATTATTAAAAATTCCTTTTGTTTATATACGGTCATTATTATACTGCATTCCTTTGTTTTTGTCTTCTTGGTTGACTTAACAAAAGGAAGTTCGTCTTATTAAACACCTGGTTCCGCATATGCAATTACCATATTGTTTAAATTTCAACATTCATTCAAATTTGGACATATCATGTGGATTGGTAACTAGTACATACATACATACATATAATCACGCCTCTTTCCCGTAGGGGTAGGCAGAGACCACTTCTTTCCACTTGTTACGATCCTTACATACTTGTTTCGCTTCGTCCACTTTCATTATTCCCTTCATACATGCCCTTCGATTTAGGGTACTCTTGACCTGGCCTTTTTTCAAGACGTCCCTGATCTGTTCTCGAAATGTCCGCCTAGGTCTAACACTTATATACACTTTTTTCGTCAATCGTTCTTCATTCATTCTCTCAACATGGCCAAACCATCTCAGCATACCTTTCTCAAGTAATTAGTACAGGTGGATATGTAATAAATAGGACCATTAATAGCTTTGAGAGAGAATGTTGCCAATAAACAAATATATTTATATGTATACAATTAGCAGCGCCGTCTACTTAGGTGCTGTCCATTAATCACGTGATGCTCGAAAGGGGACGGAGTGGTCCATAAAAAATCCCGAAATATCTCAAGGGGGAGGGGGGGTGTTATTGGTGTTGAAGAAAGTCTTGCTAATCCGTGGTCCAAGGATACTTTACATTGTTCATGTATTAGTATAAAAAAGTTTTTCGCCTTTCTTTCATTATTTTTATGTTAGTCAAAAACAATAATTTTCCATAATAAAATTAGATGATCTTAAAATTAAGATCCTTTTTATGTACTAAAAAATACACGTGATATAGGGGGGGGGGGTTGTCTTAAACCTCACCATGTATCACCAAGGGTGAGGGGGGGGGGGTTAAAAATTCCAAAAAGAACATCACGTGATTAATGGACGGCCCCTTAGTTCCAAAGTGAGACGCAGAGCGCTTAAATGAATGAATAAAACTCTTCTCTCTTCTTGTGTTATGAATACAAATGCTTTACTTATATTTCTTTTTATAAATAAATAATAAATACATATAGTATTCAACCCGTGATGCCATGGGGCCTTTGCTATTTAAAGACATTGAAGATAAATTGAATGAGTGTTGCTTACTTGGGTTTAAGACACGTTTTATGGAAACCGGCTTTTTATGTGAGGAGGTTTGCAACTAGAAAACCATCGCCTACGTGTTCATATTTAGAGCTTAGAATAGATTCGATTTGTTTTTAAGAAAGTTTAGTGAATATCTCTTTATTTATCCAAAGTTAAGTATACAAATTCAAATTGTCTTGCGAAAAATGCCTACCAGAGTTGCCGGTGTAGCCATCATGCTCCTAATCTTTATAATATCGGCGTAAATGTTTTAATAATGGCGTAACCATAATATTGGAGGACATTTTGAGTCCAAAAATAGTTGTATGAATAAGACATTAATTGAGGTGTGTAGCGCTATATCGTAGAAGGATGTCACTAGCGGAGGGTGATGAATCTTAGCTGTTAGGAGAAACAACTATCTACATTTGAAACAAAAAAAATATTTTGATGTATTAATTTTAATGAATTCCTTATAATTCGTCAAATTATTAGTCGAGCATTTTGTTTTCACGATAGTTTACTCAGCACATTATTGATTATATT
Source organism: Malacosoma neustria (assembly GCA_963693495.1). Classification (NCBI taxonomy): domain Eukaryota; kingdom Metazoa; phylum Arthropoda; class Insecta; order Lepidoptera; family Lasiocampidae; genus Malacosoma; species Malacosoma neustria. The sequence continues at coordinate 13,072,583 of OY856392.1, forward strand.
TAATTTAGTGATGGAGCAGAACAATATGGGATATATGAGCCATGTATAAGTGTTGAGATTTCTAACCGAAATCAGTGTTATATTTATATGGAATTCTTAACTATTATTTCAATGAGTATATATGTGTGGCTACATAATATGTATACCCTTATCTATATCTGGTTTATGATAACATTTGTGAGCAGTTTGAGTCGACTGATAACAAACAATATTTTTATTTTGTGTAAGTGTGTAAGTTTAAGAGATCATTTCAAAACTAATCTGATTGAGGCTCTTTGGGTGACTCAATTAGTTTGATAGTAAACTTTTAAATACCGCCGTGGAATACAGTTCCTTAAGTCCGATCTATTTCCTTCTGTACACATCATATCTACGCCTGTTAAATATATTTCATTTCATTCATCATGTCGGCTCAGTATTTTATAACAAAATACTAACAAAAAAAATTTAAAGTACTTTCTACAAAACATATGTAGGTATATGAAATATAATACAATTAATGATTGTATTGCTTACGTACGGATGTGAAATATGCGATTGCTTTTGCAGCATTTACATAAACAATTTTTAATTTAAATATAATTCAATTATAATTTGTAATACTAATAATTCAATAAAATATAATATACACGCAATACTGGTGAGTTTATATCACCGTGTCTTTTCTTATAAGCGTAGGAAACTTAGAATTAAGTTAGGAAAACGTTTCGGTCGGTCTATAAAGGATGATTCACGCTACACCGTGTCGCGACCGGAGAATGCCCCGGCCGGGTCACGGTCAAACATTATGGTATACTTTTTGTATGAAGTGATTTATGCCTGACCGTGGTTCCGTGGACCGTGGTGGCGCCACCGGGGCTCGGCCGGGGCACGGCGTTGAAATGTCGGTGGGTATTGTTTCTCGGCTCCGGCGTGGTCCGGCCTCGACACGTTCTAACATGAACATATGCGCCCGGGCGCCCGCAGAGCAGTCATTCCAGTCATGAGTCAACGTCAAATCTTAGTGAGGTGAGCAGCTCAACAGCAAAATGGACAATGAGAATTTTTTGGTTAGGTCTGGTTTAATTTTTCAAGTAAAAAAGTAAAGCATTCTATAGACATTCTAAAATAACCTTAAAACTTGCTCTCGTCATCTATTAATTCTTTGTAAAGTAAAGCTCCTTCTGCTTCTCGCTTTCTCCAGGTTGAATGTACACCCCATCTTCATTGAGTAGTTTCGCTTCATTTTTCCAATACTTCATCATCGATGGCAATTGCAATAGCTGCCAATTCAAATTGTGAAAATTGCATATTTTTTTTTAAACGTCAAGTCTATCGACAGATGAAATCACTAGCTGACAAAAACCACATAACACAGACACGGCCGTGCAAAGAATACACCAAAAACAGCCCGGTATAACATGAATGACTGGCCCGGCCGGCGCACGGTGGACGTGCCTCGGCCGAGGCCCGGTCCAGTCGCAACACGGTGTAGCGTGAATCATCCTTAAATTTTAACTAGTAAGCTGTTTGTTTTTTAAGGGTTCTTTTCACACGGTGGTCAAGTGATTATCATGTACCTGCAGTAGGATCGCATTTGGAGACCAAGCCATATTTCGAATTCCACGATGGCCATGCATTAGGCAGTTTTCTCCGGTAATGTGCATAACATTATTTTGTCGTGTCAACAATGAAGAAAAATGTTATGAGGAAACCTGTACTACTATAACAAGATCACCGGTATATGTAATCTGCCAATGCGCCTTGCATAAGCTATTGTTTATAAGCTATTGTCATAAATTGTTTGATTTCGATTAATTTTTAATTTAAAAGGAAAGTTAGATTCACGAAAAGACAATCTCTCTGTCCAAAATCTGTCTGTCAACCAGATCACAAATGCACAATTATCCAACCTAATTTAATTCCGTATAATAAATTTTAAAAAATTGCATTAATCATATAATCCATGATATAACAGATATTTAAAAAACTTGTTAATCTTTAATTAGATCTCTATTTTTAATTAAACGGTCATTGAATTAATTTGCTGCACGTTTTTGAAAGGAACATATGAAATATTAACACCAGTAAACCATATTACTCAATACATACTATGTTAAATAAAAAATACCAAACAGCACTGAACTTAAGCTTCCGATGAGTTTAATTTTATACCTACATATGACCTAATAGCTATAGCTTATGTAAGAGATATTTAATCGCAGTTTAGGTTCCCAAGTTTGTGATGGATGATATCGCGCTGGCAGATTCGAACAGGGGTAGGTTGGTAGGATGTATGAAGGCATGGAAGGAATCGCTTGAGAACGGCGGTCTGAAACTCAACGTGACGAAGACCGAGTACTTGGCCTGCAACTCCACAGAACCCACACCCGTGCGCATGGGCGGCGATACAGTCAAACGCAGGGGACAGGTGAAATACCTGGGATCTGTATTTTACGCGTCAGGTGACATTGATGGCGACGATAAGGCACGTATTGTTGCCGCGTGGGCCAAATGGCGTGAGGTGACTTATTGGTTTGTTCGAAACGCTATCTGTGACATTACTTCTAGACTGAACTTTTAGAGTATTTTGTGATAATAACACAAAATTTAAAACAAACTGTCAAATTACGCTTCCTTAACCGAGATTGATTCAATAATCTGAACTACTTTAATAACCTACAAATAATTTATTAAAAAGTTCAGAGGTAATTAATCGCATTTTTCATTTATAAATCTTATATTGAACTAGATATTAGTATTCGTCTATACTTTTAAACTATGTTTTTAAATGCGAAACGGGTGCTTCCACCTCCACGCTATTCTCCGAATTTTATCAATATGTATTATTTATATTTGTTGTATTTTGAAATTTTCATTGTTTTGGGGGTTCTAATAACAGGCACATGCTATAGTGTTCCCATGGGTACCTCACTGAAATCGCTCTCGAATACCCCTGTACGTATGTCTATTCTATTTTTGTTATTTTTGTCTCCAACGCATTGATTTTACCAATGTCGTGGTAAATGAAGATTAGGCCGGTTTTTTTGCAAATCAAGTGTTGAATTAAGGATAAATTAAAACTTTCTAGTCAGTAATTTTATTCTTATGTTAATAATAAAAGCGTGTCTTTTAGTTTTTGAACAAATTTATTTACCATAACAATCAAAAATTTAGTAGTCCCTCTGTATGTCACACTCGGCTGTGGATTTTGTATCTTGACACTCACAGTGACATTTTGAAAGCTATTCATAGATACACGAGACAGCGTAGGTAAGCTGTAAATGCATACCATAGACTAAATCGCTTACATTACGAGTGTACGTGCTATTACTTATCTCCCGCTATCGATAAATAGATGCTGTAGGCACCTTTTTATGTGATTTTTATAAAATCTATCTTTGCGAATCCGTTACTTTTGGTATGCTATTGGTGCAACATCGCGCTTATCTAAATCGGCGCACGTCGCATAATAGCTCATCTTTTATCTCGCTTACACATCTGTTGTCTTATTCACATTCATTTATCTATTTTTATTAGCGTCTATTTACATACGATTTTAGTAAATATAATAAGCACATTTTTCCTGAATAAATCCTGGAAGCGACTTTTATTGGAACACTACTACCAAGAAGACCGAGGAAGAACTCCGCCTTTACTCAACAACTAACTATAGGAGGCCAGGAACCCCTGTACGTCTAAACTATATAAACATAATAAAGTATGAGTATTACAAACAAAGTGTGATTGAAAGATTTTTCCTCTGTTTTATAACAATACTAGTTGACCCGGCAAACATAGTTCTGCCATATAAATAAAAAAAAAAATTCTTGATAATTTGAAGATGTGCAAATAGCCGCCAATTTGTTATAATTTGCCACTGTGCGCTCTAAAAATATTTTTCAATCATAAACGATGATCTATGAGAAATGAGTGTCTTTCAAACTAATTAACTACACTATTGCACGTGTAATATATATATCTATTGTTGAAAGAATAGTAGAGAATACAATGGGTAAACCGTTTTGTAATATAAATCTATAGAGTTGCCAGTTTAGCGAAAAATAACAAAATTATGAGTAAAATATCATAGATGCCTGGAGTATTGTAAATAGGATTTTATAAGAGTTACCTTACCAGAAACACAGACTGGCTGAAGTTGTCGCCGAAAAAACACCAGTTCCCATCTGGAGAGATGTTATTTAAGGAGCATGAAAAGAAATGCGACTCTGAGCCTATGAACGCCAAGCAGTGTACCATAAGGGGAGATTGATTATAGATGAGCTTACTTCGAATTACCAGGTAAGGTGTTTCATTACCTTTCTATTAACACATAAGACGGCCATTTTTGCGTGGAACTATCTAAGAACGCGAACTGATGAACGAATGGAATACATTTTTGACCGCTTATTCCTCGTTTACAAGTTGCCCTCACCACACCGCTAGTCTATAATAAATGAAATTTGACTGTTTAAAGTGGGTCAAAATCAAGTTCAAAGGAGTCAGTTACAAAGAAACAGATAAAAACCAGTTATATAGTTTGTCGTGCTTTAGTTCTAAAACGTAAAATAAGCGTTTACTCGTTTCTAGCTTGATAATAATCAAAAACCTACTGTTTGTGAACTAGTAATTAGTCGCCACGTCTCCCTATACGTTAGCCTATTCTCTTTTCAGAACGGGATTACGTTTCGGCATTACAAAGACTATGCAATTAAAAGGTTTATAGTTTTCCAATGGGTGCTTCACTGGCTCGTCTATGTCCATGTAAAACACTCGTATATCTATATCTCGCCTACCCTCGTCCATGACATATATATATATATATATATATATATATATATATATATATATATATATATATATATATATATATATATATATATATATATATATATATATATATATATATATATATATATATATAAAGCATAGCGTAGATTTAATCGCTTACACTATAGTAGTTCTTCTGGCGGTGAAGCAAAACATATCAAACCACATCCGTGTAGGGTCGCAGAAAGAATACTGACCTCTGCGGCCGGGTCAGACAAAACAACTCACCCTAGTTACGTGGTAGGGCCCGAAGCCCCTCTGGATGGCGTCCACTTTTGGTTTTAAGTATGCCGCCATAATAACTTTGTGTTGAGTTACGGCATTAGTGGCCTAAGCTCCTGTACCCTTATGGGATAACAGCATGTTTGCGATGCCATTGGCGTTGCAAGCACCCATAGGCGACGGTAACTGCTAAATTCTTTAACTGGAAAAAATCAGGCTTGTAATTAAGTATATTGAAATATATAATAATTATTTTTATAAGCTGGCAACTTTATATGAACTGCCCTGCGCACCGAACGGTGAAAGGCGACGCGTTCCGCCCTGAATGTCATGTTTGTACTAATGTTTCGCTTTTACTACCTTAAGGGTTAATGTTCTTGAATATTTAACATTAATGTCTGAATTTCAATGTCACTAACAAACTAACCGCCCCTAGAATTCCGCAGACAGGCAAACGGCCCACCCTGGCCCCTCTTTTGAGGCCGCTTACAGTATATGTGGCAGCAAATCGTCTAATATTATTGTACCTTTTCACGGCTGTGATGCAGCGGCGGTGTCAAAGCAACATTGACTGACATGAACCCATTTATAACACAAAACTTTGCGCTTATTCCGAGGGAGCAAAAAGATTTCTATTAATGTGCCCCCTTGTCTGTGGAGGGTTAAGGAGTATATAAAATAAAAGCAGAGTTATTTATTCATAACAGACTCGTTGAATAAACATGAAAGTCTGACAATTTGTGTCATATTGATGTATAGGGCACCAATTCTAAATTATCGAGGGGATTTACAGAAAATAAAGCACAACTTAACGACTACATTTAAATGAACTGACAGAATAAACATATACCCTGCTTTATCTACATAAAATGACAAAAAATAAATAAAGTGACCAAGGAAATAAGAGATAAGAAATTACTGGATATATAAGCGCGCAATAAGATAGAACAGGAAGGCATTTTTTATGCACATGATAAATCTTGGTTACATTCAAAGTTTTCATTCTTGAGCCTGAGATTCACTTTTGATTAGGGGAACTAATAATCATTTCATCGGCGCATATCAATGACACATTATAAGAAAATGAGATTATATTTGAATAAATTTGAATTTTAGTAACTACCCTCTGACCCCAAAATCTCGAGAGAGTAAAAGTGACCAACATTGCGTATTTAGACATTAGTAAATAATATTAACTACACACTGCTGGGCTCAAGTCTAATTTGTAGCTCTTATAGTGATAAATTTGCCCTTTTCAGATTGTCTAGTGTCTTTATTTATACTATTTGGCAATTGTATTCGAAAAAGTTATGTACATTAGGCGAGGAAAACTGCCAAAGCATGTCATGATCCGTGTCCTCTAAATCGTTCTCCAAGAGTGAGAACCCTTACCTACGTACTTATAGCTAGTTAGACATTAACAGAATGTTATTAAGTATTGCATTGTCAAGCACTGTCATGTGGCAATCGTGTCAACAGACGTGGCGAACCGCTAATTGTTGCTCACTCATTATCTTGAATAGAAAGCTATTAGAGAGCGTTTAACATCTGCATCAAAACTTGAGACATCTGCTTTGCTAATGAACGCTCTGATTATTATCTACATACTTGAATATATTTAGTCTATATGTATAAGTTTATTGTTTATATCTATATTTCTGATTATGAGCCCAAAGCCCAAAGGATCACATATATTTTTTTATTGATGAGAAGTAGTAGAAAGGCTGGTAGTCCACTTAATAGTTAGTTTCCGCCGCCTGTTAATGTTTGCGATGCTAGTCCCATAGGGGTACAGGGACTTGGGTCACTAATGTCGGAAAACAAGACCCAGAGGTTGTTGCCATCCAGACAGACCGACCACGGTCGCAGAGCTATTCTCACGCCCCTGCATGGAGAATAAAGTGCTTATATTTTTTCGTGTTCTCAACCAAACCGGTGAGATATAAAGTTTTGCGTCATAAATTCTCGTACATCGTCGATTTTGTTGTATTTTATAATACTGATAACCCGCTCGGTTATAAACTATATTGTTGAAAATATGTCTAAGATCGGCAAAAATGTTGTCGAAACAAATCGTCATAGTTGTAGAATAGTGACGTATCTGACATATATTAAACTTTACAGGGCAGCCATTTGAAAAATACACAAACGTGATTTTACTATTCGCTGCAATCAAATCTCTGTTTTTATTCATTTGAAATCCAAAATACATATAATTTTTTCTTTAATGTAGCAATAATATTTCGTCTATGTTTATCCAAGTATGGTGAAAAATGATATTCGTATTTTTTTCAAAACCGACATTATTCTACGATCATGACGCAATATTCTCTATTTTTACACGATTTATATTAACTGACCTGTATGTTTATAACGGAATTTTCGGACTCGACCCCGGCCGCAGGGGTCGGCCTGTGGGACAGCAGCGTGTTTGTGTTGCCCCTAATATCGCAAACACCCATAGGCGACGGTAACTAATTTTTATCAAATGGATCGTCAGCCTGTCTGCTGTTTCTCATCAATAAAAAAATATTGACGTTATATTCATTGTACCTAATATATATATATATATATATATATATATATATATATATATATATATATATATATATATATATATATATATATATATATATATATATATAGCGGAACAAATGTCAATCCTACTGGTTGTTTGGGATCAGAAATGTATTAGAGTGGCCTATTTTGCCAATTTTTTTACCTCCCTCACTGCCTTGGTAACCATCCGTAGTATGTGAGAAGATACATCTTCCTCTAGTTTTCACGTTGTAAACCATAAATACACTTTCCAAACATATTTTGAAAACAGAAAAAAAATTGGCTTATATTTGTCTTTAATAATACAACGCTTGTCGCGTGACACCGAAAGTGCATGCATACCTATAGTTACAAGTAAAAACTAAGCTAAATACGCCATATTTAATTAGAGCGCTCGAAAAAGCGCGAGATTTCTTTTAGAGGATATTGACTACGTGACGATAACCTAAACCCCTCTCTCTTTCCTATGATTAAGCGTGTGATTTTGAAGACCTCTGCCCTTAAACGATAGTAGTTTGGGTATGTTCCCTTACTGCGTATGCAAGGTAAGTTCGTTCGGGGTTTTATAGGAAATAATAGTGACTGTAAACGATCACGTCCAGCGGTGAAGTCATTGTGAAAATTTAAATTATGTTGTCATACAAATGAGACGAAAGTAAAACTTGAAATGCATCGCCGCGGTATTCGAATGATGAACGGTGTCCATCACGCGATACGATCTAACAATCTGATTCTATAGAATAAACGTTTTGATCGGTGATAAAGAAAGATGGAGTGCTATTTCCTCTGATGCTAGACTCTATAATCAACCTTCATGTTCTGATACTGTGGTCGCAGTGAGTAATTTATTTATTCTATTTTTTTTTATATTCCAATTAACCTTATGGGACAGCAGCGTGTTCGCGATGCCACTGGCGTTGACACCCATAGACGACAGTAACTGCTAAATTGTAAGCGGGCCGTCAGCTTGTCTGCTGTCCTACAGAAAAAAAAGTGCCGAGAGAGAGTAAGAAAGTGGAGACTCCAGGAAAGATATTCAACGTCCGACTACCTATAAAATCCAGCTGTCCTCCTAGTGTTTGCGCAGACGGACAAACTACCTCGCCGATCTCGGGGCACAGGCCGGCGCTGGCCCGCTCCTTGTGTTTAGCCGACCCGCTTCAACGTTTTGCGTCAGGGGTCAGGATTCGACTTCCCTGCGCTCTCACGTATCAATCCAAGGTTGAGAAAGGTACAAAACACAAAGAAGGTATAAGTGCCGTCACACTCGTGGTGTATGAGCAGCGAGTAATATAAAGGGGGCTGCCCCATTCATTTACTAAAACTATTGACATGTTCATACCAAAGCGCTAACTATAAGGCTACCAAATACACTTGCTGAGTTTACTGCTTAGGAAAGAAGGTCGCTGGAGAGGTACTGTTTAGGGGCATTAGAAGATACAAATCGAAACATCAACTGTAATAATCAGCACCAATGATTTAGTTTAGCTTGAGCTGAATTGATTATTAAGAATAAGCTGAGAATCACAGATCCTTATAACATAGGTTGATTCTGGTAGACGGATAGCTTACCCCATATTCCTATAGCATCGTAATAACTAACCAGTTATTAAACAGGGTAACCAGCCTTTTTGCTGATTACCAAATTGTAACACCATTTATTTTTCGACTTTTTAGAGCTCGATAGCAATCCCGTTCTAAATTCCAAATTTATTAGTAAATCCGCTTGCCTTTTTCCATCTCTTTGTAACATTTTATTTTCCTATGCAAAGTGATATCAAAAACCTAATGACTTTTTTAAATTTAGTCATGACCAAAAGGCACTAAGTCTTTTAATAAACATCGTGTTCACTGCTTCGGCAAATTTAAATTGCCATCTGTTGAAATTTACATTTGACCCTCATGTTTAGAGTATACATAAGCAACTGATATAAATACTACTCTAAGGTAGTATTTATATCAGTTGTCTAGTATCCCAAATAAGTGCTGTGTTACTAATATAATATTAACAATTATATTCATTTCTCAATCTCTAAAGATTCGTGGTTTTTATTATGACGAGCGCGAAGGTGAAAGTTACAATTGATATAAACTCGGGTGAACTAAGATTTATATCAGGCCCTAGAATGAGCGGGAAAAATTTCAGGTGTTGAATCAACCGCCATTTTTGTATTTTAGATTATTATAAATGTGAAAGTTTGAATGGTTAGATTAGATGTATGTTGTTGCAGAACAATGACCAAAAGTCGATCATGCCCCCCACCCACAAAAGCTCAGGCGACAACTGAGGTTTTTTAGTGTTTGGTTACAGTAAGGGAGTGCGGAGAACCTCACATACCTGCGTTGGCTTTCCCCTGAATTGCCAGCATGGCACTGATAAGGTTTTCTTTTCCCCAGACCGAATACGGTTTAGATTTTGTTGTCAACTGCGTTCTGAGGACTGACTTACATCTCTCTTCCGTTTGTATATATATAGACATTACAATAGACTTCATTAATGCAATCTATTATAATAGACTTGTATAAAATATATTGTCTACAAAATGTAAAATTATTATGGAATGCGAGCTAACCGGTATCTGATCCCCAACAAAATCGAAACGATGTTATGTGTGGTTATATGGTCGCGTTGTCGGTAGATAACGACGCTGTGGTTATGTTGCATATAACCAGTATAATTAATACGTTCGAGTTAAAAACCAAATGTACAAAAAAACACTTTAATATTGTAGTTATAACAGAAGGTTATGAACACAGAAAAATAATTTTGTTTTATGCGAAGGTGGCGAGTGATTCACTTGGCGTTTGCCAATGGTCTGCCATCGGCCAATAAAAACGTCTCATATGATCGCGTATTTAAAACCGGTTTTGGTTCGTGCGCTGGGCCGGCCGTCGCACAGTTTAAATATTTGTTTCTAACGAAGTTATATCGTATAAGTATGTATAGGTAGATAGATTAGAATACTATAATATTACTAAATAAATAAATATTATGATACAAACATTAGTATGAATAATATAATTATTAAATTACAATATATATCAATAAATAAATATTAAGATCGCCTACAACACTCCCCTCCAGAGGCCGTGTTACGGACGATAATAATCGGGGAATTTGACCTGTCGCCCAACGCGTGTGGTACGGACTAAAGTCTGGGGTTGTTCCTGATAGGAATCTGGAGTTATAGGTGGGATAACGGCTGGTAAAGGGGTTTCGTCAGCGAGTATATAGGCCGGTTTAAGGCGGTCTATGGATACTGTGACGTCTTTGCCCTTTAATTTTATCTTAAAGTACTTGACACTTCTACTTAAGACTTCATGGGGTCCTGTGTACGAAGGCTGAAGTGAACCATGCAGCATATTTTCCCGGAGGAATACATGGCTGCAGGTTTTCAGATCTTTGTATACAAATATTTTGTATTTCGAATGGTGTGTTGTCGCAACTGGCTGTATGTTTTTCGCGAAAGACTTCATTCTCGCAGCAAAATCTGTGATATCTGTAGTGTAACAGGGGAAGTCATGTCCGAAAAATTCGCCTGGCAGACGAAAAGGTTCTCCATATACTAATTCTGCTGTTGAGCACTGTAGGTCTTCTTTGAAAGCGCTTCTTATGCCGAGCAATACGAGTGGCAACGATTCAGTCCAGTTAGGATCAGCGTGGCATGTTATTGCTGTCTTTAACTGCCTGTGAAAACGTTCCACTAAGCCATTACATTGCGGGTGGTAAGCGGTTGTTTTTCGGTGTTGAAATCCGATTGTTTTTGACAACTGTTGGAAGAGCGCCGATTCAAACTGTCTACCTCGATCTGTGACGACGTCAGTAGGACAACCGAATCGGGCCACCCAGCTTGTAATGAACGCTTTGGCAACCGTTTCTGCCGTAATATCGGTAATAGGGACAGCTTCTGGCCATCGCGTGAAGCGATCGACGGCTGTTAAACAGTACCGGTATTCGTCAGATGGTGGTAAGGGGCCTATTAGATCTATATGCACGTATTTGAAACGTTGCGAAGGTAAATCTAACGTGCCTAATGGTGCAGTCACGTGTCGATTTATCTTCGAGCGTTGGCAATTCAAACACGCCTTAGACCATTCACTCTTTACGCATAAGCGGCCAAACGAAACGCTGTGCGATGAGCTTAGTGGTGGCGTTGGGACCGGGATGACTCAATGAATGTAGGCAATCAAAAATCTTACGACGTAGTTTTTTAGGTACGAATGGCCTGGGGGTTGGTGTACTGACATCGCAGTACAATTCAATACTGCTTCCAGGAATATTCATCTTCGTCAGACGAAGAGATTTTGAGTCTGTGTCGGCAAGGTATTCTGCAAGCTCGAGGTCATCTTTTTGGGATTCAGCTAAAAGTTCCAACTCAACTGGCATCTCCAATGCATTTATCCGGGAAAGTGTGTCGGCTACGACATTATTCTTCCCTGAGATGTGCTGGATGTCAGTTGAGAACTGTGAAATAAAATCTAAATGCCTAAATTGGCGAGGGGAACAGGTACTCTTTCTTTCGTGAAAGGCGTAACAAAGAGGTCTATGGTCCGTATATATTGTAAATGTATTTGCTTCTAGCATATATCGGAAATATTTAATACTCTCGTAAATCGCGAGGAGTTCGCGATCATAGGGTGAATATTTAACCTGTGACGGACTTAACTTACGAGTAAAAAATGCTAGAGGTTGCCAAAGACCATCCTTATATTGTTGGACAACCGCACCTATCGCCGTATCAGAGGCGTCAGTAACGAGTCCTATTTTGGCTTTGGGGTCGGGGTGTGCTAACAACGCTGCCCTACACAGGCTATCTTTGCAGTCTCGAAATGCTTTTAGGGTGCGATCCTGCCAGTCGATCACTTTATTAGGTTTCACTGATCCGGTTAAGAGGGCATGCAAAGGGGCTTGAATTTGTGCTGCCTTAGGAATGAACCTTCTATAAAAATTAATCATTCCTAAAAATCGTCTAAGTTCTCTTACCGTCTTCGGAGTGGGAACTTCTGAAATCGCCTGAATCTTGGCCTGAAGAGGTTTTGTGCCTAACTTAGAAATGTGATAGCCTAAAAATTTCACTTCCGGCACGCCAAAAACACACTTAGCTGGATTGATAAGTACGCCATATTCTCTCATACGGGAGAATAGTTGGCGAAGGTGACTCTCGTGGTCTTCCGGTGTTTTAGACCAAACCAAAAAATCATCCAGGTACGGATAGCAAAAATCTAACCCACGTGTTAGTTCATCCACAAACCTTTGGAAAGTTTGAGCCGCATTCCTTAGCCCGAAGGTCATAAATGGGAACTCAAAAAGTCCAAAAGGTGTGGTTATGGCGGTCTTTGGAATATCGCTATCCGCGACAGGTATTTGGTTATAGGCTTTTACTAAGTCTATGGTACTAAATATGGAGCATCCAGATAAACTGTGAGAAAAGTCATGTATATGCCTAATAGGGTATTTGTCGGGTATTGTGCGAGCGTTGAGCTGCCTATAGTCTCCGCAGGGACGCCAACCGTTGTCCTTTTTAGACGCTAAATGTAGCGGAGAGGACCAGGGGCTTTCGGATGGTCTGGCGGTCCCATTGAGAAGCATTGTATCAAACTCTTGTTTGGCTATCTTAAATTTGTCGGGAGCAAGTCTACGTGGGGCACATGAGACAGGAGGGCCGGGTGTCGTACGGATATGGTGTACGGTCTGATGTTTAACAACACCCGGGGTGCCAGATGGGCGTATTATGTCTTGAAAATCCGACAAAATTCTATGATATATACTATCACCACCAGTCGCTACCTTCACACTTGACACAATACAATGACTTAAATCTACACTTGCTACAGCGCTAACTTTGGTTAAGCCATCGACAATCCTTTTTCCGTTAATATCCACGATGAGTTGGTAGTGGGAAAGAAAATCTACACCTATTATCGGTTTGCTGACATCTGCTACTACAAAGCGCCACGGAAAATTACGACGTAAGCCTAAATTTATACTCAGTTGAATGTAGCCGTATGTGTCGATGGCCGAACCATTGACAGCGCTGAGCTGGTAAGATGTTTTCTCACGACGTTCACTTATTGCACTTATTGGGTAAACACAAATATCACTGCCAGTGTCAATTAGAAACTGAGTACCGGTTCCGCGGTCTGTGATAAAGAGGCGACCAGTGCTGGGGCTGCGGCAGTCGCTGGTCGCTCCTACTGACTGCCGCTCACGTTTCCCGATTTATAATCGCAGGGCTTCACACATCTGCGCGCCTTGTCCCCGAATTTGGTGTGGTACCAACAAGTCGGGAACCTGTGATAGTTTGACGTGGAACGGCGTGATGTCGAGCGATTGCGTTCACTTCCTCTTCCGCGTTCAGTTGAACGCGAACGTTGTTTTGACTGGACTGTCAAGGCACTGACTTGCCTCCTCAGGTCGGCTATTTGGCGCGTCAATTCATCTATGGATGATACGGATGGTGACGTCACTGCTGCGACATTGTGTCCAACCGGTGCAATGTCGTGGACGCGATCGGCCAGGTCGGCAAGTGCATCCAACGGCAACGTAGATTGCGAAGCTATAATTGGCTGCCTCGTGGCTGGTAGCCTGCTGGTCCAGATGGTGCGTAAAAAATCTTCGGGTATTTCTGGGCCAGCCAGGTGTTGAAGGTGACGTAGAAATTGCGAGGGTTTTCGTGTCCCCAACTGTTCGTGGGTAAGCAGCTGCTTTACTTTATTTTCCCTTGATGCGGAGAGGCGTTTTATTAATTCCTCCTTGAGGCGCTTGTAATTGGGAGGGCCTGTTAAAATATCCTCCACCTCGGCCGCGTACTGCCGGTCTAACGTTGTGAGGACGTGGTAAAATTTTTCTGTATCGTCAGTGACGCGCATTATTGCGAATTGTCCTTCGACCTGAGCAAACCAGATTGCAGGCTTCTCCGGCCAAAATGGTGGTATCTTTATGTTCGCAGACGTTGCAAATAACAAAGACTGGTTCGTCTCACCTGGAGAATCCGTCGCCACATTGGATCGTTTTACCCGTCTCGTCACTCGATCTTGAGAATGGTTGGACTCCGACCCACTTGATTGACGTCGCGATGTTCTTCCTGCGTTCGACATAGTGTTCTGCTGGGGTCACCACTGTGGTTATATGGTCGCGTTGTCGGTAGATAACGACGCTGTGGTTATGTTGCATATAACCAGTATAATTAATACGTTCGAGTTAAAAACCAAATGTACAAAAAAACACTTTAATATTGTAGTTATAACAGAAGGTTATGAACACAGAAAAATAATTTTGTTTTATGCGAAGGTGGCGAGTGATTCACTTGGCGTTTGCCAATGGTCTGCCATCGGCCAATAAAAACGTCTCATATGATCGCGTATTTAAAACCGGTTTTGGTTCGTGCGCTGGGCCGGCCGTCGCACAGTTTAAATATTTGTTTCTAACGAAGTTATATCGTATAAGTATGTATAGGTAGATAGATTAGAATACTATAATATTACTAAATAAATAAATATTATGATACAAACATTAGTATGAATAATATAATTATTAAATTACAATATATATCAATAAATAAATATTAAGATCGCCTACATTATGAGAAAAAAGAATTCAAATGACTAAATGTACTTTAAAACGTAAAATAAAAATAGATGAATATTATTGTTAGGTGGTTTTTGACTTTAGTGAATAATATATATTATGTAACTGATGTATGAACAGTTTGGTAGGACTCCTGCATTTGTATTTTGTAACATTTACAGATAAAATAGATTTGAAAATATACAAAAATCGCGATTTTTATGGCCAATGATATGAATAATTTGCAAAATGAGTTCTCGTACATAAATGGTAGACAATACTGGCTCGTAGAAAGGCACACGATTGTTACGACAAAGAAATTATTCATTGTTTTCGCTTTACTATTACGTTTGTTACATCATGTGATATATTTTTATAAGTTCTTCTTGCTAACATACGATTTTCACTAAGTCTTCGGATCCCGTAATAAGTTGCGGGGTATGTCATAAACAACTGCGACGCTCCTATATAAGGTACGGTGGTTACCGGCATGCACCATGCATGTTATTAATCTGCGACGTCTCCGGCTCATAGATCCACATACTCGTGCTCATCATTTGTGTCTTATCTAATAATTTCAATGAAAGGAATTTGATTTGGAAATTTCAACCTGATACGGTTTGGCGTTCATAGTGACATTTACTATAAAAAAAAAAACTTAAAAATCATTCAATCTTAGTGACATTGAACAGGTCGGTCGTAGTAAGGTGTAATTTACCACTTCCTGAGAACGAGAATGTTGAAGACCTATACTATCAGTTGAAAAAGGCCAAAACACGTCCAAAAATTTCTCAATCTGCGTTTAGAATGAAACTCATAAAATAAAACAGACTTTTTAAATTAGTTACTGTTAAAGTTATGACTGGGCACTGTTGTATTTGAAGTTATTTTGATTTTACTTTAATATTTTAGCGTGATGAAATGCAGTTAGACTATGTGAATTGTGACTTTATTGACAGGCTCTTTGGTTCTATCTTTTACCGCGTATGTTTGCAAAAATAAATTAATGGTTTTTGATATTCTTGCCAAGTCGTTATTTTAATTGCGGTATATATTTTGTTTATAAATTCAGTGATGGCAAATAAAAACAGTGATTTTTACGATTCATTTAATAATACGCATAATAACGAGAAACACATAATCCTCGTGTGTTTTACGAAAATTTTTCGTACAGGTACCGTAAGTTTTATTTAAAAGAACAGCGATGGTTTCATTTGCCATAATTTTGCCTAGACGCATGCGGCTCTGACTCCTCGGCTACGGCTCTTCCGCGAAATTTTAGTCCAGGCACGGAATATTACTTATTATTATTTAATTTTATCCGTGCAGGGGCGGAGAAAGAATACTAATCTCTGTGGCCGGGGTCGGCCTGTCGTAAAAGGCGACAAAACAACCCACCCTAGCTACGTGGTAGGGCCTCAAGCCCGTCTGGATGGTGACCACCTTTGGTCTTAAGTATGCCGCCATAATAATCTTGTGTTGTGTTTCGGCATTAGTGACCCAAGTTCCTGTACCCTTATGGGACAGCAGCGTGTTCGCGATGCCACTGGCGTTGCAAACACGTATAGGCGACGGTAACTGCTAAATTCTAAGCGGGCTGTCAGCCTGTCTGCTGTCCTACGCAATAAAAAAAAATTATTTCCGTAATAATGTCTTCTAATAAATCTAAACATATGTTAAAAATGGCTTTTTGAATAAATTTGATGTATTATCTATAATTGGTTTTTTGGATGACAAGGTTGCCGCCAACTGGCCTAGACTATTATTTTATGATTTAATACCAGTATTAGAAATATAACTATTATTTAATTAGAAAATTATAAAATTAAATGTATCATCTACTGTATAATGTCATCATCATCATCATCTTAGCGTTAGTCCCGGTTGCCACCCAAACTTTCGTTTCGGTGCCCGGGGTCCGCTTTCCGACTTTTTCTACTCCACTTCGCGCGATCTTCAGCATCCCTGGTAGTGAGCCCATTGGCACGCATATCACCCTTTACAACGTCAAGCCAGCACTTTTTGGGTCTACCCCTCCTGCCGGGGCCCGGCGGAGGCGGCATAGCCAGACATTTGTTTCCCACGTAAGTATCCGGTTTCCGTAAAACATGGCCATACCAACGGAGCCGACACTCCTGCAATTTATCCGCAATGTCAGTGACATGAAGACTACCGCGAATGCGGGAGTTCCTAACGCGGTCCTTCCGCGTCACTCCACACATCCACCGCAGCATATTCATCTCCGTGACACGCAGTTCTTGCTTGTGTCGCTCTAACACCGGCCACGCTTCACAGCCGTATAAAAGGACAGGCCTAATGATGGTCTTATAGACCTGTCCCTTCAACTTTACCGGCATCTTGGGGTCACAAATGACACCAGTTACCTCACGCCATTTGGCCCACGCGGCAGCAATGCGTGCCTTGACGTCGCAATCGATGTCACCAGACGCATGAAACACAGATCCCAGGTATTTCACATGGTCCGTGCGCTCGACCGTGTTGCCGTCTATGCGTACGGGTGTGGGATCTGTGGAGTTACAGGCCAAGTACTCGGTCTTCGCCACATTGATCTTCAGACCACCGTTTTCAAGCGACTCCTTCCACGCCTTCACGCGTTGCACCAGCCTACCCCTGTCCGAATCTGCCAGCGCGATATCATCAGCATACATGAGCAACCACGGGGGCTGCTCATGTGAGTTTCTGATGCTGTCTGACAATACGTCTAATACCACGCTAAACAGAAACGGACTAAGGACGGATCCTTGGTGCACCCCGACGGTGATGGGGAAAGGTTTTGTGTCGCCAACAGCGGTCCGAACTACGGAATCGGAATCACGGTACATGTCTCGGATGATCTACTGTATAATGTATTTATTTATAAATATAATGTATTTATTTATAAATCGCCATACATGACACGATCGTGTGCTGATTGCTTGTAGAATGCACGTGTGTCCGGGATTAAAACACACGTGTGACACAAACAAAAGATAGCAAACGTGTTTGTATGATGCCGCTTATAGTGTTAAGCGGTAGCGATTTTAATATAATCAGCACGTGTTGTAATAAAAAATATAAATAGTAAAAAATAAGAAGGGAGACCGAGTTCTTTGGGGGCCAATTCAACCACTCTGCCAACAGAATGCATCTCTTTATTTTTAAGGTAGAACAAATTTTGCAGGGTCAGTTAGTTACTTCATATTTTTGTGGTCCGCGACACTATTATTACACCTGTTTGTAAAACAACACCTATGAAAAAAGGTTAAATTTCACTTGTTCAGATAAAACCAGCGTGTTCATATTTCCTGTCTATCCGCTATCTCTTTCACAATATGCCATGAGCCCGGAATAGTAGGTCGATGCATGCTACCGTGCGTCCGTGCCATGCATCCCAATGAAGATCGTTAATAAACTCCTCTATTAAGTCAGGAGTCATGAGACACTTTCAACTAGTTCAACAACGTAACGTGTTATTCAATAGAACAATAAATATTATATATAAAGACAACAAAGGTTGTATACAAGTTTTGAAATATACAAGTTTTTATTAGGTTAGATATATATAGATACTAATTAATATTCTTTATTGTACAACACAAGAAGAAACAATACAGCACAGCAGAGAAACAAATATCAAAGATTGTACAAATGGTGGCCTATCGCTAGAAGCAATTTATTTTATTTCTTTTTATATTTTTTTTTATTGCTGAGCAATAGCAGACAGACTAACGACCCACTTAATAGTAAGTAGTTACCGTTGCCTATGGATGTTTGCGAGTCAAGGGGCACCGCGAACACGCTGCTATCCGCATATACATAGGTTCAGGAACCTGGATCACTAATGCTGGCACACAACGTAATTTTATTATGGCGGCATACTTATACACCAGGGGTGGCTTCCATCCAGACGGACTTGGGGCCCTACCACGTAGCTAAGATTGTTTTGTCGCCTTTTCCGACAGGCCACAGAGGTTAGTATTCTTACTCCTCTCCTGCACGGAGAAAATATACTGAGATAATTCATACAGCGATATCCAGTCCCAAAGTAGGCAGCAGCGGATCTTATAACACGGTAATCTTATAACGCATTTTCATATTACGCGATTTCAGTCCCTCGTATAACACGGATATTCCCCCGTATAACGCGATGATTTCACACGTTATATTTCTGCATGTACCGTGAAATTTATAATTATTTGTACAGTTCATAGTTAATTTCGCGTACCTTAAAATGTTCTTAGTTTGATTTTAATAAAACGCACATATTTCATAACATAGTTTTTTCTTAATATTAGATTTAAATCCTCATACAAGCGCGTTATACGAGAATACTCCTACAACGCGTTTCCTTCTTCTACTCTTCTTCTTGTCTTTAACCCACATGATGTGGGGTTGGCACTTCATGTTCTCTCCTTCCACTCTCCTGTGTAAGCCGTCATCTCAACACAAACACTTTTTCACCATATCATATTTTTCGCAATGCTTATATCATTTGTTTGGTCTATCTGTCCACTTGGATAGAAATGTGAGTAGACAAATATATAGTCCACTCTCATTTTTATCATTTTCCTTGTTATATTGCATTCTTTCCTTCGCGTTATACGGCTATACCACGCTAGTTTGATACATAACATTCGTGTTATCACGTTCTAGAGGAGCTGTGTAATATATTCATATACACATATACCTGGGACTGCAAAACACAAATTCATAGATCCTGACCCAGCTACGAATAAAAATTCGGTTATACACCATATGCCAGCAACACAATCTAGAGGCGATGATACCTAGTCAGGTCATAAGTAATGTCACACAGTAAAAACTTTTCTTTTAGAATGCTGGCCACAAAAAAGTTTATTGAATTCGAATTTCGAATTGTTCATGAAAATAAAAAAGGTATACTTTTAGAATTTTACTCATTTTTAAATATGGAGTGGACGCTTAAAGAAGACCGTGTTGCAGTTATTGCGTTGCATCGTTGCAGTTACGCGCCAATTCAAATTTTTAACATACTGAAAAATTTTAATATAACCAAAAGATTCGTTTATCGTACCATCAAACGATACAATGAAGACTCTAGTGTAGATGACAGGTTAAGAAGTGGTCGCCCTCGGTCTGTTAGGACTCCAGCAGTGATAAAAGCTGTGAAGGCACGAATTCAAAGAAATCCCAAATGTAAGCAGAAACTGTTGGCCCTTCAGATGGGGTTAAGCAGAACCACGGTAAAAAGGGTGTTAAATGAAGACTTAGGGCTTCGGGCATATCGAAGAAAAACAGGACATCGTTTGAATGCTCGTCTAATGGACCTGAGACTGAAGAGATGCCGCGCTTTGTTGAAGCGGTACGCGGGAAAAAAATATCGGGAAATTCTTTTTTCGGATGAAAAAATGTTTACCGTAGAAGAGAGCTACAACAAACAAAATGATAAGGTGTACGCACACAGTAGTGAAGAAGCGAGCAACCGTATTCCGCGTGTCCAACGAGGTCATTTTCCATCCTCGCTCATGGTATGGTTGGGAGTTTCTTATTGGGGCTTAACAGAGGTACATTTTTGTGAGAAAGGTGTAAAAACGAATGCTGTTGTGTATCAAAATACAGTCCTGACGAACCTTGTGGAACCTGTTTCTCATACCATGTTCAATAACAGGCACTGGGTATTCCAACAAGATTCGGCGCCAGCTCATAGAGCGAAGAGCACACAAGACTGGCTGGCGGCGCGTGAAATCGACTTCATCCGGCACGAAGACTGGCCCTCCTCCAGTCCAGATTTGAATCCGTTAGATTACAAGATATGGCAACACTTGGAGGAAAAGGCGTGCTCAAAGCCTCATCCCAATTTGGAGTCACTCAAGACATCCTTGATTAAGGCAGCCGCCGATATTGACATGGACCTCGTTCGTGCTGCGATAGACGACTGGCCGCGCAGATTGAAGGCCTGTATTCAAAATCACGGAGGTCATTTTGAATAAACTTTAATGTTATAAGAATCTATGTTTTGTTAAGTTCATTTTGGTATATGAATGGTTACATAATGAATAAACTTGTTACAATTATTTTACATTAAACATGTGACAGAATTTATGACCTGACTACCTAGTCAAATACCTATTTGGAAAAACTGATTGTGTCCCTCGTTCACCAACAAGATGGACCGATAAAGTGAAAGAATCGTCGTCATCCAAATTTACACGGTCACAGGAGATGCACTGGACAGAAACTGGTGGAGACAAATCATCTACATCATCAACTTTGATGTTG